>JAODJU010000050.1:4859046-4884159 GCA_026776725.1 Gnathonemus echidnorhynchus | reverse complement strand
TTTGGGCGGTATGATGGTATTAAACATTAGATGGTACATAACGTTTGGGCGGTATGATGGTATTAAACATTAGATGGTACATAACGTTTGGGCGGTATGATGGTATTAAACATTAGATGGTAAATAACGCTTGGGCGGTATGATGGTATTAAACATTAGATGGTATATAACGCTTGGGCGGTATGATGGTATTAAACATTAGATGGTATATAACATTTGGGCGGTATGATGGTATTAAACATTAGATGGTACATAACATTTGGGCGGTATGATGGTATTAAACATTAGATGGTATATAACATTTGGGCGGTATGATGGTATTAAACATTAGATACTACCCATGCCTAGTGCTGGCTGGGGGTGACAGATGCTGACCAGATGGGGTGGGCTTGCGACAGTAAAACTCTCGCCGGGTAATTTTACCACCACTGAGTAGCGGAGTGGCAGGTTTCCTTGTGCATCATTCGCTGGTGTCAGGGAGCTGCTGTAAATCTGTGGGAAACTCCTGGAACTCTACCAGGCGGGATGTCTGTACACAGCAGATTCACTCCTAGGACTTGAACCAGCGCCTTCCTGTTCTCCCTCGGGAAATGAAACTCCTTCTGCTTCAGACGTGTGTCGAAGGAGTGCGAGACAAACCTGAGCCTGTTAGGCAATGACAGGGCTGCCTTACTGCACAATCAGACCTTGGCATTCAGGCCAGAGGGCATCAACCAGTCCCAGGGCGGCTGAGCAGACATGTCATTGGATATCACATAAGCAGAAACACTTCACACGCAAAGTCCTGACTGTTCTGGACTTTGCTCTGTGTTACTGGTTTGCACCATCCCAGTACGGATGATAATGAATACACTGTGGCTCCGCACTGGTTGTATGTGTGTGATGTTTGCATGTTCTTGCCCCATCATTGTGGGGTTTCCACTGGTCACCCCGGTTTCCCCCCCACAGTCCAAAAACTTGCTAATGTGAAGATTGCTGACAGCTGTGAATACATCCATGAATGTCTGCTCTGCGATGCGCTGGTGTCCCATCCTGGGTTATTCCTAGCCTTGCGCCCATCGCCCCCGGGACGGGCTCCGGATGCCCTGAGTCACTGTGGAGAGCACAGTGACAGTTGGATGGCAATGATTAGGAGGAGATTAATGACAATAATAGGATTAGGATAATTCACAATGTGTCTTCATTCACAACTACTCCTCAAACTGTATCTGTCTAACACCTAAGCTACAGTAATTATCAAAAGCTTTTATCCAAAGTGACATGCAGTTGAGAAGAGCAGGTTCATTCAGTCCCAAGGGTTTGGGGCCCAATGGTGACATCACTCTTCATCACTTCTCCTAGGATTCAAACGGTGAGCTTCCAATAAGAGGCGTATCATGCAAATCTGCTGAGTTACACAGTTATTAAAAAGACTCCTTCCCTGTGAGAAACATAGTGGCAAGATCTTCCAAGCAAACCCGGGATGCACCTGGCGGGCTTGACTGAGCCTGGATTCATGATCTCACATTTCCTTCATGGTAGAGCTATCCCGGCAGGACCCTGCGAGTGCCCGCAGGCGTGTCAGCGTGTGCGGGAGGAACACGTTAACTGCGTGCTTACTGCCAGATTGTTGACACACAGCATGTTTTTCTCCTTATTTGGGTTTGTAAGTCTGTAACTACGGGAACGTTCGGAATGGCAAGCAGGGCTACAGCAGCGATTCGTATTTCCGCGGCGCTCGCAGCTGCATACAGATGCAGTCTCTGCTGAAGACCAAAGCGTCGGCTTGTGCAGGCATCCTGCTGGGTCACTCTTTTATGTCACGGTACCGGGGTAGCTGTCTGAAGCTCCGTAGTCACCTCGAGGAAAAGCCCGGGGGTCTGTGTGAAGGAGCTTCGATCCTGCATGAAGAGCACCTTACATACTGATGAGTGAAACGAAAGGAGTGCATCACACGTGTATGTTTCTAAAATACATCTGGGCTGGCAGCACTGTAACCTCACATCTGCAGAGCCGCCGCTCCGATTCCCGCCGCTCCGATTCCCGCCGACGGTTCTTTATCCGTGGAATTCTCATGTTACGCAAATCAGCATCTTTAAATCCCTGCTATAGGTGGCAGGCTCATTGTAACCTCGTATTGCAGTGTTTCTCAACCAAGTCCTTGGGGACCCACAAAGTCTCCACATTTTTGCTCCCTCCCAGCTCCCAGCAATCTGAGCCAAATAATAAAGAAATCAGGAACACAGAATACCCGGTACAGGTGTTCTGGGAGCATAAATGTGAACTGTCTTGGGGTCCCCAAGGCCTGAGTCGAGAATCTGTGATGTACGGGCATCCTGTCCAGAGTGCCACCTGTGCCTTTTGGAAGGACCTCCAGGTACTGAAGAAGCAATTATGGGAGATGGATGATCTTGCCAAGATGCTACGGACTGATTAGAATACATCAGCTTTGCTCTGCCAAGTACCAGTTCTGCATATATGGCTTTATCCTCCTTGATGGCAAAACTGTCAGATTTTAAATCTCACCTGCATTCTCCGCTATATCACACGATACATGATCCTAAATTAAATTTAGGATGAGTATTCATTTAAACAGCTGTACTGAAATATGTACTGAGAGTTATGCTTTTTTGGAATCTCTAAAAGCGAATGTTTAATGCACTTTTTGTGGACACGCATTTTCATTCAAGGGCGGAGTGCATTGGACGATGTGGCAGGATCTCACAGCGGAGCTGTAGCATTGAATGGATTTAAGCTTCTTTTCAAAGACCTAAAAAATTTCAGTAGACTTATTGAGAAGATTGGTGTGTGGTACCTCAGCTTTGGAAATGCAACCAAACAGCTTGAACTTGATTGTATCTGCATGAAAACATCCTCACTAATTAGTGGCTGCTCCATGTCATTATCTCCAGTGCGGTATGAGCCTTTGAGGTCAGCTGTGCTGGTTCTCTGACTATGCCAATTCTTCCAGTATGACTGTGTACAACCCAGTCCTCGGGTCCCACAGACGGTCCATGTTTTTGTTCCCTCCCAACTCCCTACCTGGAGCAAAAATGTGGACTGTCTGGCAGGGAGCTGGGACGGATAGGGCTGTTCACTATGCTGGCTAATTTATTGCCATGTGGCATACATCACAGCAACATTCCACACCTGCCTCTGGGTTCCTAGCAGGCATGAAGACAATGACAGCTGAGATTGATGCAGACCCAGAAATATCTCAATTTTGCTTAAAATCAAGTAATACAAGCTAAAGGGACAGCTTCAAGTCTCACACAAATACTAAACCTGGAGTTCCCTCTCTTTCTTTGGGAGTATCGATGCCAGCGGAAAGAAGAAAGGAGGTGCTTGTCAGCAGTGGCCAAAGCAGTGCTTGGGGTCAGTGGTTTCTACACGGCATCCTCGCCTGCATAGCCTGCAATTTCATGCACCATTGTCTAATGCGCTAATGAGCTTTGCATGGGTGTAGTAATGCCACTCAGAAAATATAATGGCCTCATACTGCAGTGGGTTATTAAGTGTGCCACTTCCTACACCGGGGATGAATGGTACTCTAGGTTCTAAATAAGTTCCGTCTGTTGCTAATAAAATAGATACATATGGTATGCAGATGAAAGGGGAAGATTTCATTAGGCATTTATTCATTTATAATGATGACATCAAGGTCAGATAAAGTATAAGGAAACTTGAAAATACACTGTAACCCCCCTAAATTTAACCATGTGGTTTGCTCCATTCACCTTTGACCTTGAGGAGTCCTCTGGAACCACAAGTAGAAATCAGTGCTCTAGAAATGTACCTCTTGTTGCCTCTCTCTGGAATGTAAAACAACGCAAGCATCATTACAATTAATTTCTGAGTTAGAAAGTTGGTGTTAACCTTGTAATAACATTCATGGAGCAGTGAAACAGACTTGGCCCCACTTGGGGGCCATTTAACATTTTGTACAAGATGCCCCCTGCCTCCTGGCATTTACTACCTGGGGCTCTGCGCTTACTGCAACCCTGTGCTGGATATTAGTTCTGGAAGATGGATGGATAGATTACTCAAAATAAGTCATTGCTTCTCCAAAAAAAACAAAAAAAACAGCACAATTTGTATTTGGTGAGTGCTGTGCTTTGTACAAGGTTGACAATAATGCCATTTTCCATAAAACAGCAGGAAGAGAAATAACTGAGGTTGTTCTGTTACTTTCAGGTTAACACTGGGCCTTAACAATAGACTCATTGAATTCTCTTTAATATTCCAGTATTCTTATTTTTAGGGCAATTCTGGAAAATGGATGAATAGAGGTTAAAAAGCACTACATAGCCATGCTGGTAGGCATGATAGAGTTCCCCATGGTGCCCTGGAAGACCTTCTGATTCACCTTGGAATGGAGTCCAGCTAGACTGCTCAGACTGTAACCAGCTTCCTGGTAGTCTATGTTCCAATGGGATCATTGATTGGAAAAAGCACCGTACAGATCCAGCCTTACGAACAATGCAGAAAATGACAGCTCAGTCCAATAATGCCTGTACTCGTGAAAATCGATTCCATCTAAATGCAGCAATCCTTGGCATCAGCATTGTTGTGGAAAACAACAAAGAAAAAAATCATTTTAATATCATACAGACATGCTGTTTGTGTTTAAACTTCTGGGATTATTCTTCTTTCAAACATTGCTGGCCCTTGGCTTACCTTTTTCTCTGTTAAACTGAATCTGCAGGATACAAGATAAGAAACAGGTGTCCTTAAACCTGGGAACATAAGATGGTTGCGAGCTTTTCCTCTGCTCGCTTAATCCATGAAGATTTACTGTAGTCTTAAAGTTTTGCAATAAACTTAGGAATTATGGGCGATTGTTGCAACCTGCTGAAACAATGTTTGCCTTTCAGAGGATGCTCTGAAAGCCGTAAAACAGTTGTTACTATTGATTTAATGTCGAAAACCAGGGTGCTGTTAGAGGGAAGTACAAAAAGGCAAGAAAGGCTTTAACAGGGTAGTATGCATGCAATCCAGGGTTCAAACATCAGATTCTTAATATTTCATTCTTATGGGAAGCAGAACCTTATTTCCAAAAGCAACAAGGAAGAAAAAGACATTTTTAAATGTCAGAGATTGATAAACCTGCTGAAGACCACTGTGGTTAATGTCCTTTCGTGAGGAGTTTAATGCTGTCATCAATATGTGTGTGAACTTGGCAATACTACAATAACAATGCAACATTAGTGTTATTGTTAGCTAAGAATCTTACTTAATGGCACATCAAGTCTCCTACAGCAGCAACCCAGATATAAGTGCAGCTCCTTACTCATCAAACCACCTGTTCGCAGTACCCACACTGCAATTCACCCCATGCTGACACAGCTGAAAATTTCTGAAGCAAAAATAAACTACATTTCCTCTCTAGGTTCTTTTAGTACGGAGCGTGCAGGTGGCGCCCTTCGGAAGGGCGGGTAAATGTCCAGGAGTTCACGGGCAGATTACTGCTGCTAAGCTGATTGCCAGGTGTGCCCGCTGCTAGGGTCTGGATTGTTAGTGCCAGGTTCAGGGTTGCCAGACTATGTGTGAAGATTGATGGTTTCCCCCAAACCCATCAGTCCTTGCTATTAGTATTAATGCCATTCGGAGACCTTTCTTCACAGAAAATGCTGTTTCCCTTTCACAAGACTCTGGCTTTGCTTTCAGGATAATCTTCCTCTTCATATGAGGACAAAACTCTGGGAAACTGTACAATGATCTCCAACCCTAAGGTGCAATGATTGCATTCTTTCTTTTCTTTCTTTCCCCCCTCCAAATTCTTTTAAAAATAGTCTTTTAGTTTCATTAAATATTTAGGAAGCACTAACCTTGAGTGAAAATTTCTAACAAGGGAACAAAATGTGTTCGGATTATATTGTAAAATAATACTCTTGAGAAAACAATACAAATTTCATCAAATTTTTTTTACTGTTTCCATTTTACCTTCCAGCTCTTTCTGTCTAGTCGCTCAAATCCCTTATGTCTACACATCCCCATATATACTCAGTTACATACTATAAATAACAACATGTAAGCGATAAATAAAATGCGTCATATTTTCTTGCTCACTACAACAGTATTATTTGTTTTATTTGAGGCTTAAGTTGTACTGTGTTCTGTCAAAACATGACACTTGTAATTTTGTTTGTACCACTACTAGAATTAAGTTAAGAAACAGTCTGCAAAAGAAATCAGTGTTTCCTGTTCAACTATTCTGCAGGCGCCTCAAATGGTTTTAGCTCTGCAACTCTTTCTGTTACTGTTCTGAGAAAAAAATGGATTGAATTCCAATAGTGTCCATCAGCTTAACTTCCACAGTGAGAAACCTTTTGGTTGTCCTGTAGATGGAGGCATTTGGGAAGATCTGACACCATCACCCCTCTATCTTCTACAGAATCATGGTGAATCCGAAGGCTCGACAGATGCATACCACAGGCAGCTAAGTGCTACCAATTTCCAGATCACCTGCAGTTCGGCCCAGGTAATCCATCTGAAGTTAGGCAGGTTTGGGCCTGGCTTGAATGGGCTGCTGCTGGAAGAGGTGTTGGTGTGGCCAGCCGGTTAGCCCATTCAGTGGTCTGTGTGGGTCCCAATGCCCCAGTGATGGGGGCACTGTGCTGTAAAAACGGCGCCGTTCTTCAGAGGAGGCATAAAACCGAGCTCTCTGAGCTCATAAAGGATCACTGGGCATCTTCTGAAAGTGTAGGGGTGGTACCCCAATGCCCTGGATAAAAAAGTACCCAATGTGGCTCTATTAACTCTGGCCACCTAATCATCTTCTATATCTAATTAATGAATTCTCTCCAGCCCCTTCACCACCTTAGGAACTTTGTGGTGAGCATACTGGCACAGATTGAATGGCTGCTGTTGCATCATCCAGCTGGGGGCTACACAGTGGTGGGGTTTGAAGTGGCTCCCCATTGGTTCTGTAAAGCGCTTTGGGTGTCTTGAAAAGCGCTGTATAAATGTAACATTATTTCACTCATTAGCTAGAGGAGATGCATGAAAACTCAAGGGTGGGAATCAAACCCATTGGCACGGAGGTGTGAGGCAACGATGCTAAACCATCTTGGGCAACCCACCCACCTAATTCCGGCTGTTGATTATAACCCAATAGATATCTGGGGGGGGGGGGGGACCTTTTTAGGATACTTTTCAGGTGGAATTATATGAAATTCTAAAGGCGGATTTACTTGCTAAATTAAAATGCATTATTCAGGAAGGTATATCATTTAAGGGCTTTAATGGCAATCTATCAAAATTTTGTGGACATAATATTAAACAGGGTTAACAAGAGAGCTCGTTGTTTTCACCCTGTGGTACATTCCCCGACTAGTCTTTTCAATAACCTTGGAATAAATGATATTCTTTTAAGTAAATCTTGAGAGTTCAGAAGTGCTGAACAAACAAATTGGAAAAGTGGAAAAAGAGCCTGATTGATTATGCTATTAGTTAAATTAACCACCCCCCGCACACTGGCGTGTCCCTTTAGGGATATGTTGGCATACCCCTTTAAGAATATGTTGGTGTGCCCCTTTAGGGATATGTTGGCATACCCCTTTAAGAATATGTTGGTGTGCCCCTTTAAGGGTACTTTGGCGTGCCCCTTTAAGGATATGGAGCTCATTTCATAACTGTGAACTACTATAGATTTCCACAGAGCTTCAGATCTCCCAACTGGAGTATCTCATTACTAAACCCATTAGTCTCATCTCATAATTTGCTTGTAAAGCCTGGGCGGAAAATAAGCAAAAACAAAAGGCACTTTCCTTCTGGGAAACACTAGGTCTTGTATTTATACCGTTGCGAAAGGGGAAGCCTGACTATTAATTCACCTCGGAAAAGCCGGCCCAGAGCTGACCCTTCTACCGTCTCCAGCTGGCGTGTGGGATTTGCTGAGAAAACAGAAATCATTTCCTTCCCAAGAAGGCGTCGATATGTGTGCAAACGAGCCTGACAACACTGATGGAGACTTAGACACATTTGACTTTTCACCTCTTCAATGTGGTCTTTCATGGACACAAGACATTTTTGGCCGGGAATAACGCAAGATTAGAAAAATCGCATCCATTCACCCATTTATCTAAAATTTTATCTCAAGTGATTTAGCTACTGAAGAGCACATCAGTGCACCTGTTAGGTCTGTCATCTATAATACTGCAGTGTCAGAGTACCGTGCGTCCAGTTCATGTCACATTTTATCCATGTTATCAATTGGCTCGGATGTGGGTTGTGTGTAGTCATATGCTGGTTTTGTTTTGGAGGAATATTTATAGTGTACAGTTGTTAATTTGCATATCTGGTGAGTCATCTTCATGAGCCTGCCAGCCACTGCCCCCCCCATTTAAAGGGACACATCATGCATTTGACAGTGTAATGAGCCTGACTGCACAAGGCAGGGAGCTTAGGTTCACTGTGTGCAGTGTGTACAGTGAAAGATAAAGCCTACAAATGAACCATTACAAAGTTGGGTGTAAGAGGAGGAGAGCGATTGACACATATATCTGTCCATTATTCATAAGCAACATCCAATCCAATGAGCTTGGTGCTCATATAAGCAGCATCCAATCCAATGAGCTTGGTGCTCATATAAGCAGCATCCAATCCAATGAGCTTGGTGCTCATCCCGGCAGGGACACCCTGTACAGGACGCCAGTATGACTCAGTTTATTCAAATTTCTACCTATAATTTAAAAATGAATTATTACTAAAAAATAAGCAAGTATACAAAAAGCATGCAAAATTTAGTTAATGGCCATGTTAAATGAGTTGTAGACTAAAAGAAATAGCTAGGCATGTTTGCTAACTAACTAACTAACCAACCACTCTTCAGTGTACATGCAGCCCTCAGGTGACAGACGGGATCTGTTCTCTAATTCATGGGCATGTTGCATGAGTTTTAGACTAAAAGACACTAGGCATGTTCGCAAGCTAACAAACCGAACTTCGGTATATAAGGACACATTTTATAGTGGGTAATGAGTTGAGAACTGGGGCCTTCTCCTCTTAAGTATAACAATTAAGCTTTAATTTCTCTTTAGCTGAGGGATTTTTTAAGGGTGTAGCACAGAATCCCTTAAAAGGTTTCGTTAGTTAAGGAAAAATCTTAAGGGATTTACTGCATTGAAAGACATTTTACGGCAGTAAAACTGTACAGTTTCTATGGAGACCATTTGCTTGCTTGCCCTCACACCTGCTTGTAATACCTGCTTATAATATACCTCCAGTATTAATTTCATTGACAGAAATGTTGATGAGGTTATAGTCTGACAAAGATGACAATGACAAAATGAAATGTATTCTTCGTCTGACGGCTATAAATAAAATTTTAAAAGTCAGATTTTGTCCCCATTGCATCTGATGAAAATGCAGACTGGTCCTCCCGCAGATTTGTGTTCGCTACATGTAGGTACTTTTTGCTCGACTAAGAAAAGCTGAGTGGAGCATATAGCGATAAACTTTGCTGAATAGTTGATGACACGTACTGGCGCTAACTGGCAAGATCAATGGGAGTACTGGGGAAATGAAGTAGTGGAGCAAAAATTGAGCGGCTAGAATTATTGTTGTATGTCTGTTACCTTTAATGCATTTTTGCATGTGTCTCCATATTGCTGCATTAGAAAATTCATTCCTTAACCGATGTACTTTTGTCTAATATTGTCAGTGCCCAGGGTGAAACTTGCCAGAACTTATTTGTCGGGTAACATTACATCGTTCTTTATTCTGTGAAACCGAAAGATCGATCTGCTAGCCAGGTTCAATAATGAATTATAAACATGTCACAGACCATATAAATAAAGTCATAAATTGACTGTCGGTCAGGTAAAATCAATTGATCACCATTAATAATATTTATTAGGCACTCTCAGTCGCAAGACACTCTTCTCAGGATGTGTTCATTTTATTCATTTATCACCATAAACTCAGCCATGTCACGGTTAAGATGCAGTCAGTTACTTTGGTTGTTAATGTCTTTTGTGAATCCATTAAGGGAACTTTAAGGGATTCCTTAAGTATAAGACCAAGATAAAGGGAAAAACTTACATACTTAAGTGAACATTTTAAGCAAAACTTAAGGAGAAGACTTAATGGTATTTTAGGCAACTGACTTTATTTTAAGGAAACCTTAACTCAAACTTTAAGAAAAATCTTAAGGTGTTTTGTGCAACTGGCCCCAGAGATTTTATATGTGATGTCATAATGATGCAACATGTGTGGATGATTCCTTTCGGTGTACAGACAGGCACTGCATTGCACAGAGATACAAATGACACAAGAATATGCTGTAGAAGTTTGAGGCTCCTCACCACTAAAGAGCAAGATATCTCATACTCATAGATAGCCTCATATCTCATACTGGCTGTAGAAATATGGTGATTTATGCATTAGCCTTTTCTCTCTTGTCTCCAGGGGCTTGAGGTTGAGATGGCCTGTGCTTGTAGGGGTTTAATGAGACAGCAGGCCCATCCAACCCATTCCCTGTATGATGGAGCCAGCCTAGGGGCATATCTTCAGAGGACCAGCCAAGAAGGTGTTCCATGAAAGGCTAACCTCCTCCTCTGTACTGTTCAGCTATCAGGACACTGCGGACATAATGTTGGGATACCTTTCAGACCAAAGGGAATACGGAAAAACAAATCAGGTCCATGAGTGGAGGTTGATGTGGCAGAAGGTCCTTGCCAAAACATATATCAAGACTTTTTGATTCACTACCTCTTCAGTGCAGATTTTCAATATTTACTCCATAGTTGCGGGCGGCATGGTGGCAGAGTGGTTTGTACTGTTGTACCTCTCAGAGCAGGGACTGAGTCTCTGCCATGGTTGCATGTGTGTGGACCTTGCATGTTCTCTCCATGTCAGCATGGGGTTTCCTCTGGGCATTCCGGTTTCCTCCCCCAGTCCAAAAATATGCTGAAGCTAATTGGAGATATGAAACTGCCCATAAGTGTGCATGTGTCGGTTAATGATGTGTGAGTATGTCCTGCGATGGGTTGGTGCCCCATCCTGGGTTGTTCCCTGCTTTGTTTCTATAGCTTCTGAGTGGCTCCGGACCCCCCACGACTCAGAATAAGACAAGCAGTTATAGAAGCTTGATAGACTCCATTTTATGAAGGGCAGAATGCTTTGAAAGGAGCATTTTAAATACAGGATTAATAATCATAAAATCATAAAATATATATTGATAGATTATCCGTAACCATTATATTTAATTACAGTGGACAAAGGCATTATCATTTTATATCAATGCCACTCTAGAGCCAAAGACTTACAATTGGAAAAGCTGCAAATTAATAAGGGAACATCTGGAGAACAGGAAGGTATGTCATGGTGTGGCTCCAATTCAGTCTGCTCTGAAGTCTCTGACGCCAAAAGGCCTGCAGCTCTCACAGGAAGGGGCATTTTCAGGCATCAACATGTGTGTTTATAACAGATCAGCTCCCTCGTAGGATAGGAAACCACAGAGCAGCATGTTTTAGTAGCATATTTCCTACTTTCTAACAACCAGTAGTATCAGCCTAAGGCCCCAAATTAGGGTTAGGGTTAGTAAACTGAGGCTAGGGTTAGGGTTAGAAAAAGTATGGCATTTCCAGGCATCAACATGTGTTTTTATAATGGATCTGCTCCCCCGTAGGATAGAAAACCACAGAGCAGCATGTTTTAGTAGCATATTTCCTACTTTCCAACAGCCTGTATTATCAGCCTAAGGCCCCAAATTACAGTCACATCACCCAGGTGAGTGCATTCATTTATTCAAGGAGCATCGTCAGAATAGGGAATTGGGAACTGCAAAGCCAGCTTTGCTTAAAAGTGACACCAGAAGACAGGCAACTCAGCAGCCAGTGAGACTCGCAGGCTTTGGCGGGCTGCACTGTATGTGGTTTAAAAAGCCTCCTCCTTATGGGTCAAAGACCAAGCCGGGAATGAATCAGACCTACAAAACCTACTTGTGTCACAGGGTCACTGGGTCATTGCTCCGTTTGACTGTCACTGTCACTATGGCAACTGGCATTTTTCAATGATTAAAATTATAGTAGTTATTTGACATAAACCATGATGTTATCACTACTACATTACTTGAACAGAATATTTAATAGCAACGGACTGGCAGACAAGTGCAGCCACTGTAATTGCACTCTGCTACTGATTGCTATGGAGTGGCGTATAAAATGAACAACTTACACCCAGTGAAGAATCAGAACTATCACCCTGTAATCTGGGTTCATTCTGCAGATACCATGCCGCTAATTTAGCAGATGGTGAGAAGAGATAGAGGTAGAAATCGAAGGAGGAATAGGAACCAGAAGGGATGAGTACAAGTGAGTGCAAAATGGGGCCAACAACAACAAAACTTCTACTACTATCATATACTATAATACTTTAATTTATTAATAATAATAATAATAATAATAATTAATAATAGTCCCTAGGACAAAGCCTCCAACATTCAGTACTAATAAAAGATACAGTTCTGCTAAGGTGCTACATGTTTATTACACATGAGAAATGGGTAAAAAAGCTATGGAGAGAACATATTGACCTCTGCTGAAAGATTTCTTGTTTTGTGCCTGATGTAAAATCTTAAATCATAGTTCATTATTGCTGAAGGAAATATATTTTTTGCAGTTTTACAGTTATTGCCTCAATTTATTGGATGGTAAATGATGAATTCAGAGGTTCCCCCTCAGTGGTGATTGAAGGTAAGTATCGCTGCTTTGTTCACATGCAAAGTGTGCGCCGGTTCAACACCAGTTATTGGACTCAATATAGAAATGCACTGCTTCAGTGGTCAGGAGACTTCCACTGACGGGTGATACTCCTACTCACAGCTGAGCCATGCTAATCTGGTAGTTTTCCCATAATCCCCTGGGCTTCCCTCTGACAGTGTATGAGACAGAATAGTGTGTGGGTGCAGGCCATTTGACACAACATAAATGTTTATAAACCTAAAACTGAAGGAGCCAACCAAACGTCACTCATGGGAATCTGGGGGTGTTTCTCAATACCAAGAAGGCAAAGATCGTACTTGTGTTCTTGGCAAGAGCGTTCTTGCTAAGTTGCCTCCCAAGGACTTTGGATGCAATGAATCATGGGATTGTTCTTGCTTGGTGACGATGCAACTGATGTATCCTTGTTATTTGGGGTGTGGCAAGAAGGACATCGGGGGATTTTTACCATCTTCTGTACTTCAACTGAATTTTTATATAGCATCCTTCACAACAGAGTTGTGCCAAGGTGCTTTACATGGGTGTGTTGTGACAGACTACAATATCATCAGAGAGGACTTCCATTCTTTGTATTGGAACTGGTCTTTGGGAATGGAAGACGATAAAACGCATGCATGAGAAAACAGGTACGGTCAAGTATGCATATTGAAAAACCAACATCGGGCTTTGTAAAGCAACTTATAACTGCTGAACTCTGCTTTATTTTATCTATTGCCATAGGGACTCCATGTTGGTTTAGGCCTGTCAGTGTGCAGTGAGAGACAGGCTGTTATGCGAAGCTTGGGAGGCTCTGGAAAAAGAGAGAGACAAATGAGGGTGTTTCTTGCATGGAGGCCAGATAGTAAGTGGCCAATACATTTGACTGACACATCGGTTCTCCAATCAGAAGCAACTCTCCTGTAGTTTAACAGATATGTAGATCAAAATGACATTGCAGATTTAAATGTATAATTCATTCATTCTACATATGTGCTTGTCCTATGCAGGGTCACAAGCGTGTCCCAAAAACAACAGGCACAAGGCAGGGAATAACCCAGGATGGGGTGCCGACCCATCACAGGGCACACTCACACACCATTCACTCACACACCAATCACTCACACACCATTCACTCACACACTATTCACTCACACACCAATCACTCACACATGCAAGGCAGGGAATAACCCATGCCACCCAAAAATAATAAAAAAACACAAAATGGCAGCAAAATATTTGAATTTTGTTCTGTGGAAAATAAAAATTCTTCTTTTCTTTCAGCATTCTAAGTGTAGTCACTTCAGACCCTGGCATTTTCTGAGTTTTATATGCATGATGTGTGGCTGGTGAACTGAGGTGAAGCTGAGGCATAAGATGCCAAAGTATGTGGCCCAAAGCACCAATGCCAAAGTGCACAGTGATTTGTGTGTGTTTATGTGTGAGACAGAGTCATACGGACAGCTACCAAGGCCATTTCAGAGAGAAAAAGGTGAGTCTGTCTCACACATAAACACACACAAAACACAGCAGCCCAAGTATAGCTACCAAGGCCTCTTTAGAGAGAGAAACTCCCAGACTCCCCCTCCCCCTCCAATCCAGACCTCCTCAGATCTGAGTCTCTCTCACTTCTCATTTTTTCACTTTCAACATCATGCACCTTATTGCCTCTGTATTTAAAGTCATTTATTTATTATTGTTCATAGTTCATTGTGTGTCTATTGTGTGTCATCTGTTATGTCAAATGTTACAACTGTTATGTATGTGCGCTGCTCCTCTGTGCCTTTTAAATTGCCCCTCGGGGACAAATAAAGTTTTTTTAATTGAATTGAATTGAATTGAATAAACGGAAAGGTCAGTCTGTCTCACACATGCTATACTTGGGCTGCTGTGCTTTGTGTGTGTTTATGTGTGAGTCTATATCAAGAAAGATAAGGAATTCCAGCAACTTAAGACGGGCCTTGACCCCACCACACGCCGAGCGGTCGAGCAGCTCCAGGAAAACATACCCTATGTAAGGGCGAGGCCTTTGTACCTGTGAACAGAAGATTGCTGGCTTGACTCCCATCTTCAGCAGAATAATCACATCTGTCTAACCCTACAAAATACTGTCAAGGTCCTTGAGCGAGGCCATTAACTCAAAGGCTACCAGGTAAATGCTGGACCCTGTACCTGGACCCCAAGCCTTACTCTCAACCATATCAGAAGAGACCAGGATGGGATATGGGAGCAAAGGCATTGCAGTGAACCTATATGTGCAAATGAAAAATGAAGCATCATTTCATGTAACACCGGTAAGGTGGTGTTGGGTGACCATTGAGATATTGTCAGAGAGAAAGACCCTCCATTGATGCAGGCTAGAGGAGTGTCCATATGGTCACAGAGAAAGACCCTCCATTGATGCAGGCTATAGGAGTGTCCATATGGTCACAGCTGGGAGTTCAGCACAGGGCAGCCCATAGCTGTTCACCCGGCATTCTGACATTTGGATCTTACAAATCCCGGGGTGCGAATCTCTCAGGCTGAGCGTGTCTGCATCTATTTCTGTATTTGCCATTTTGAATATTCGTCTGTCTGTTTCTTTTTATTTCTCTGACCCACCCTTAGTACCCCCACCTCCAATCGCATTCAGAAAAAAAAAACATTGAAACAGACAAATGCAGTAGGGTATCTTAGCATGACGCCTCAAGCTAATACTCTTGTCCAGGCTCATGCACACACACACGCACGCGCACACACACACACACAGTGTGTCATTTCTCTCCACTCCGCTGCTTCCTGTTGCCGTTTCCAAGTGCACAGCAATAATCAATGAGCAGACCCGTCTAAGAAAGCTGTTAGTCTATTCAGATTTCCATTTTGAATTCTCTGACACATTACTTAAGGACTCCTCTTAATGGATGTCGGAAGAAAGCGTATTTGTGATGGCGACTCCTTATCCACCTGGGGCCTTGATGGAGGAGATGAGGCCGAGAGCAGAGTGGATGGAAATTGACCCCAAGGACCATCTCTGCCAGATCAAAAGCCTCCAAGAGGACATTTGCCTTTTTTCATCAGACACCCAAGGCAGCGTGAAAGTGCATTAGGGATTTTTTTTGGTAAATACCTTGTATTTCCACTCATAACTGGAATCTAACCCTTCACCCAAATCACTCCTCTGGCCCATTTTTCAGCAGGTGAATCAAAGGCGTCCGAAAGGAAATCTTCAGTGCGCCCCCCCCACCCCCAACCACAGGCCTCTGCTGAAAGGTACCATCCATCAATAAATCTTTTCTTTTTCCACTGTCCCCTAGTCACCTACTGTCTCATGTTGGACTTTGAGATTTCATAAAGTGCTAAAAAAGAAAGACCCATCCATAAAGGCCTCGAAAATTGTGTTTTTATTGTGATTCCCCAGAATCCCTCTGTTCCATTAATGAAAAAAAGTAGGAAAAAGCAAACCCAAACACCCACCCCCCCCCCCCCCCCCCCCCCCGCGGTCAGTCTGCTACAATAAAAAACAAAATACATAGGTTCATATAACAACAATTATCATGATGATAATAATTATATTAATAAGAAGAGGAATAGTCATAATTATTATTATTTATTATTATTATTTTGTCATTTTCATTATGCTTTGTGTGATGAAAACAATGAATGATTTTACCCTTGCCTTTTTTTAACAGGGCTTGGTCACTAAAAGCACCGTTACCTCATTGATTAAACTGAAGCTGACCCGACAGCGCATCCTGTGCGCCGTTCCTGCACGCTCCCACCCTGTGCGCCGTTCCTGCACGCTCCCACCCTGAGCAATCCCGTTTCCGCGCAGAGAGTCATCCTCTTTTTGCCGCCTTTTGCCCAAACGCAGTCCTGTGGATGACATCGTCGCATGCTGTGTCGCAATCTGTGCCTCATTGGGTGTGCATGCACACGGCTCCTGCTGCTTTTGCCTCTGTATGATTTAGTGTCACATACCCTTATCATCTCTATTCACAAACTGTCAAGCCAGCTGGTGTTCAAATGTAGCTCCCCCTCCCCTCCTAGATGCTAAAATTATTCTCTATACACCCCCTTACCCCATAAATACCCCCGCGCAAACTGTCTGGCTAAATGTGCACGTATCCGTGTCTATGATTTTTAACAGCTTTAAGTACATAAGAAGGACTAATCACTGGGAAAATTTACTGAGATATCCCTGCACGTATTAACCTTCACTGCGAGGCCCAGGTTTTATTTTCGGGGTTAATAAGATTTCTCGCTGACCTGGCAGTTCGTATTACACTAGCTGAGTCATGCCGAGATTCTTACTTCTCATTTGAACAGCGGTATGGCCTGACCCTCTGTCCCACTCCGCTGTTACTGCTATAGAGACGTCGGCTGTGCCTCCTGTAAGATCATAGCTATTCCCAGAATGTGCAGGTATAGAGAAAGTCCTGTTCATAGAGTTTAGGGTGTTGCGGTGAGGAGGAAACCCAGCCAAACCTTAACCATAAGTAGCCAAACAAAATACGTGACTTTTGGTATTTTCAGTTTTTTAATTGCATTCACAGATCTTTGTGGGGACCTAAAAACTTCAAAATAGCAGGTTTTTATTACATTGTGGGGAAATTTGGTCCCCACAATGTAATATAAACATAATCCGCACACACACACGCATGCACACACACACCAACACTTTGGTAATTACTTTTTTTTTTTATTGGCCAGTGATGTTACGTGGGTGTTGATTATTTCTGTGAAACCGCACAGGTAATTCTGACAGCCTAACAAGGACTATATTTATATCTATATTTTAAAGAGCACATTGGAACATTATTAAATGCTAATTGAAATAATTTCCTTCTGAAATATTAATCATGATTAGTTCTGTTACTATTTTCGTTCGTTAGCTGTGGTATGAGTGGGATAAACTATTTCAAAATAATCACTTTCACGCAGGCTTCAGTACTCCAAGTTGTCATTGATTATTTTCCATATAAAGGCAGACCTTGTCGCGGGTCGTCCCTTCCATATACGTAATGCTTGTGGCTCTCATTTTATAAATTACCTAACCCCACACGCAATCCTCCTAAAACTCGATTTGCTGTCAGATTCGTAATGCTTTATGAGTATGGGTGTCAGAGATGCATGGATACCCTGGCAAAAGAGCCCCTATAAGGTACTGGCCCCCCTAAATATGAAAAGTAATAATGAGTAGGCCAGTTTGTCAGGGGGGCCAGAATTTCTACCTACATACCTCATTATGGAAGCTACTTTGCAGTAGTCGATGGTTCTCTTTTCACACTTGTTGCGTGGTTAATAGTGCTATCGGAATAGTCTGCAAAAATATGTGGTTTGCAAACTGCCACCTCTGACCCAAAAATTCTCAAGGAAAGCTGTGTGATGGAGTTGGAATGGTCCTGATGTGTACGGAAAACCAGGCCTGTGCAGCCTCTGATCCTGATCTAGGTGGGATGCTGTCTGTGTCTCCGACAAGATACCGAAAATGAGACAATGTTTTCTCAGTTCTGCACTGGCTGGTGTGCAACGACAGCATTAGCCTTTACGTCTTTAAGGGGTGTAAGTAATGTGTAAGTTAATAGTTCGTAACGCAAAGCTAAACGCTGTCAGAAAGTGTTAACGGCGGAGGTGTGAAACAGGAAGCCATGTTGATGTGTCAGGTAGCATCATGTCACACAGAGAATAAATATGTTGTGGGCTCGCTGAAAAAACAAGGTGCTGACAGCCCAACTTACCTCTTTCTCGGAACGTCTGAGTGTGTGTGAGAGAAACCATCGCCAGACTGACAGCCGAGCTAATCCGGAACTTTCTGTACAAACCCTCCCGCTTTTAAGCCGTGCTGAGAATCCTTTTATTGACGTGAGTTCCCCATTTCCTGAGCAGAAGCAAAAACGGAACTCTGACTGGACATCACACTCACAGACTTTAGAAGCTCACCTACCTTCCGTGACAGAGTACTATATCCGTCAGACCGAGTCAGCTTCTGAAACCCCCTCCAGGTGTGAAACGTGGAAAACCTGGGGAACACAATATATAGCTGCTGGGGACATCATCCCACACTCTTTGGAACATTCCGCCGATACCCTGCTAGCCGCTGCATTAGTTTAAAAAGAAAAATAACAACAGTAACATCTGGCTCCTCTGTGGCTCATTTTAAAAACACATCACAGGCAAGTATAGAATATGGATTTTGTGGAATTTTTCTGATTTCCTTGCGTATCTTCTGCAAAACACACATATAGGTATAGGCTGACATTTACAATATTGAACATGTTTTTTCATCTCCAAAAGCCAATAATCTCCCAAATGCTGTAATATAATCATTATATACCCCCAGGCTACATTATCATCTGGACAATTTCAATTTAGTGTCATATTCAAAATCTTAATATACGACCGTGGCAGCATGGTTAGACCCAGGTTGTACTGGGCCCTCTGAGACGAAACTCAGGCCCACCCATTCCACATTCACAGTGAGCGATACAGTACGATAAACTCAGGCCCACCCATCCCGCATTCACGGTGAGCGATACAGTACGATAAACTCAGGCCCACCCATCCCGCATTCACGGTGAGCGATACAGTACGATAAACTCAGACCCACCCATTCCGCATTCACGGTGAGCGATACAGTACGATAAACTCAGGCCCACCAATTCTGCATTCACAGCGAGTGATACAGTACAATAAAACAATAGTGTCTGACAGGAATGTGTGTGTGTGTGGACAGATCAGTCGGAGAAAATGTGCTTTTGAGAGGTAAATATACCAGTGACCATCATTGTCACCGATTTTTACAGATTGCAGACCTTTATCTGTTTAACTGTTGCTCTAGTTACTTTTTTAATCATGTAATGTATGATATTTGATAATTTAATTGGATAATTAAATATAAGTAACTGGAACAACAGTGGAAGTTCTGCAATCTCTAAAATTCGGAAGTTTCCACAATTTTAGCCACTAGTATAGAATTTTCTTTCTCTTTGTTCATTTGGTCTTAATAATTCCAAGGGTCTGAGTCTGTAGTGTGATTTTGTCGCTAAGTGAATCGTTATGGGACTGCCCCACCTGGATTTCTACCCCCCCCTCCCACACACACACACACTCTATGATTACTGGCTCTGCTATGGCTAATATATAATTATAAATATGAAAATAACATGAGTTGCAATCTCCCAGTAGCTGTACTGGAAGGAATTTCAATGGCCTCCCAGTCAGTCAGCACCTAAGCTGTCCATTGCTCGTCAGAGCTTGTCTGACAAGGATCTTGTTTACTATCTCTGCCAAAGGTGGGCAGAGACAGATAGAAGGAAGAAAGTGATGAAATGATGACATGAATGATATTTTTCCTCCATCTATCGCTACTGAACTGATATATGTAGTCTGATGGCCGGCCCATGATTATCCAATCACACCTAAAGCTATTAAACCTTCCAACGTTAAGAAAAATGTGAGGCATTATAACTTCCAATTAACATCCACAAAGGTGACTGTGACGAACTCATTTTCCTTATTAGGTCTGGATTGCTTTCTTTGAAGGTTTGTGATTTTTACACTGTGTTCTTCTGGATTTTGATTCTGCTGTACTGTAGTTTGTGAAAAATTACTTAAAAAATAGCATTTCATTAATTTCGTAGGATTTTAACCAGAATATTTATTACCAGGTACCAAAAATATCCTTACTTTTTCAGGATGCTGTGGGATGTAGGTATACCAAGTGGTTTATAGTTAACCCCCACAGACCAGCCACTTCCCGCTGCAAGTACGCTTTCTGCTAGCGGTAGCCAAGCTCCGCCTTGAGTACCAGCACGTGTCTGCCATTCGGGCCCTAGCCAAGCTCCGCCTTAAGTACCAGCACGTGTCTGCCCTGTCCCAGCTGGCCCTCAGAAGTTGGTGCCTTAGGAGGCCGCCAGTGTTGCCTATTGACAAGCCCTCTGCCTGTACAATTGGGTTCCGCAATTCCCTTCCCGGAGAGCCAGACTGCAACACAGTTTGCCAATTTTCCTGCTCAAACACGCCTAGTAAACCTGGCAACTGACTGGTGAATAAGGTGTGCTTGAGCAGGAAAATTTGCAAACTGTGTTACAGACTGGACCTCCAGCACCGGACCTGGGAAAGCCTGCAGTAGCTCTAGATGAACAACATCCTCTGGATATAGACACATGGTGAGAGACACCAAAGTACGAGATGGGCTAAGCCAGCAGACGGCCCAGCAGAGGACTCGAGCACGCCTAAGAAATGCTGGATTGGTTTGCTGTGAATGACTCGCTGAGTTTCAGTTGCTTGCCTGAGTGATGACCTCGTGATCAGCTGGGACAGTGAGGCAGATGTCGGGGATTAATGTGTTTGTCCAAGACCATCTGTAATACTTCTAAATGCTATCTATGGCTGACTGCGGGGATCTGTGAAGGATTGCTTTTTTGTGTAAAACCATAGTTTTTGATCTTGAGAGTAAAAGCATTAATTTTATTTTAAAGTGACTGGGAAGCCCATGATAAATAAGTTAATTTTTCCCTCTACAGTAGCTCCAGATTATTACCAATTGCATTTAATCATAGCCAGTTAATTGTTTGTTGTGTAATTGCCGGTGTATGCACATAGCTACTACCCACAGCCGGCTCTAACAATTGATTAGATAAACACAGCTGTGCATGATTCAGATTTCTAAAATAAATCCAGAGTTTTTGCTAATTTCTCAGCTTTTTTCCTGCATGCTTTTTTGCGAGAAGAAATATTTAGAAATCTTCCTTACCAGCAAAAATTGCATGTCAAAAGTACACAGTAGGTCATACAAATCAATTTGTGGAGAGATTTCATTGGCCGGTATATGTCATGGGGACCCGCCCCTTTTGGCACCCAGGTGATTGAGGTGAAAGGTTAGAAGCCAATCCAAGCAGAAGTAACTCCACTGTAATTCACAGTGCATCGCAATATCTCAGTCTCTCTCCTTCACTCTTTCACTCTTGCTCTCTGTATCTCTCTTTTTCACACACACATACATACACACAAACTTTATTTTTATTAACTTATATAAAGAATAACTCAGTTTGGCTGATAAGACCTAAGAGCTTGCGACATTTCTGACAAATTTAATATTATTCCAAAGACTGAAATGTCAGTAACGGCCAATATATCTTTGTTGTTGTGTCTGGATGATGGCCTCACATGGCTTGTTTTGAATATGAAAACTCTTCTCAAACTCTACATTCACTGTTGAGCCGACTTTCCGGCTAAAGCGTGACAACAGCCAATTAGCTCCATTTTACTGGTTAGCAGCAGTTCAGAGTGATAACAAAACCCATGACAGACTTGTCTAGCGACACCTGCTGGGTCATCGCTAGGGGAGAAATGCAAATACCAGTTTATGCTCCAGTCCTTGGCAGCTATTTACTTCTCCAGCTATCTAATCACCTCCTTCAAGCGAGTGGTAGCCCCACCCATCGTCACTTTACAGTTTCAGGCCTCATGCCATCCAGCCCTATACAGTATGCCAGTCATTCTCCCAGAATCCCTCTTTTGCTGGGTCTAACCCTGACCCACCAGAGGCAGCACCTCGCCCCTACAATGGCCCCCAGAGTAAGCAGGTATATGACGGCTGTGCAGCCAAGTTTTGCAAGGTACATTGATACATCTGATGGCTGCATGGATTAGTAAGCTGATTTCACTTTGTCTCAGACGGGGGCGCTGGTGGTGATGCTCGCCTAGGGCGCCACATGGGCTTCGACCAGTGCTGCCCAGAAAGTCCTTCTGCACGTCATGATGGATTCTCAATCCTGGTGCTTAGTGCCATCAAAACATGTGGTCAAGCCTTTGTAAGCATATCCTCTACACCAGGGGTCTCCAACTCCGGTCCTGGAGGGCTACTATCCAGTAGGTTTTCTATCCTACCTGCCTTCTGATGAGCCACAGCTGTTCTCAGGTAAATACCAGGAACAGGTGTGGCTCATCAGAAGCCAAGTGGGACAGAAAACCTACTGGATAATAGCTCTCCGGGACCGGAGTTGGAGACCCCCTGCTCTACACATAAATAGTTTCATGGAGTATATTTATATAAAACTCATTTCTTACTGAGTTTTTTTATAAGCTCATTGCATCAGTGAGGTCTACATCAAAGTCAACTGTCATTGTACAAGGACAGAAATGTACAGAATGACAAGAACCCAAAAGAGTTGAGATGCTGAGTAAATTGATGAAGAAATGTGGCTTTGAAACCTGCAGTGGGTGTGATTATCTACATGCAATCATAGACTGTTTTCTGGATGCTAGATTTTTAATGGCCATGTGTAACTGGTGCATTGGAATGCTTGCTCGTTCAGCCACACTCGATTACAAAGAAACTAAAGACAAAACAGACAAAAAACAAAACAGAGATGCAAAACAATAGAGATGCAAAACAATGTAGAAAGTGTAGAACAATATGATAAGTGCAAAACAATAAAAACAGTGCAAAATAATGCAGGAGAGTGCAAATCAATAAAGACCATACAAAACAATACAAGACGGTCCAAAACAATGCAGAAAGTACAAAACAATGCAGAAAATGCAAAACAGTAAATACAGTGTAGAGCAATACAAGAAAGTGCAAAATGATAAATGCAGTGCAGAAAAATACAGGATACTGCAAAACAATAAAGACAGTGCAAGACAGTGTGAAAACTAGACAAAATGACAGTAAAATGACTGATAAAATGAAGTAACAGTGCTGGTTTCATGATCTTCTCGTTATTCTATGGCGTTAGAGCTGCTGTAGACAGGGAACATGCAGTGATCCCTCTCGCAGTCCGTCACAAGGCCCAGCACCGAGCACCTGGGGGCAGCTGGCTGCCCTGGCTAATTCGGCGTGACGGGTGATCCCGTTTCCTGATTACGGGGCTCGAGTGGAACAAGGACCCCGGAGCACCTCTAGTGATCTGGCGACGAGTGGTGATTTACTGCCAGGTCGGCTTAAAAATCCCCCAGCTACGGCCATTAATCACAGGCCAGAGGGCCTGGCCCTGACTCGTCACCGGGACAGCAAACCTGGCATGTCGGGCCTGAGCAAAGGGGACAGGAGCGTTTGACGCACGCGCTGCGTGAGGAGTATTTGGGGGGGGGGACGCTTGCCGCTGGAATCCCGTTCCAGCCCATTACCGCTGTGACCAGGGCACAATAACGACAGACCATCAGCGCTGGGCATGAACAGCTAAATGACCGGCAGGCACGTGAATCAAATGACGATAAAATGGATCTCAACTCCTCTAATTCATTCCACGGCATACGTAAGTGACAGACACATGGGGGTGGTTGATTGTGTTAATGTATTCCTAACCTGACACTGGGGGGGCTCCCATCCGGAGCAGAAGAGTCTCATCTCCCTTGAGTCCTTGAGCCCTTAACCCCCTGAAATGCTTCACAGGTAAATGACATGAGCCTGTCCTCAGACTCTAAGCTTCATTCTCACCTGTGTGAGAATGTCTGCATTTCCCAAAGGAAAGCAATATGTAAAAAGTAGCACCCCAATTTATCTGTGCTTGTGCTAAATAGCAAATAAATCATCATCTCATTTCATTTGAAGGTGTTGATACCCCATGCTATGAAATGATCTGACTGAGACCAGTGCTGTGCTCCAGGTCTGAGACTGGAACCAGCAAACTTTATTTAAAATCCAGCTCATTAACCTCCAGGATGTGTTTTTCGTCCTGGGTTTTAGTTTCGAATAATTCAATTGGAAAAAAAATCATTCAGACAAACCTTAGCACAGCCCCTTCAGCACAGTCCAAGGGTGATTAATCAGCGGCGTTGTCTACGGAATGAGCCGGGATGTGAAGAATCAGCAGGACTGTGGTAATGACACCTTCACGATGGCTTTTTAGCTCATTTAAAACACAAGCAGATGCTCCAAATGAAACAGAACGAGGTCCAGCCGGCTGCAGATGGCAGAAAGCTCAGGTATTTCTGTAAACATATGCAAGGCTGTGACTCCCAGGGATCTCCTTCTGAAATGAGGCTTTCAGATAAACCCCAAGGCCGACTCCCTTTAAAACCTTTGGCAATCAAAGGCAGATATTGAATTCTGGCTGTGTTTCGCTAAGGACGCCGCCTGAGACAGAATGACACCTTTCAGTTATTTTCATTGATGCATCATGGGTAATTTTTGGATTCATGTATCACGTTTAACTGCTTATCCATGCAGTTAGTTATCCTACTTCTGGGTGACAGCATGAACCTTTCTGACACAAGACTCTATCATCACTCTGCTATTTACTGCCCTTTTGCACACATTATAATATTTAAAGGTCAAAAAGGTAAAGGATAGAGGAAAGAGGGCTTAAGAACATAAGAAATTTACAAACGAGAGGAGGCCATTCGGCCCATCAAGCTCGTTTCGGGAGAACTTAACTAATAGCTCAGAGTTGTTAAAATCTTACCTAGCTCTGATTTAAAGGAACCCAGGGTTTTAGCTTCCGCTACA
>JAODJU010000050.1:4817156-4827530 GCA_026776725.1 Gnathonemus echidnorhynchus | reverse complement strand
AGCACTGGAAGAAACTGGTTCATCTGGTTGGCTCAACGCACTGGGACGGGTTACCCCCGCTCTCTCCGCAGGAGCCCCCTAAACTAATCCATCCATCCATCCATCCATCCTCCAACCACAAATCTGGACAGAGTCACAGGGGGGCCTAGAACCAATCCCAGGCAGCACAGGGCACAAGGCTGGGGGACACCTTAGATGGGATGAGATACAACAAATACTATGCACATACACATTCTTAATTACTTGCATATATGTAATGTTTGGCTTATTTAATCATAAACAGACAGAGGGGCAGTAAACAGGAGGGGTCGGTCTGTGATACATCCCTGTGACATCTCAGTTGCTTCAAAGGTTGTCCCAGAATCTGAAGTCACAGAGGCTTCTGGGTCCAGTTCTGGAAACACTTCCTCAGAGGTGGAAATTTCAGTTCCAGAAAGTACAAATCCAGACCAAGATTCTCTTTCAACCAACCAGTTAAGCATAAGGAGACATAGTCACAGAGAACTCAGCTGGTTAGTCTGTAGTTTTACTTTTTGGACCTGAAATTTCAACCTCTGCACTTTCTGGTGTAAAGCGAACCACGGAACCCCCCCCCTCCCAACCTCCCCCCCTCAGTGCCAAAATGTACCAAGCAAATTTGACAGCAAATTCCCTGGCTGCGTTTTGTTGCACATCTGCCTATAGGCTATAACCCGAACCTTGAGCAATCAGAGAACGATCTCTGACCAAACAGCGATCGGTGGCTTCGGGCCCCTGTGTTGGCTCTCTGACAGTACTCTACAGCTTAACAGTAACATACATTTTGTGATATCTACCATATAATTAATGATTTAACCATACAAGCTGAATATATCCCAAAAGACATCTGTCAAATAGATGAAAGTCTGATTTGTTAAATATTCACAGACCGTTTTTAAAAGATACAGTAAAACCAAGCAGATAATCTGACAGATTTAAAGCGAACATTTTCAGTCCAGAAACATACACAGATTAATTCCTCAGAGACTAGTTAGTTCTGTCGTTTCACGTCTGATTGCTGATAACCTGGGTAAAAAGGACAGGCAGAGTCCAAAGACGAGCAGCTTGGAGCAAACGATGCCCATTTCAGATTCAGTTATGGAAACCACTGATGCTTTTCAGGGTAGACAAATGATAAGTTAGTAAAGCACAAAAAGATGGCAGTGGGGTTACTTCAAGGGAGAAAACACGAACGTCTGCAATAAACAGGTGTAACCCAGAAGAAACGGGTTTGGGGGCTAATTAGGTACAAACTCACACGGGGGCAGAAAGGAAAAGATATTTAGTCAGTTGGAATGCTTCTTTTTGCATGTCCCGTCTTGCTCTCCTTTGAGATACACGCAGTTGAGAGTGAAGCTTGGAGTCAGAGTGCAGGGGCCAGCAATTTATCTGGCAACCCAGGAGCATTTTTTTGGGGCTGGAAGGGGTGTGCTAAGGGTCTTGGTCAAGGGCCAAAGCCACCGCTTGAACTGGCCACCTTCCAATGACAGGCACAGAGGCCTGCCCCGCTAGGCCACCTTCCAATGACAGGCACAGAGACCTGCCCCGCTAGGCAACCTTCCAATGACAGGCACAGAGACCTGCCCCGCTAGGCCACCTTCCAATGACAGGCACAGAGGCCTGCCCCGCTAGGCCACCTTCCAATGACAGGCACAGAGGCCTGCCCCGCTAGGCCACCTTCAAATGACAGACACAGAGGACTGCCCTGCTAACCGCTTGAACTGGCCACCTTCCAATGGCAGGCACAGAGGCCTGCCCCGCTAGGCCACCTTCCAATGACAGGCACAGAGGCCTGCCCCACTAGGCTGAACATCACCTCAGAGAAGAACTTGGACACATTCATAGGTTGCTACTTATCAAAGTAAAAGAAAACGTCACTTTTATTGGAAGTGAAGAGTTCACAGGGATTTACTTGAGGGTGAAGCCGGGCATTCAAAATGAGTGTCTTAAAACTACTTCACGCTGTCCGTATCCCACAATGCACCTGGCTCCACCAGACTTGCCACATCATGTCTTCTGAGTATAGAGTGTGAGCATTCAAAACAACCACCAGTAAAACCTTTGAACAAAAGTGATTTGGGGGTGAGGGAAGCCATGGGACCTTATTGTGTCGACTTTGCGAACCTTGCAAACATAGTCCAATTACACAAATAAAAACTAGACAAAAAACATGCCCAGCAGGATAAACTGGAACAGCAGAAAACAGGCCATCTTTGCTCACTCTGACCCTTACTGTGTACACAAATCGTTGAGTAACATTGCATGTCAGTACAAGGCAGGATAGCTACAAAAGGCAAACAGGCGTATATTGGAAAATACAAATACGTTGTCATTCTGTATGGAACAGTGATAAGTATTAATTGTGTTTCTGACCTACTGACCTGACATAGGATGGTAAGCTCTGCATACAATTTGAAATGGCAAGGAAGACATCTCAGTATGTTTGGGGGGCAGTAGACCACCACCACTCATGTCACTAGTAGACAGACAAACAGACAGAGAGATACAGACAAAGACAAATAGAGGCATAGTAATGTAAACAATAATATAAACAGATAATATAAACAAATACTATAAACAGACAGATTGATAGAGGCAGACAGACAGACAGACAGATATAGAGATAGAGGCAGGCAGATAGACAGGCAGACAAAGGCAGGCAGGTAGACAAACAGGCATGGAGGTTGACAGACAGACAAACAGGCAGGGAGACAGCCAGACAGACAGACAGGCAGGCAGGGAGGTAGACAGACAGGCAGGCAGGAGACAGACAGACAGAAAGACAAATAGAATTTAGGCATCCAGTATGCATACAAAAGACCAGTATGCAAAAGAATAATACTAATAAGAAGAATAAAAAAATAACTAATGATTATGAGTATTAACAATACTTAAGGATAATAATAATACTGAAAGGTGAAGTAGTAATACTAATTACCACAGAGTGATAGTGGTAGAGTATTTGCCGATGTAGGTAGTGGTAGTGTGAGTGCAGAGTGTATGCCACTAGGTTGGCACTGATATGAGCAATAAAAAAGCTACAAGAAATGTTCTGCAGAGATAGTATCATTATCGATACAGGCATTTATCACTTATCACTGTTATAAAAGTGAGAGCAGCGTTGTGGCGGCCCAGCATGTAAGGCCTGTGTGTCTGTGACTGGAAGGTCACTGGTCTGATCCCTGCCCTCAGCAGAGCAGCCACATCACTGCCAGGCCCTTCAGCACGGCTCTTAACCCCTAGAAAATCGATGGCTGACCATGTGCCATCGGAGGATATGGAGGCAGAATGTGGCTCAGTGGGCTAGTCCTGTGTGCCTGCAATCAGAAGGTTGTGGGTTCAAGCCCAGTCTCAGCACATCTGCAAGGCCCTTAACCCCCCAGCTCCCTGGGGGCTGCATCAGGTGGCTGCCCTTCACAGCCAGCTTACTCTACAAAGAGCAAGTCGGGGGAGGTGTAAAGACAATTTCCTCACAGGCATGAATAATGTATCAATTATTATTAAATGATAAGTCCTGTACAGGTACACTGGAAATCTTCCCTTTGCCGACCCCATCTTGCCGTACATAGCTTAGGGCTGACAGTGCGGGGGGTTAAGGACGTGTGACTGTTCTGCAAGGCTCAAACCGGTGATCTTCTGACCACAGGTACAGAAGTGGTCACAGGCACTTAGTCTGCTGAGCCGCTCATCAGCCCCACTGTCTGGCTCTCAAAGAAGAGCAAGGTGAGATACGTGAACAGAACCATTCCTATGTGCCTAAACTCACAACTAAAGCATCGTCTTATTTTTATTCACCTGAAATACTGAATGCAGACACAGGAATACCCAGGTCAGGCTCACAGGGGGAGCAGAAGTCTGAGGCAGGCGGCACAGGGCACAAGGCTGGGGTACATCCTAGACATAATGCCAGAGACAAAATTCAAAGCAGCTATGTGTAAAACACGGAAAAAGATTCAGTGAAGTATACTTTAGGATGAAAGGAGCCCATCATCACATGAAAGGAGGCAGAATAAAAAAGAGCAGGGTTTACACTAGACGAGCATGAAGAAGTGACACGTCAGTAGATTATGCTGAAGTCAGCACCATGTCCAAGGTTGCATACATTAGACAGACAGCCTGGCAGACAGACAGCCTGGCAGACAGACAGGCAGCCAGATAGACACAGAGGCAGGCGGACAGACAGGCAGCCAAACAGACGCAGAGGCAGGCAGGAAGACAAGCAGACAGACACAGAGGCAGACAGGCAGGCAGACAGACAGACAGACAGGTAGGCAGACACACAGACAGGCAGCGGGGGATTCAGGTTATTAATATACATTAGTAGTTAGTGCTGTGGATGGCTGAGGTAACACTGGAAGAACATCTTATTTTTTTGCCGGTTGAAGTCTTTCGGCCAAACAAAGAGGGAATACTCAATAGTTCTGACAGATGCCGGAAGCTTCTTGCACTAGCGGGACAGCTGTATTAAAGAACAAAGTATCAAACATCACAGCAACGTCTGAAAGGTGTAGAGAGGGAAGAGGTATCTGGAGGGTACTGATTTAGCGTGTGCTGGGCCGGGACCGGGAAGGACGAGCGCGACAGAGTGGCGTCGGGGAGCAGGGCAGAGACGACACGCCAGGGAGACGCTCTTGCTTTACAGGGCTTAAGCAGCAGATGGGCCATGGGGCTGTGATTCAGACAGAGGATCTGGGAGAACATAAGGGAAAAGCCGACTGAGAGATGCAACAGTCTAGACGAGCTAAAGAGCTAAAGTCTGCAACCCAAGCCATGTGAAGAGGGAGACCTCAGACTTTGTGAGAGAAACTCGGGCCGGTATTGGGGGGTACGGGCTGGAGAAGAATCGGCTGGAGTCTTAGACTTGGAGGCAGAGACAGCCATACCATAAGCTTCAGAGAAAGGATCAATTATAAGCGCCAATGGGCCTAGAGAAGATGCACAGTTATCTGTATTTTTCTGCACGCAGCTTCCTGATTGGAGGGCAGGCGGTCACATGACAGGTGACCACAGGCCGACAGGTGGAATGCACACTTACCTGCTGATGTTACCAGTGGATTCCTCCGTCAGATTTCTGACGGCCCAGAGGAAAGGAGCTCCTAACTCGCATGAAACGACGGCTATGTTTGGTTCCGCTGGCCTCGACAGGGCCGAAAAGCAGGCCACCAGCGGAAGCACAAATCAGTGAAGTGCAGGGAAGCACTGCCACCTACTGCACATACGGAATTGCACAAGAAGTTCTAAAGCTACATCAAAAAATTTAAATTTTGGGTGTATAAAAAATAACATAAAAATGTCTCCCACGTCACTATTTTCATAAATTTCTCATGTTTAAAGACCCTTTCAAACCCAGCAGTACTTCCAAAATACTTTCAACACCTACTCTGCAATCCTTTGCGAATCCTTTAGTTGTATAATAAATCAGTAAATATGTCACCATCAATGAAGACTGATCAAAGGCTTTGTGAAGGCACTCAGCACTTTGATATCATACAGGGAGATGCAGGGCGCAGTCGGCAACAATCACATCCTGCATGATGAAAACAATACAATGGTTAGATTTAAGTACAGCACAGGGTACTTAGTGCGCATATGCTCATTAAGCAATCGCCACACACACTACACTCCATCCATCCATCCATCCATCCATCCATATACAACCTTCTCTAAATGGATAATGATTTTGCACAATTGCCTTCAACATGTATTCACAAAGCAATACAGTGCTGTAGTCAGATTAGTATCTAAATAAGGTATTAAGAAGAAAACATTTACATCCACAGGGGAGCAGTTAAGGAGCAGACCTTAAACTATTAATATTCTGTTACTAATCATTTACTAATATAACAGTAAATAAAACAAAGGTTCACTTACAATTACAAACAAAATTTAGAAATGTATCACAAAGATATTACTCCTGCCTAACAATGTATTCATTATAATTGAGCTATAATTGATGGCCAATTACAATTCATTTCTGAATTCATGCCTACTGACCCATTACTTTATATTTGCCAGTGGTTTACAAGCTCTTTTGTAAACAAACAAGAGCGAGACATAATTGTAATACATTTCTAATTTTGTTTGTGACTGAATATTTCTATGAATATATTCTCATTATTTTAACAATAACCTGACCAGTTTAACGTTATGTAACAGAAGGGTGTACCAGCTCTATTTTCACTGCCTACTAGTGGTCAAAAGGATGAACAGCATCAATGTGGCCAAGCACAGGGACGCCACTCAATGTCAGATAATAATATAACAATCATGCAGTTATTGGGTCGCCTGATATCTGCACTTAACAAGTATATTGAGGGAGAAAACTGATTTACAGGCAAGTGTTCCGATGGCATTTCAGTTGGTGACTAACTACGTGTGAAGGTCCTGATTTTGAAGACCACCCGGAGATGAGTCAAAGAGCATTTAATCGGGTGAGTGTGAGCCGAGAATTTCAAGTAAATTCACGTCTGAGTGAGCATGTTGCGCTAGACAGGCTGGCGGCTGCTGGGATTGGCTGGGGAACACAATTAATAATGGCTGAAAACCCAGAGGGCGACATCAGGGCCTCAGACAGGGGCTTAGTGCTGGGAACCAAACGGCCAGGAGAAGCCCATCTGGGCTCCATATAAATGACAGCGGGGGGGCAGACCTCCCACCCCCGGCATCGCCAGGAGGCAGGTGTTCCCCAAACGTCTCGTTGCAATTCAGCAGGTCTATCTTAAGAGTCACGGGGAGTAATTTGGGGGGAAAAAACAGAAAACATATGGGACTGAAAATAAAGGCAGGGGAGATTTCCCTAGTCTGCATGGGCATGGTGATTCCGAGAAGATGCAAGACTGTTCAGGGTTATTTCAACATTCCATCACTTAGAATACAAATTTAGATCCAGCTTGAGGTAATTACACAGTTACAAATGTCCATCACACTGAAAAGGGCGACTAACAATAGTCCAAAGCCAAACATTAATAATAAACAGATAACTTTTAAATTAAACCATTTATTAAGAAACTTTTCCAGTGTAAAAATACAGCCACGATATATGGTACAGTTAATCCGAGGCATGCGTATGGTTGGTGCAAGGCGAGATGGAAACTGGCAATTAAACGGATTAACGAAGCAACAGGTTTTAAAGTGTAATTACATACCTGAGAATAACTAAACATGCTCGGGATGCGAATCGACAGATGAAAACCAAGGCAATCATTTAAATAATGCAAGAAAGAGAAATCACACATCATAATTAACGCCAGATGCCTGAATGCTGCAGAACTCATGTAAGGTACGGTGTTAAGCGGGTTCTGCAGACCCAAGGCAGTCATAGCAAGCGACAGTCTGCACTGTGACATAGTTCTTCAGCTATCCATTCCAGTACATCTTTCCACAGGTATGTTGACAAAAAACACATTCTGTGTAGACACTGTATCTACTGGCACACACGCACGCACACATGCACGCAGACACACACACACCTTTATGTACGCCGTTCCTGCTGGCTGAGATGCAGCGTCGTCAGTGATCAGTTTGAGAGTGAAACACCTGCTCGAATGTGCACACGCACCTGAAGGTGCTTCCAGGCCCTTCACTCATCACAGCTGATGATTCATGAAGACACCTGCATATCTTCTGGAAGTGAGGCCTCCAAGTTTGACCCAGGACTTCTCTTTTTCACACTGGGAAGAACGGCAGAACTTCAGCTTGAAATCCTCGAGCATCTACGGGGGATCTATGGCATACTGGTGGTATGCAGCACATGACCTTTGACCTCTGAAGCAGCAACCCATGTGACAACCCACAAGTATACATAGTCAGCATACATGGACAAGATATGCATTACAGTTGAAGCCTGAAATGAAATGAAGCCTGACTCGTATGTAACGACAAAGGGGATGGAACGCCGTTAAGACAAGCACCAGGAGATCAAAGACCGGCAGTTCCCTTAAACATCGAGAGTTTGAAATGATCACACTAAAAGTATGAGTTCACACAATCTGGCAACCACACGTTACTGGGAGGGTTGGGGTTCCTCATCACTGAAATGTCTACCTCCACCTGTGCAGGGGTCAGGTTTCCACACCAGGGCAGCGCAGAGCCTAGCTCCAGGAACTGGAGGGCTGTAGGACCCAGGGGAGTTCATGTGATGGATATCCCCACAGTCAAAGTGTCAGCTAAGTCCAAGACTAGTGTTTCCCCAGTCGGTCTTCAGGGACCTGCAGACAGTCCATGTTTTTGCTCCTTCCCAACTCCCAGAAGCAAAAATGTGTACAGTCTGGCTGGGAGATGGGAGGGAGCAAGAATGCGGACTGTCTGTGGGCCCCCCGGACCGTGTTGGAAAAAACTGCCCAAGACTCATCTAGTACTGGAGCACCCAGGTCTTTCCTGCCAGGTGGGAGCCTTGAATGCAGGAAACCTTAAAACCCCATGAGCACATCACGCTCCTGGACGCTGGTGTAGAAGGGCTTCCCGAAGACGAAGGAGTGCAGGCCGGACTTGAGCTTCTCGGCCAGGGCCATGATGATGTTCAGGTCGCCCTCGGAGGTCAGGTCCAGGTCCGTCTTCAGGCTGCGCAGCGAGCGAAAAGGCTTCTTCCCCTTCTGCCTGCAGAGGGCAGAGCGGACCTGTCAGAATGTCAGCTGCCGGCGTCCGAGAGACAGCTCTCCTACACAAAAAGCTGAAACATAACCACACCGACCCCTCCCACTGCCAAATGAGAGTTATTCTGGGAGAAACACTGACACAGTTACGTGGACGGCCACCTGTTCCGGGCCTGAACCTGGGTAATAGGTGCAAAAGAAGAAAAATGAATCCAACAGCCGACCTGTAAATGAAGTAACTGCTTTACACTGAGAGACGGTTTGCGGATATTTTTCAATATTTTTGGTAACCACCCCCACCCAAAATCTATGATACAACGATGTCATTTCCTTCTTCTGGAAGTGAGGCCTCTTTAAAAGACCAGGCAATATGAAACCTAAAGATATATTTTTTCACTGTTAGTTTAGTTAGCTGTAGACCAGTTATTTGTGGATAGTCTAAGATGACAGAAAGGCATGTAAAAAATTTTACAAGATTTAACTTAGAATCAGAATTTAAGTTATTAATAAAATGATAATTAATTCTGTCTTGTAATAATAATAATCTTTACATCTAACACTAAAAAAACGGACGAGTTTGCTTTTGAAAGGAGGAAATGCGCTACGACTCACGTCTCGTCCTCGATGTACTTCAGCAGCGTGAGGGCCTTCCTGTGCAGCAACAGCAGGAACTGGGCCAGGTAGGTGCTGCGCAGCGATAGGCCCGGCTTCAGCAGGAACACCTATGAGGGGTGAGCCCAACGTGAGTGACAGCAGCAACGGCTAATCACGAGTGGGATCTAAAATCGAGGTGGAGTCAGGACTCTCGGGCGGGGGTTGAGCTATGGACATGGGGACATAAGAATAAGACTGGAATCTACTGAAGGAGGGCGTGGCCAAATAGAAAGGGCATAGCTTACTGAAATGAGGGGGCGGGGTTTACAGCTGGTAGACTAATCAGGAAAGGGACATATATATGAGAGGGGTGGAGCAACACAGAAAAGGCGTCACTGACAGGGCATAACCAGCCAAACCCCCCGTAGGCCCTCACCTCGTCCAGAAAGCCCATCACCAGGGTGTCCTTGTGCATGACATCCTGGAAAATGTTCCTGAAAGACACAAAGACCATCTTCTAAAGGTTCCTCTTCCCGGCTCAGTGCACAATTGGCCCCTTAAAGCCACAGGCTACCCAGGCTACAGATTAGTAGTGAGCATCTCCAGCCAGCACGAGAGCTCACAATCATTCACGTTTTTACACGAAAATGAAGCTGCGTCTGATATAATTTCCTACCATGGGAAACACAACGGACTTCCTCTGAACAATCCACGTAAGATCTAACGTGTGTTCGTAAAAGTGTACCCTAGAATCTCTAGAAGGTTTTTTTTCCGAATTATTGATTCTTTTATAATAAAAAACCACATCATATCAGCAGCTGTCAACTCCTCGGCCCTCTGCCGATTTACACAGCTGATTTGGTTTGTCTAGCTAACCAACTGTTTGGTTTATTGCAGTGTTTCCCAACTCAGTCCTCAGGGACCCAGAGTCAGACCATGTTTTTGCTCCCTGCCAGACAGTCCACATTTTTGCTTCCTACCATGAGCTGAGAGGGAGCAAAAGCATGACCTGCCCCTGGGACCCTGCGGAACTGCTTGGGAAACACTGATTTATGGGGTTCGAGCGGCTCCTTCGGCGGTGGAAGCTCTTGTCGCGCGCTTAGCCAGCTGCACCCCCCACCCTGGCAAACTGCAGACGGGACCGGCGGGGGGGTGCGGGGGCCAAGGCGGG
>JAODJU010000050.1:4788334-4803551 GCA_026776725.1 Gnathonemus echidnorhynchus | reverse complement strand
TTTGGAGTGGGATAGAATGTGAATGGGAAAGTGGGAGTGGAAATAGGAACAACAGAACGTACAGCAGAGGTGAGCTCATCTGCTGCACGTGATAGAAAATTACGGTTCAGCACTTACACTGTTGCTATATAAAACAAGTTATACATTCATAAGAATACATGTGAGTGATAATATACATACAATCTCAACGTAACACTAAGGGTTAGGGTTAGGGTTTATGCTAAGAGATAGGTTTAGGGTTTATGGTTAGGGTTTATACTTTATGCTTTAGAGGCATAAAGGTTTGCCAGTTCAAGGCCACAATTGTACCTTTATAGGGCTGCTAACTTTGGTCAGCTGGCCGGAGTGAGATTTTCAGTTCCAGTCTGCACACAGATTTACATGCATGTAACAGTTTTATTACCTTGTAAATAGTCTGTAGAGTTTGCAAACTACCGCAGTGCTTTTGATGTAGCTAATTTTCCGTTTGTAATGGAGTAATATGCATTAGCCGTAAGATTTCTTGTGTGAGTGTGAGTACCTGAAAAGGTGAGTGTCACGCCAGATGCGTGAAAGTCAGCAACCCTACCTTTATAAGATAATATCTTACAACTGGCCCAAATTATGTTCTACCCAGTAACATGGATGGGGAAAATAAAAATGGTACGTAATACTGGGGACAGTTCCTGCTGAGCATGGCAATAGTTAAGAATGCAGTTGGCAACGGTCCATCATCTAGAAAACCAAAACATAAGATATATCAGACCCATATATTAAGAATGTTAATATATGGGTCTGATATATCTTATGTTGGGCACATCCTTACCGTAAAGAGGTGTGTCTTTATTTGGAAATCCCTGGACCAGCTCATTAAAAGGCCCATTAAATTTTAACTCCCTATCACTAATGAGTCCTACAAGATGAAGTGCAGTGTCTTATCCCACATGAATAGGCTCAACCTCAAGGAGATCAGAGACATTTTAAGGTAGATTTCTGAGCGCTTTGTACATTGATGAAGGCTACATTCGCTTATTTAGCAGACAAATGAGGATCAGCAAGCAGAGCTAGGCAGCTTCCCTGGATCAGCTGGGTTAAGGACCTTGCTCAAGGGCAGAAATGGTGACATCACTCTTCCAACCACGGGATTTGAACCAGCAACCTCCCGACCATGGGCATAGAGTCCTATCCTGCAGAGCTCCATGCAGTCCAAATAAGCACAAATCTGTATACAATCACAGACCATGCTGGGTGCCTGTTTTTTTCCCCAAGGTCTGTTTACGACGCGGGAATTTCTTGTCACATCCAGCTTGTCATTTGAAAAGCCCAGACTTTGACATGCCAGTAGGTGAGAGCGAGGCTGAGTCAGGGCACACGCTGGGGGAAGCAGCTGAACTGCCACGTCTGGACCCGTCCCTGCTCACGGCATCATTTTGAGAGCAGCGGCCGCATGCCGTCTGCCAACCCCCACCCCCCACCCCCCGGGCAGATTTAGAAACATGTAGGTTGGTTATTTGGCTTAGGACCCCAGGAGGCTGGCTTTGCAAAGAGCCCGTTTGCCAGCAAGCAAAAGAGCTACAGTGGGAAAGATAGAAAACACGTATACACACAGGCACCTACACGGCTAAATAATGCATAAGCCCACCAATTAAGCATCTAAATCTCAGCACTACACGAGGCAGAAAATAAACCCGGATCGACTTCATGCGACGTGACAAGCCAGGCCCACTGGGGTTCACCCCCTCCCTGATCTGGATGGCAACGGCTCGGTAAACACAGCGGGGGCCGGCTTAAATATCGACCAGGCGAGTCGGAGCTGCAGCTTCCCGGAGCTGGTCCTCGGCTGGGAAGCGACGGACTCCATCGAGCCGAAGCCATGGCAGTGCAGCTGAGGGCTTCGCTCAAACGATTAGCCTAATGACGCCGGGGACGTCAAACCGCAGAACAGAGTCAATCATGGGGGCTGCAGATAGGAACCTGTATCCTACTCAGCTATTACGCCATTAGTACCCTGGTCCCATTGCAGTGCTGGCTGGCCCTCAGCAGGGCCTAAGAGCTACCTGGCTTACTTTGCTCAGCTAATCAGGCTGTGCATTACTGCAGCCTATGGGCTGCATCGTCCTGGGCTTCGTAACCACGTAGCCGTCTGAGCTGTCCCCGTTTTGGCAGGGCGATGGGGGTGGGCATAGTTTAAGTGGGAATCAGCTGTGGTGAGAATGCCTGGGAGGCTAGAAGCTCCTCCGTTCATCTCGATTAAGCCAAAAATTAAAATTAGCTTTGGCATTAGCCTGGGGCTAAGACCTGGACTGACTTTGCTGACAGCTAAGGAGAGAAGCAGGGGCAGGCCCTCGGTGAGCTAAGCAAGGGCAGGCCTTCGGTGAGCTAAGCAGAGAGGCAGGGGCAGGCCCTCGGCGAGCTAAGCAGAGAAGTAGAGACAGGCCCCCTGTGAGCTAAGCAGAGAAGCAGGGGCAGGCCCTTGGCAAGCTAAGGAGAGAAGCAGGGGCAGGCCCTCGGCGAGCTAAGTAAGGGCAGGACTTCGGTGGGCTAAGCAGAGAGGCAGGGGCAGGCCCTCGGCAAGCTAAGCAGAGAAGTAGAGGCAGGCCCCCTGTGAGCTAAGCGGAGAAACAGGGGCAGGCCCCCAGTGAGCTAAGCAGAGAAGTAGAGGCAGGCCCCCTGTGAGCTAAGCAGAGAAGTAGAGGCAGGCCCCCTGTGAGCTAAGCGGAGAAACAGGGGCAGGTCCCCAGTGAGCTAAGCAGAGAAGCAGGGGCAGGCCCTCGGCGAGCTAAGCACTCGGCCCAGGGGGATTTTACAGGAAAATTATGTGATGCTATTACATATATAGTTAGACTTTCTTTATGTTATCACACCAAAGTTAATTGTGTTCCTCTTTTGCAGGCCTGATGCTGACAACCAATAAATAACAACTCAAGGCTGATTGAACTGGGGATTTTATCGCTTTCATTTTGACCTTTTTTGACACAAGTTGGAATATTAACGTATGGAAATATTTGCTAATCACAATTAGCCGAGCACATTTGAAATGGCATGGTGCTCCGAAGGGAACTTTCGTTACAGGGAAGTGACACTTTAAGCTAAAGGGACATTTAAGGGAGCGCCACGCACTAAGAAGCGAAGCCGCAGCCGTCGTCGCTAGCGGTCTGCGGTGCCAGGGACAGCGGCCTGCTCTGCATTGCAAATGAGACTCATGCGTATGCATGCGGCCGCATTCGGCCGTCTGCGCATCCGCTGCTAATAAGCTCTGTGTGGCCTGCAGACGGATTAGTGCCGTGATTGTGCCAGCAAGGGGGGGCACATACGAGGAGGTGCTATAGGAATGTTTCTGCTCCCCAAACGGTGCTGCAGCCTGGGTGTAAACCTCGCACAGCAAGTTTGTGAGCCGCTGTCCCCGTGTGAGCCGCTGTCCCCGAGTGAGCCGCTGTCCCCGAGTGAGCCGCTGTCCCCGAGTGAGCCGCTGTCCCCGAGTGAGCCGCTGTCCCCGTGTGAGCCGCTGTCCCCGTGTGAGCCGCTGTCCCCGAGTGAGCCGCTGTCCCCGAGTGAGCCGCTGTCCCTGTGTGAGCTGCTGTCCCTGAGTGAGCCCCCTTACCTGGTGCTGAAGCCCCATTACATACGACTGCACTGAAAACCACACTGGCATCCCATCCAGGGTGTCCCTTCATGCGGCAAGTGATGGGCTCCTGAAACCTCACTACTGATGGATCCTGTGTTGGCCTCAGGACAAATCTGAAAACATACCTCCCCCATTATCGGGCTGGGTGGCATGGTAATAGTTGTCAAAGGGGGAGGGCTTGTATTGGTTTGGGGGGGCCCACTTGTCAGAATGACACTGCATGGATGGATGGATGGATGTATGGATGGATGGATGGAATATTGATGCGATCAAAACCTGCTTGAGATTAGAACCCAGATCTGGGATCAGAGACGGCCTCTGCACAAGATCTCAGGCTGTAGAGAGAGAGAGACTCGAGCAGGCGTGAAAGCCCAAGAGAAGCTCCCAGCTCGTGTTCTTCATTTCTGGTCCTGAATGGTTCACTTTCATCCAAAATACAGGAGAAATTCAGATTAAGCACCGTGCTGAAGCCTTTCACACGCTCTGTGTACTGGCTCTGAGTGGCTGCATCACCGTTTCTGCTCAGGTTAGTATTTACAGTCTGTTCTCACTCAGGAGCCACCTTGGAATGGAATATAATGTAAATCTATACAGCAGGCGGCGCTTATAGTACAATCTGTGCCATCCCTCTTACTTTGGCTCTGGCCTGATTGGTTTATTAAAGCAGATCGCTGAGGCGAGGCTGCAGCCACTGGCTGGGAGCGTCATGTGGGAATTGCCCTCATCTCCTGCTCTCCAGCTCCCGAGAGCCTTCTGAAATCACCCCGGTAACAGGCGGCTCTGCATTCCTCTTTGAGATAAGGCGTGCGGGTGTTTCTTCCAGACGTGCCAGCAGGGGGCACTGTTGCCCTTGATCTGTGCCTCCGGTGAAAGAGACGCACTGCCCAACGCAGACTGGGAGGGGCAGCGGTCGAACAGACAGACTTAATACAGCCTCATTGTCTGATATGTCTGCATGCACACCTGCTCTGGCTGTGTCAAAGCAACAGGCTTTATTTTGAGCAGCGTATCGCCCGTGCAAATTCAAATGTGCCCATTGACATGTCTGCGTCTCTGTCAAAGCACCAGTGAACTGAACTCACTACATAGCCAGTCATTGTGTGATATTTCATACCCTAATAATTAGCAAGGATAATGACCAAAACCTGCCCTGTGCTCCCTTACTTTGGTCTTTGCAGGCAGACAGCTGAGAACTGTACTAGAACCTTCCTGTAACATTTGTAAATGAAGCAGCAGTTTCACCATCGATAAGGCAAAAACTGTTTCATTGTGTCATTGACTAGTACGACTGTCAGGGAAACCGCACCTTTGGATATTCTGAAAGACAGGTGTCACACTGTTGTTAGCTAGTTGTGGTTACATCTTACACGCAAAAGGCTATGCGGTGGACACACAGCAGGGATACAGGGTGGTCTGCACCTGTAGCTCGTGCTGAACGTGCCCTGTGAAACGTGGGCCCCTTTCCCTGACACCCTACGGGGCACAGTGAATGGAGAGGACACACTGTAAACAGCAGATATCTGATAATAAGAAATGATGGAGGTGGACCTTATGACTGAGGGGCTCGTAATTCCAGGTTGCTGTAACCCTGCGTCACTTTGTTTATCGCCACAAAGGTGCAGGGCAAGGGGACATTGATCTCATTGGCTGTCAGCAGTCATTTCATGATGCACGACTGAAATTCTGTTGAAGGGGGGGCTACAGCTGATTCATACAGCTGAGTTTTTAGGGGGACCTCTATGTCTGTGTTCAGAAGGTCGCTGGTTCGACTCCCATGCACGGCAGAGGAGTCACATCTCCGTTGGACCCTCGAGCAAGACCCTTAACGCCCTGAAAAAATGCTCCAGACGGACGGCTGACTCTGTATGGTTTAAAAAGGAGAAGAAGATGGGATATGTGAAGAGAAGCATTACCATTCTCATCATTGGACAAATGGCAAATAACGCTTCTTTTCATTATTTGACTCGAGAAATTCAAACTATGCACTTTTCTGAAGTGCAGGGCTGACTGACCTTATCTCCTTGACCACTATGTCACATACTGTCCGTCCATCCATCCATCCATCCATCCATCTTCTAGACATTATTGCTGGCCAGCATCATGAGGGGCCTGGAGTCTATTCCAGACAGCACAGGACAGAAGGCTGAGACACACAGGGTGGGATGCCTGTATCTAACATCACTGAATGAGGTCATTGTTGAAATCTAATGAATTAATGATTGTAATGTGATGAAGGAATGAAGATGGAGGTGAAAGCACTCTTTGAGCAAGTTTCCCTTTTCCTTACCCCTTTCTCCGGTGAGAAGGTCAGCGAGAGGTGATGTGACAGATCGCCACACGGCGCGGGGGCACTGCTGATGCAGTGGGTGGCACTGGGGTTTACCTATCCTCATTCCACTGTTTAACAGGTGCATTCGCCCAGCAAGGCCAACGTCACCAGCCATCTCCACTGTGGTTATGGGAGGGACGGGATGAAAATCCCAGCTAGCGGACGAGCGTGACTTCTGTGACACTGGAGTGGGTCAGACAGAGATGCACCTCCCCCAAAATTCTGTCATTTTGAAAACAATGAAATGAAATCTGGAAATCTTTCCTGGAACGAGGAGCACTGCCTGACTGGCACCCTGACAACTGGCAGTGTATTGTACTTTAAGGATTTCTAGAATTATTCAAAATGCACCCAGTTTAATTGGTATGCAATATATATATATTAATTAAATATTTTGGTCCACTTTTGCATCTCAAGAGCAAAGTGCGATAATCTCACAAACAAATAAATAAATAAATAATAAAAGGAAAAAACCTAGACTTCTTTAATTACAGATAACCTTTAGCTTGAGTCCCCAGACATATTTCTGGTTAATTGCGCTTTCTTGTTAATTGTCTTTCTTTGTTATTTGTATCTGTATTGTGCCCTTTCTGGTTGTCTTGTATTTATTTGCTGATGCAATGCCTGCAGATTCCTTTGGGATTAATAAAGTCTGTCTATCCATCCATCTATCTATCCATCCATCCATCCATCTATCTATCTATCTATCCATCCATCCATCCATCCATCCATCTATCCATCCATCCATCCATCCATCTATCTATCTATCCATCCATCCATCTATCTATCCATCCATCTATCTATCCATCCATCTATCCATCCATCCATCCATCATGTCAGCAGAGAGCACCTGCCCAGGTCCCTGTCCCGCCTCCAGGGGGCGTGACTGTCAGTCACAGCACAGAGGCTGGCGCATGACGCTGTCGTGATTCCCTGTCGTGATTCCCTGTCGTGATTCCCTGTCGTGATTCCTTCTCATAATTTCCAATCGTGATTCCCTCCCGTGATTCTCTCTCATGATTTCCAATCGTGATTCCCTGCCATGATTCCCTGTTGTGAAAGCCAAGGAAAAAATCTACTTTTCCCATCCAGAGTCAACCTGCTTGCAAATTGGCAGCCCACAGGGGGCGCTCACCAGCAGGCGGATTCCTGCCGAAGTGCGCGGCCTTTGTTTATTTTTACTTCTCGTGTCGCACCCCTCTGCTTAGGATGAAGACACCAGCAAGAGAGAAAACCGGACAGCAGACATCAGCTGAAAGTCAGTATAAGGCTGTATAAGGCTTCCAGGGAATTTCCACAGAAATGCATTTTACTGCATTAGAAAATGACGTGTATATTTGCTGTTGTGTATGTACATCATGCACGTTGAAGAATGAACTGGGTCTTTTTGATCCCAGTTGTACCATCAGACGTTGTAAGGATAACCTTCTGTGCCCAGTCTATGCTGAATGTCTGCAGGAAGTAAAAATCACTCTCTCTGTTTGCTCTCAGGTTTTATGTTGGTTTTAAAGACGACATTCCTAAAATGTTGTTTCTGTATTAACAGATAGACCACAGTTCACCTCTTGTACTCATTAAGCACTTTAAATGTGAACTGAGTACAAACTTGCCTTAGTTTGCAGGTTTATGTTCCAAACATTCGAGTCTGTGAATTGAGACGATTCACTGCTATTGCCCCTGTCTGCCACAGGTGGCGCCGTAAACATGTGTTTAATTCAGAGTATTGCTTGGAGAAAAGGCAGGGGCAATGCTATGATTTATTTACGGTGGAGGACACAAAAGGGTCCAACCTTGTCATTAGCCAATGATATGTTTAGAATCTGTGAGTGACCAGGTAGGGAGCACTATGGGGGCCAATCAGCTTTCAGCCCCTCCCCTGTGATCCTAGCACCCAGGGTCTTCCCCTACCTTATGCTACTTGGTACAGTCTCTACCTCACCCACCCTCCCCCCACCGATTCTGTACTATGTTAGCACATGGATGAATGGATCTAATTACCTTTTTTTAAACATCCTGGTGTTTTGCAGTGTTAAGAGAGCCGTCTGGCATACAGTAAATAGCATGCAGCCCTCCAGTACTTAAAAACCAGCCAAGCTAATGGACAAATTATTACTCCAGTAAGCAGGGCAATTCAGAAACGATGAAATTTCCTTTAAATTTCCCTGTTAACATGCAACTAGTTCCAGTAGAACAGCCCTTTCCATAAACCCGAGGCCAAAAACACAGTCCAACACACAGCCTTCATGAGAGAAACATTAAGTGTCACAGACATTAGACAGTTTTCACTGATACTGCCCGAGTAACTTAGAAGGCAGTTCAAGATGTGATAAAAGATCTGACAGGGGTGACATGCCAGCTTCAGATTTTACTTGACATGCTACAACAGCTTTCAGTGACCGTGTGAGACTCGGCGAGTCCTTACCGGATCCCTGGCAGGGTCTGAAGCGCTGCTGTTCAAAACGCTGACGTTCCCTTTCATGTGAGCGAGAAGGTTCCCGGGAAGCAGCAGTGAGAAATCGAGCTGCTCGTCCATGGTCAAACACAGAGACCATCCGTTTCCGGAACTTTCTGTGTCCTGCCCTCCTCTGTGTACCAAACACTTTCATCTTACCTGCAGTTTTGGGCAACAGTGAATAAATGTGGGTGTTTGCTTACATGAATACGAGTTGGATGGAAGATGACAGTCTGGGGCCTGAACGATGCAGGCACGCTGGTCTGGGATCAGTGCTTCCGTGGCACTCCAGTAAGAGAGCCATGGACATTGTGCCGTCCGAGGCTGAGAATCTTGGTGGGTATGTTTTCAATCGAAGTGCGAGTGGCTACAGTAAAAGTTGCTGACGAGATGATGGGGGTCGGATGCTCTGGGCTCGTTTTCTCTGGGTTTCCACCCACATTCCAAAGGCATGCAGTTCAGACAACATGCATCTCCACAGGTGGATAGTTCAGGTCCAAAAAGTAAAAATCCAGGCCAAGTTTTTGTTTGTTTCAATCAACCAGTTGAGTATAAAGAGTCACAGTCACAGAGTACTCAGCTGGTTGGTTGAAACAAAATCTTGGTCTGGACTTTGCACTCTGGACAAGAACTACCCACCCAGGGCATCTATAAATTGTCTTTAAGAAAATATCTTCACAGACATATATATTTTTTTTTTTTTAAAAAAAGAAAAAGTACAACTACACAAAAACTTTAAATATTACTTTTTAACTGACTGAAATACAATAAAAACAAATGTGAAATGCTTTCTACTACTTCTAATAATCACTAGTAATAATACCCGGGGCGTGCTTTGCTTATCTTGAGGACACTAGTATACAAACACACACACACATACACACACACACACACCCATACACACGCACACATACACACGCACACACACACACACACACACATAGACACACACAGACACACACACACACACACACACATAGACACGCACACACACACACCCATACACACGCACACACACACACACACATAGACACACGCACACACACACACACAGACACACACACATACACACACACACATACACACGCACACACACACATAGACACACACAGACACACACAGACCCCTCAGCTAATGCTGCCCGTGAGCCAGCAGTGGATGAATGTTTAGCAGACAGACAGATTGTATTCATCTGCCGTTATCACTAGCCACACCACAGCGTTACAGAGGCTGCGATACAGAGGTTATCACTCTTACTGCCATCTAGATCATCTGTCCCCAGCTGATAAAATGTACCATACTGCCATCAAAAAAGTGTGAAAAGTTTGAGCTGTTTCCATGGCAACACGGTTTAATTGTTTACATTGATCTTATCTGTATGTGACCAATAGAGAGTGAAACGCACAAGTAACAGGTTTGTTACTGGAAGGATTTATGAAAAATTGCATCATTTTCACTCACATAGTAAATACATTTTGCTGTAAACAATTGCAGCAGTAACACCCATGCTTGGGGGGGGTGGATTATTTTTTTCAGGACACACTTGGTGTTCTGTCCCCCCAGGCAATGAAATGTATGACATGCACAGAACATGTATGGACTTGGTTTGCTTCATGTCTTGAGGAGACAGGACTGGACAGCCTGCAGAAACACAGGCAGATAACCAGCCACCCCCCCTCCTCCAGTCCCCCTGGGGCCAAATGTACAAAACACTTTTCTAAACCACCAGAACCAGCCAATTCCTAAACCCTCTAGGCTTGCGGCGAGAAATCAATGTCATCACTGTCACCTGCACCGTAGCCAAGCGACAGCAGCTTTGACCAGCGTGTGACGACCGGCCTCTCGGCTGAATCCCTACAACCACGCTTGGTGCAGAAAGCATAGGGTTAAAACAGCAACTCGGTCTCTGTCATTGTCAACGGCCGAAGCCACTTTGCAATGCAAAACCCTCATAGCCCCGTCCGTAGTACGGGCATGCGGGGGCGGTGGGGGTCTTTAAGGGGGTGTTGGAAATGCACAATGCAGTTTCATAGAGTCCGACAAAAGCTCACACAGTTATAAGTCAATTTTTCCTGTTTCTCTGAATTGATCTAAAACGGCAGGTTGGCTGTGTGACAGAGAAGATAATGTGGGGAGGTGGGGGGGTCGGGGGGTTTTGGGATTGGCTCCAGACCCTCCCATGACTCCATCTAGAATAAATGGCTAGGAGATAGATGGGAAGAATCACATTGTATGGCAAATGCTAAGAAATGTTATTCAGGACTGTAGCTGTGAGTGAGAATAAATGCCAGTGCGGAGGGGGATGTTTGGTCGCGTCCCCTCAATAGCAGAAGGAGAATGAGCCTCGTCAGTGAGTCACGAAAAGCGGGAGCGATGATCAGCCCTCTCAGAGACGCCAATCACGGAGCGGCATGTCTCACAAACCTAAGGCCTGTAGACCCATGGTAGCTAGGCGTCCTTCAAGGCCTGCCTTCAGACAAGAGGCCTCCCGCCAGGCAGGACTCTCGCTGCTGTGCGTGCAATACCCAGGGCAATGAGAAATATTTGAAACTATGTATTAAGTAAGTATTAAGTAAACTAGCTACTCAGTAATAGCAAACAAACTCTTGAAGTCACTCAGCCTAGATTCACGATGAAGTTTTTTTTTAAAAAAAAACTCCCGTCGTCTGAAGACACAACACAATACAGAAAAAGGTTTCTTCATGTATATTCTGTTATGCACTGATGACTTTAAAACTTAACAGCTATTAGAGGATGCTACAGAATACTAGACTTCACATAAACTGAAAATTTACATTCTTAATTGAAGAGCAAATTCCAAAACTCACTCAGTTCACTGTTTCTCGCTTTTCAGATGAAACCACCAATGACTTAAAGTTTGGCTTCCTCGTGATATATTGCTGTACTGGGACCCATGAGTCACTCGGTCCTCATGTAATACAGCAAAGAACTTTTATAAAATTTCCAAAATTCACTCAGAAAGTCCACAGTAAAGTTCTCTAAAATGTATCCTGTGGATTGAGGGAGTTTTGGAAATTTGCTTTTCATGGCGGAACAGGTTTGAGAAGTGAAACATACACACATGCACACACTGTTCTGTAGCGGACTTAGGCACAGGAGTAGATATTTCAGGTCCAGAAAATAAAAATCCAGACCAAGAATTTGTTTCAATTGAGCAGCTGAGTAACAGTCACAGAGAACTCAACTGGTCGGTTGAAACAAAATTTTGGTTTGTACCTGAACTACCCACCTCTGATATGTAATGTTTTTTCCCCCTTTGGTATAATTATAAAAGTGTCCGAAGAGTCCTGAAGAGTACTGAAGAGTGCTGAAGAGTGCTGATCACTCCCCTTGGGGCTGCATTCCTTTTTACACATCTACTATTCCATTTAAGTAAACTATACGTAAAACTCGAAATGCTTCCAAAGTCCTTCGGCAGGCCACATCATAGTCCACATTAATACATCTGCGAGAAGTGGATCAGTCATCACCCCCCCACCTGGACTTTTACATCTTCTTCCTGCCAGACTGTGCCATTAATTAACCAATTAGCCCCCTACATGTTCAGCCACGCCCACCTTCCCCACTGAGGGGACAGACGCAGTCCCATCTGGCTGGCAGATAGACCGATGCACGGAACGAAGCGGCCTGGTCTGCCGTCGCCACGGTGACAGGGGGCTCCCGGGAGACCGGCTTCAGCTCCCACGTGTGACGTGTGGCGTCAAACTCCCCCCGCAGGCTAAGGAGGATATCAAAGAGCCACCCGGTCAAATGTGACACAATTCTGCTGGCGGAAAGACTCCTCTGGAGGACTGAGCTGCCTACCGGAGGCAAGAAGAGGAGCGTCGACGGCACGGAAGGCGGCGGGTGACAGTGATCAATGACCGAAGCGGGTAACTGCTTTCCGGAGCGTGGGACCGCCTCGCCGCAGTGATGAATGCGGCATCTGGGAAGGGCGACGCTTTGCCCAACTTCTCCTCGCTTGCGCCGTCTGCTTAATTGCTTTAAAATGCCTAAGAAATAATTACCCTGCCTCTCCGTAGGGATGGAAAATAAATAAACAAAAGGGACGACCAGGCTGCAATTACAAGGCGGGAGCCAAGAGCTTCACGTACTTCATAAGCCAGTCGCACGCTTGTATAGGATACGGCACGCATCTGTTTTTCACACTTAGTGACAAATACGAGCATGTTAGTGCATCATGAATGTAATTAACATTTCCCCCCTTAGGTAGACTTTGCAAGTCTGAAAAGGGCTTTCATTTATGTATATTCACTCTTATTTATTCATATTTACGAATGAAAGATACTGGTTTCAAAGTGGTTGACTGTGCTTCAGCTGTATTTCATGATACTTTCCATACGGTTTTACTGCAACGCAGAGCAGTCTATCCAAAAGGACTTTTTGCAGTATGTAAGGGGCTGGGGTCAAGGCTGTTCCATAGCAAGGACTAGTGAGAAGCCTCTTCATTCGGCTTTTGCAATTGGTCAGCGTCTTTGAACAGTCCCTGCCTGTTCCTCCCTTTTGCTAATACTCAGCTGTCTTTGGTAAACCTCCCTCAGAACCTAAGCAACCGTGATCCAAAGAAATTCACTTATGCTATTTGGTGCCTCGAAATTACCCCTAATACATGAGAGAGTTTGTGTGAGTGTGTGCATCCTGTCCAGGGGGGGCCACAGCCTTGTGTCCTACACTCCCTGGTTACCTTGGCCCCATCCAGGACAAGCGTCCATGTTACGCTGACTGTGAGACATCTGTATGATGTCGAGGGATTTTAGCTCTGACTCCAGACCATTTCAAAATGCCCTGTTTCTTCATTTTCAGCTAGTCTGTTTTGGATCCGCTTGAGTATTTTTGGATCTCTCTTTAGCTGCACAATCCATTTTCGGTTCATTTCTGACAGATGGTGTCACATCCTGCTCACAATGTTCTCTGGGACACTGTGGATTTTACTGTTGACTCAACGATAGCATGAAGTCCCAAGTCCTACAGCAGCAAAGCAGATTAAATCTATAGTCTGTCTATAGTCCAGACAGAAGGTTCTTCAGTTCAATGGCAGCTTCGGTTTGTGCCAAACATGACAGGTAGCATCAACATCCAGAGCACAATGTTCCTGAAGTCTTCAGGTGATCCATAAAAAGTTTCGCGTTTATATTCTTTTTTAGGGTAGAAAGTCTTCAAACCTTCGAGTTCGCACTTTTACAGATGGTTGACTGAGGCACATTGACTTTGACCGTGGAAAGATATGAATGTGGAGCTTTTGATGTTAACCTCTGGTTCTCTGAGACTACGAGGCTGGACTGAAGTACAGAGTGAACCAGCGCTGAACCAGACAGGGCAAATCAGGAACCAGGAAAGAGAAGCACAGGTCAAATAGCTGAGAGGCAGAATCCAGACAACAGCAGAGGGTTTTGTGGCACTGGTACTGGAGGGATTAACCCCAGATAGAAACCAGGATGACGTGAGAGTACTAGGACAGAGAGACAAAAACCAACAGCCAAATGAAAAGTCAGGAGGTGACATACTAGATCAGTGAGATCAGACAAACTCCAACAGCAGCAAGATTCACTAACGAAGGTCAGCAGGGAGCTTTTGCAGCTACAATGTTTCAGGAAGCACTTTCTGGTGACTTTACAACCCCAGGCTCCTGCAGATCATGATAAGTATGTGAAACTGAACAGTCCGAGCTGTCATCTAATGATTTACTAATCATTTGCACATAGAGTGCTAGTCAAACGTCCGGACACGCCAAGCTGCCTATAACGAAGAGTGATAACACTGGATCACATGACCTGGCCAACTGATCTAAATACAGTAGAAATGGTTTTAGAGAAGTTTGACCAGAGAGTGAAGGAAAAGCAACCAGTGAGTGTTCAGCATATATGTGGGACCTCCTTCAGGACAGCTGGAAAAACATCGCAGGAGGTCACCTTATAAAAGGGGTGTATAGGAGGAATTAGGGTCAGCCAGTCCCTGGAGTAATTGGTGTTAAGGGCCTTGCACAAGGCCCAATGGTGGGATCGCTCTGCCAAACCAGGGATTTGAACTGGCAAGCTTTAGAATCCCAACCCACAGAGCTGTCACCCCTACAAATTAATTTTTTGGTTTAATACTTTTTTGGTCAGTGCACAATTCCATATATGCAATTTTATTTAATGTGAAAATCTGTGTTAATTGTTAAAGTAGTTTGAAAATGATTTGCCCAGGCATTGTACAGAAGACTAAATAAAAGAGTCACATTGATTGGTACTAAATGGATGAATGTGGCTGGCAATCGCAGTTCAGATATTAAATCAGAGGATTATACTGGCCAGTGGCGGAGCTATAGGCGGGGCGGGTGGGGCCACGCCCCTGGGCCCGGGCCCTCCCCTGGATCGTAGAGGGCCCCCCCCAGCCAAAAGAGCACCCTCCCATATACTAAGTGCACACAAAGACATACTGCAGGGGTCTCCAACTCTGGTCCTGGAACAGCTACCGTCCAGTAGGTTTCCTATCCTACCTGGCTTCTGATGAGCAACACCTGTTCTCAGGTAAATACCAGAAACAGATGTGGTTCATCAGAAGCCAAGTAGGACAGAAAACCTACTGGATAGTAGCTCTCCGGGACCAGAGTTGGAGACCCCTGATATATACTAATTTAATTTTTCCAAAGATCTTGCCCATTAGAACATATTACTTAAATTTTAGTTCTGACTTGCAATTTTATATATCATTTTTTGTATACATTCTTATTATGGTGGGTGTATGGTGTAATTTTTTTAGAAAAAAAAATCTGTAAAATCCCTACAACAAACTTAAAATATAATACATAGTAATGTTTTGAAGTCAAACT
>JAODJU010000050.1:4777831-4788234 GCA_026776725.1 Gnathonemus echidnorhynchus | reverse complement strand
GCCTTGTGTGTGGGAGGGGGGGCCTTGTGTGTGGGAGGGGGGGCCTTCTGTGCAGTTGTTCCACAACTGATACTGGGTATATCGATGCTTTGGTGGATACATTTCTGTTTTTGTTTGAAACACTATATTCTGTTTGAAGAATCTGCATTCTATTGAGGACTGTGGGAAGTTTCAAGGTGATTGAAAAAAATACTCTCAAAAATCATGGAAATCCCCTGTTTGGCAAATACATTACTCAGTAATGAACAACTTGAAATATTAAAGCATTATCATTTCTTAGAAACACTTTAATTTCCTCCTAGTCCACATCACAGTCTGTAATCCCAGCTGTTCTCTTTGCATTCTGTTCATTACAGTGAAGTAACTGTAGCCTCAGTATAATACACTCAGTTAATTACTACAAGATCTCAATTAATCAATTAATCAAGAAGCCCTGGAACATGGACAGTAATGTTCTGTCCTCTGATGCATAGTATGGAGCATTTGTATTGACTAGACAGCAACAAATTGAATATAGCTGCAAAAACACATCATCATCTTTCAGCAGGAGACGATACAAAGCCTGTACCTTCTCACAGTATACAAACTTAGAGCTGTAGGTTGGGAGAAAAAAGCCTTTTCTGGTTTGTTACGATCGCCAGAAAGGTAAGGGGAAGGGAGAGGGGGAGACGAGACAGGCGGGGAATCAGGGAAAGGGAACACGGGGAACAAGAGGGATCTTTATAAGGGAAAGGGGAGACGAGACGAGCGGGGAATAGGGAAAGGGAACATGGGGAACAAGAGGGATCTTTTTTATGGTTTTTTTTTTATTTTTCACAAACACCAGGTGTAACAGACTTCGGGAGTGGCAAGGCCAAAAGAGCAACCAAAACACCACTAACGAACACGTCCCGAAACTAATCTACCCCTAAGTGCAACAAGAGGAAAACAAAATAACAACACTAGACTGACTCCCTACCCAAACATACAGTAAACCACGTCACGCAAAAACAAAAAGGCAGTCACTCCGTAAATACACCTGGTACAAACACACACAGCAAGCACAAAAACACAAGCAACGGTACCAAAGGGAGAAGGCAAGAGAGTTAGTCGAAAACAAGCGAAAGATCAGATAAACCAGGAAACAAAAACAAACCAAAGCGAAAGTACCGAGGGGCGAAGCGAGAAATCAATGTCCAAAACCAAAACTGTCATACAGAGATAATCAAACGAATAACAATCCAAAATCACAGATCCAAAATAACGAGCAGAACTTCCGAAGTTTACTAACTGCGGCCTTTTCTCCTCAGGAACAGGAAATGACGAGCAACGCATCGGAGTCGTCGTGGGCGGGGTCTGGTCGAGGAGGTGGAGCCAAGGTGTAGCCGGCGAATGACGACGAGGGAGGGAGGACCGGAGAATCTGTAGGTTTCCACTGGAAACTCACAGCACGTAACAGGTTGCGGCCATTGACTGAGTACAGGGTGGTAAAAGAAAATCTAAAACCTGAAACGTGATTGTGAATGTGGCTGGTGAGCAAAGCCAATTTGCTAGCAGATTCTGGAATGCCGTTTGGCGACGTGTGAGCTTCCGGGACCCCGTGAGTTAAATACATGGGAAAGCGATGTAGCATTAGAGCGCCGTGGGGCTCAGAAGGTAGGATGCAGTACCTGTGAGCAGAGGGCCACCAGCCCCCAGGTTCAGCAGAGGGCCACCAGCCCCCAGGTTCAGCAGAGGGCCACCAGCCCCCAGGTTCAGCAGACTGCTTTCACTCTTAGGCCATTGAACAAGGCCCTTAATCCCAATTGCTCCAGGAACTGTGAGACCCTGCTAAATAAACACAATGTAACCGTACCAACCCCCCATTCAACAACTTTTACTGCTGCCCCCCAAGACCTCTGACACAATTCGAACACTGGCTGTGACCATGTAAGGCACAACAAAGGAACCAAAGGCACATGCACCATTAAAGAGAGCTTTGAGAGCACTGAGGTGTTTCAGACACTCCCAGCCAGGCAGGAGTGAATCAGCCTGTGGCTTTTAGTCGCAGAGCGCAGACAGAACGCAGACAGAGCGCAGACAGAACGCAGACAGAATGCAGACAGAGTGCACACAAAGAGCACACAGAGCGTAGACAGGATGCAGACACATCAGTGACAAGAGGCATCATCACATGTTTCGTTCAGATTCTTTTCTCTTGTCTGAACTGTTCCTCTGATTTTAATAGATTTGTTGAAAAGAAACAGTAGGAGGAAAATTATCACATGTCGATGCTGAAGCTGATTTATAAATGAATGCACGTGCCTCTACTGATTATGTGCTAAACGCTGGAGCCTTGAAGGTGTAACATCTTGAGGGAAGCTGCTTAAATGCAGTTTAATAGCCTTGATGGTCACATAGTCGATGCAAATTAAACTCCCTGCAAACCACAAAATCACTGGGAAGCCCTAATCGAGCAGAATTCAGACCACCGTTCATTACGTGTTTAGAAAGTCAGGCATACATTCATCAGGTGAGGAAAATGTGTTGTCTTTGTGCCATTCATCCATTCATCCATCCATCTCTCTATCCATGCTTTGTTTACAATTGTGCAACCAGTGTTGAAGAACTCGGAGCCCAGTGCCGATCCCTGTAAAGACAGGAGACATGGCAAAAGACACTTTGGATGGGATGCCAGTCCATCACAGGGCACACAATCATCTATTAAGGGGGAATTAAAGTCTCAACCCTTAATCCTAACCCCTGTCTATAGAGAGGGAGCCGGAATGTGCAGAATTAAGAGACAGGGAGAACGTGCAAGCTACACACAAGGAGGTGGGGACTGGCTGCAACTGAACCCACAAGCATGGAGGCCACAGTACCACTGGTCTTTAAACCAAGAAAAAAAAACATGTACTGATTACCCACCACACTGCGAACCGCCTCGGGGATGAGAACCTGAGTGCAGCAGTGCAGTGGGTGAGACCTCAGCACCACACTGGTCCAGATGGAATGGAACAGTGCCGATCCTGCCACCAACCCCCAAGGTTTCCCAGAAAGTTGATGGACCTGCTTGCTTGGCTGGATGTAGGTTAACGTCACACCCAGGGGGAAGCAGCTGCAGGGTAAGGGCCTTGCTCAAGGGCCCAGTGGAGTAGGATCACTACTAGCATTCACAGGATTCAAACCGGCAACCTCCCGACTGCCGGCACAGATCCCTGGCCCCAGCGCTGCCACGCCACCCTTATGTTAGGGTGAGAAGTCATGAAATATCTAGGATAACAGGAAGACATCAGGTGTGCAGATTATTTATTCAAAGATCAGGGGCCGGTTGCACAAAACACCATGAGTTAAGATTTTCCTTAAAGTACGAGTTAAGGTCTCCTTAAAATAAAGTCGGTTGCACAAAACACAAGTTTCCTCCTTAAGGTTTCCTTAACATTTTCTCTTTAAGTATTAAAGTTTTTCTCCTAATCTTGGTCATATACTTAAGGAATCCCCTAATGGTTGCACAAAAGACCTTACAGTAGCAACCAAACTAAGGGAAAAAAATTAAGGTACCTCTAACCGTACCTTAACTGCAATTTCCCCCCACATTCGTTATTTTCTGTTTGCTGTTATTTACGGATCAAATTTACTGTTTAATATGTTCTTTCTTTTATTGTATTCCTCCAAAAGTATAATCTTTTCCTCCGCTGACCAATTCGGCTTTCTTGTCTTCGTTTCTCCTATTTTATTTACTTTGTGAGTAACTTTGTGAGGCGATAATGGGTATCACAAGCAGACGCGAGTGCAATATGAACGGTCTCCATGGAAACGAGACACTTTTACTGCTGTAAAACGTCTTTCAATGTTGTAAATCCCTTAATGTTTTTCCTTAACTAAGGAAACCTTTTAAGGGGTTCTGTGCAACACCCTTAAACAAATCCCTTAGCTAAGGAGAAATTAAACCTTAAGTGTTATACTTAAGGGGAAAACTTAAGGTGTTTTGTGCAACCAGCCCCAGATGTTTCTCTGGAATGCTCAGAGGTTCGCCTGAACACCAGAGGTTCGCCTGAACACCAAACAGTGTCACACCTCCCCCAGCTTCCTGCTCAGTGTTACCTTCCTCAGAGCTGGATATTCTTGGGACAAATGTCTAGATCAGGGTTCTAAAGGCAATCAGTACAATTCAACAACCTAGAAGCCATTGGAATTTTCGGCCAACCACAGGAACCAGATCAGTGATCAGAATAGATGTGAACCCACATTTATTAAACATCTGCATGGGCTTACAGCCGAATGTCTCTCATCACGCTATGAGTCAGGAGCGGGGAAAGGGTGACAAAAGAACTGTGCCTCACCTGTCACCTTACATTTCTGATTCCGCCGCCTAAATGCCTCTACATGAACAAAGCAGCAGGAGGCGACGCTGCCAGTGTTTATTAATTCACGACGGGCCTTTATCTGCTTTATTTGGATTCAGTGAAACCCTCCTGTTTAATTGAACTGGTGCCGAACGGCTCTGAACCCAAAACCCGCTTGTGTTTAATTGAGTCGGAGGTGAAGGCCCAGGCGTTCTGGAAACTTCCGCTGAGTTCTATCTGACGGAAAGGGGATGTCAGTTCCTGGGGCTTTAATCATTCTGCTAGCATTACCCCGCTGTGTTTGCCCGCGATAAGACTGGCGTGCTTGTTATGAATAACTGTCCATTGTTTACGCATGTCTATCTGTGATGTTTATAAGTAGGTTAAAAGTAAAGGCTTATAACTCGCACGCTATATTGAACATCTTCGCAGTCACACCGATATCACAGCGAAACAGACAACAGAAAAAGAAATTAATCTGTTTGTGGGTCTATGCTTCTTGACTCACAAAAAAGGTCCTAATAATCTTTCAGGGGCATTTAAGACATAAAGTTTTGCTGCTGTAGAATTCAGCAGCTTTGTAGACTTTTTTTTTTTTGGGGGGGGGGGGGGTATTGTTAAGTAGGACCATTGTGACAGATCTGTGTGGGTGGAGTTTGTTCCCATGTATATAGATCAACACCATGTGGTTCAGACAGATCGGTGTCTAAATTTCCCGTAGTGTGTGCCTTTGTGTGTCCCCCCGCCTCATGGCCTGTGCTGTCTGGGGGAGGCCCCAGGGTACCCCAGGCCTTGTGCTACTTAAACAGTATAGAAGATGGATGGTAGGTTTATCATGGGGAGATGCCCCCCACCCCCAAAATGCATCATGGTGGACCCCAAAGTCCAGGGCCAGTTATTAATCCTAGTGCAGCCCTGGTTTGATTGGAAATAGCTTTCGTTTGGCAGGACAGAAAACAGCACTCAGCAGCCAGAGCCTTACCACACATTCAGCCCATCAAGCTCGCTTGGGGAGAGCTTAACTAATAGCTCAGAGTTGTTAAACTCTTGTCTAGCCCTGATTTAAAGGAACCCAGGGTTTTAGCTTCCGCTACACTAGCAGGAAGACTATTCCATACTCTAACTACACGCTGTGTAAAAAACTGCTTCCTCAAATTAATTTTAAAATGTTCTCCCACTAATTTCTACTTATGGCCACGAGTTCTAGTATTTAAACTAATACTGAAATAGCCATTTGGCTGAACAGCATCCAGACCTGTTAGAATCTTATAGACCTGGATCATGTCCCCCCTTAGTCTCCTTTGCTCGAGGGTGAAAAGATTCAGCTCAGCTAACCTCTCCTCACAAGACATTCCTCTAAGTCCAGGAATCGTTCTTGTAGCCCTACGTTGAACCTTTTCTAAGGCAGCAATGTCCTTCTTAAGGTATGATGACTGAACCTGCACACAATATTCTAGCTGGGGTCTTACCAAGGAATTATATAATCATAGCATCACCTCCCTTCACTTAAACTCCACACACCTAGAGATGTAACCCAACATCCTATTGGCCTTTTTTATTGCTTCCCCACACTGACGAGAGTGGGACATGGTAGCATGAACATACAGACCGAGGTTCAGGTGCTTAGGCCTGCCTATTAACTCCAACGGTCGACTGCTAGGAAGCAAAGGAGACTCTACAAGAAAATAATCCGCGCACAAAAATGAAAGTTCTGAAAATGACTCCATCACTATCTGTGATCTCCATCTGCCATCACAAACCTCATGAGGGCTTCACCTGTGCTTTAAAAGACTAGATTATATAAATGTCTGTGTAAGAAATGCTGGGGCTTTTAAAACATATATGCCTGCATCACATTAAAGGAAGCCAATTATGTCTTTACACCAAATAGCGCTATTGAAATTCAAGCCGATTCAGCTACCGAGCCTGAGGCTCAAGACTGTCATTAACATACTTACACTCTACATTACAGTCTACATTACAGTCTACATTATCATTCACGTCATTAACATAGTTACACTATCATTCACGACTGTCATTAACATACTTACACTCTACATTATCATTCACGGAGTCTAAGAACATAAGGGCGATTAAGAATCATACACACACGCTTAACCGCGTACATTTATAAGACAACACGAAAAGCATTAACATTTATCCTTTGCCTTTATTTTTGTTGGGATCTGTTGAAACACTGCAGTGAGACAAGTGAAATATGATGAATATAAAAGGAAAAACCATGCAAAATTGATCCACACGCCAGCGCGCACACACACACAGACGCACACACACGTACACAGACAGACAGACACACACACACGTACACAGACAGACACACACACACACACGTACACAGACAGACAGACACACACGTACACAGACAGACACACACGCGCACACACACATGCACAGACACGCACACACGTACAGTCACACACACACAGTCACACACACGCAGACGCACACACACACACAGACGCATACGCACAGACACACGCACACACACAGACACGCGCACGCACACACGTACAGTCACACACACGCACACACAAGCAGGGACACAGGTTTGCGATTAAATCTCAATGCCGACTCGCTATTCATTTCTATGGATAAAACTCTAATCCCAAAATGACGACCGTAATCTCTACCCAGCCCTGACCTTAAACATAAGTAACTAAGCAAAATACGAGATTTTTCAAAAATGGTCCCCACAACATAAAAATAACAGGTTTTTATTACATTGTGGGGGCGATTTGGTCCCCACAATGTAATATAAATATAATCCCCGCACACAGACACTAACCCAAACTACACATTGTAACATTATAAGGATAATAGGGTTGCCAGTTTTAGTCTGCTGTCTGGAGTGAGATTTTCAATATGTCGGCACACATATGTAACAGTTTTATTAACTTGCAAATAGTCTATAGAACTCCTGTCCTGGGGGGCCAAAGCCCTGTGTCTCTTAGCTCCTTCCCTGATCCACCACAAATGATTTAGCTTATGAGCTCTAGGGTAATTAGCAGAAGGGGTTGAATCAGGTGTGTTAAATGAAGCTAAACCAAAAACTGTGCAGGGCTCCGGCCCCCCAGGACTGGAGTTTGACACCCCTGGTCTATAGGGTTTGTGAACCTACCCCAGTACTTTTGATGCAGCTAATTTTAGGTTAATAATGGAATAATACAGATTTGCTGTAAGATTTCTTGCGTGAGTGTAAGAGTCTGAAAGTGTGTCACTCCAGATGCAGGAGAGTTGGCAACCCATAATACAGAAATCTAGCAATGCTGTTAACTGCACCACTCCTCACAGCTAGGCGGGAACATGTGTCAGCGTCTGATTGGTTCCCAACTGGACTAAGGCATGATGGGAAGTGCAGTTCAGGAGAGTTCCCCTGGAAGACAAACAGACAAGCAAATTGCACATATATTGACCCCCACCCACCTTGGGCAGAAGGCCATAACACCATCCTTCCATTCATCAATCCAGCTTTTGTAAGTGCTTATCCAGTACAGGGTAGTGAGGAGGGGGGGATCTGGGGCTTATCTAAAGAAGCACGAGGTGCAGGTCAGAGGGGGCTACCCTACACAGAAAGCCAGTCCATTGCAGGGCACCAACCACTATACTCCGGGCAATTTACAATCAGCGCGCACCCTGGATGTAAACACTGCTCTGGCGTGTTGGAGAGCACACAGCCATTAGTGAACGGCTTGCCAGGTCTCGCCTTTTGTACGCTGTATTCCCTGGAGACCAACGTTGTGACTTTCGGTGCCGCCTGTCTGAGATGTAACGAGTCACTCGCTCCTGCTCTCAGTCTCGTTACCGCCCGTCTGAGATGTAACGAGTCACTCGCTCCTGCTCTCAGTCTCGTTACCGCCCGTCTGAGATGTAACGAGTCACTCGCTCCTGCTCTCAGTCTCGTTACACACTGAAGCAGGCCTATTCGCCAATATAACATATGTTACATGTAATATATATACTTATATATACATGTGTTTAAAAAGCATTAATGTAAACAGGCTGAAAAAGAGGAATGATAGTTGGGTTTGTAGATACAGAAAGCCTCTAGGTATTGACTCACACACACACACACAAGTCTGGAATGAATCGCTGTGCATTTAGCCTAAATTTCATCACTGCATTTACACGAGACCCTCCTTGCAGATATCTCCTGATGTCTCCAGGCACAACTCTGCCACTTACAATCAGCTGCCAAGCTGAAATGATCTACACCCGCGTCTCCCCTTGGCACCCACGTCTCCCCTTGGCACCCACGTCTCCCCTTGGCACCCACGTCTCCCCTTGGCACCCACGTCTCCCCTTGGCACGTAATCATAGTACTGCTATGTTCTGACAGCCGCAACTGCATTTTAATTACCATAAAGAACACGTCTAGTCTTATTCCCCATAGGAGTTTGGCCACTTGTTCAGTAATCTGCTTATTTTTGGGTTTCTCTACTGTATATGTGGTGGGTAGCACTGAGGGGTAGGGATCTATGCATGTGTCCAGAAGGCCATGGGTTTAAATCCCATGTATGGTAGAGTAATCGTATTACTATTGGGCCTTTGTGTAAAACACTTAACCACAACTGCTCCAGAGATCTGCACTCATATGTCACTTTGGATAACAGTGCCTCTAGAATTAAGTTCAGTAACTAGACTAAACAGATGCAGATATACAGTTGTGGGGCCATAGGGTCACTGGCCCCCAGAGTGCCCCCTCACCTGTCACTCACCAATTCAACACATACCATTGGCTAGTGATAAGGTTGGCCTATCTATAAGAATCTTCCCCCCTTTAATGCGCCCGCCTTAAAAACCCCTAGAATCGCTGCTATTCCAGATATCCGAAATTGAGTTCCTGCTCGTTTGTTATTTCTTGTTAGCTGAGAGGCATTAAATTGGTTATAATCCATCACAATTGCTGCACAATGGGTTACGTGCCACAAGTTTCCCACAATAAAAACTATAATAAAAAACATAGTGATCCCTGTGATCTCCTGCTGGGGCCTGTTTTGCTTTTTGGAAACCTGGCTCTCTGCTTCCTCTGGTTCCTCTCTCTCAATGCCCTCTGAAACAGGAATTGTTACTAGGCAACCATTGTAACACCCATGCAGGCAATGGAAAGCTTGAGGTACCTACACATCGCTGCATTTAATAAGACATTTAACAAGATGAGCAAAGTCCTGCACTCTGAGGTGACACAAGTCCAGTCATAGCATGCTAAGTGCTAATCTCACATGGGCAAAGTCAGCGTGCTAATAACCATTTGAAGAACAACTCTTGAAAACCTTGGGGTTAAGAGCAAATTTCCAAACTCACATAGTCCATGACATACGTGTAAAATTTCTGCCGAGGTTTTTCTGTGAATTTTGGAAATCTACCTCAAGTCCAATTTTTTATTGTTTTTGAGATGAGACCATCAGTGACCCTAAAGTCAGGCTTCCCCATCATATGTTACAGTATTGGGAACCAAAAACTCACTCAGGCTTCATGTCATCTAACAAAGAACTTTCATTAAATTTCTAAAATTCACAGAAAAACCTCTGCAGAAATTTTATGGAACACGTATCTCATGGACTATGTGAGTTCAGAAATTTGCACTTCAATTTGCACCTGATGCAATTGCCATTTATTTGTTTTTCTTAGCTTATTATTTTCATATTAAGTATAAATAATATTCAAATAGATTTTAATCTAATTTATCTCAGAAAAGGATTATGAGATATCTTATCTGAAGCAAAAAATCCACGGGAAAGCTTTACTGAAGAATTAATACCCTGAGGGATGGAGCAAAAAGACAAACCAAGTAACATCTACGTCTGTGTAAGACAGGAACGGAAATCCCCCAGCAGGGTAAAGTCACATGACCTGTGAAGGGTGTGTTCAGACCCTGAGCTTTGAGACTGCACCCCCACCATTCTTTCCAAAGCCCAACCTGAGTTTGAATTTGCCGCCAGTCATTTGTTTTCATTCCTTTCCACAGTTCTGTCTTCTCCAATACCATGCAAAGAGCCTATAGAGCAGGGGTCTCCAACTCCAGTCCTGGAGAGCTACCGTCCAGTAGGTTTTCTATCATACCCGGCTTCTGATGAGTCA
>JAODJU010000050.1:4752757-4777731 GCA_026776725.1 Gnathonemus echidnorhynchus | reverse complement strand
TGGCTCATCAGAAGCCAAGTGGGACAGAAAACCTACTGGATAGTAGCTCTCCAGGACCAGAGTTGGAGACCCCTGCTATAGAGGGTACGCACATGACATCACAGTAGGTCAAAGTCACTGTGGATCCGTCTTGAGTCCCACTGCTTTTGATTTAAGCATATAATTGCTTGTTTCTCATTTTTCCTGACTGAAATAAGCCATGTCACAGTGTGTTTTGCCACCCGTTCCATCTGAGGGGGGCACGTTTCGGAGGGGAAGTGAGGTCAATGCATACCCTCCATTCTGTCCTTCAAACCCATATCATGTGGTTCTGTTATTTTCCTTTCCCGAAGCAAGTCTTACTGTATAGACATGTGATGCTATTGTAAGAAATAACATTTGAACTGCCGACCTTCTGATCTCAGAGCGTTGTAACCCTCTGAGCCCCACACCGCCCACCATATATATGTGTGTCTAAACAAAAAATGACATTAGCAGTCATAAGTAGCGCCCACAGGGCTCAAACACGCTCCTGGCTGACCAAATTAAAGCCTTGCAAATGATGGATCATTCCAGAGAAGAAGAGAGGTGAGGCTCCCCTGGGAGAACCACCCTCTCTGGCTCCTACTGACAAACACGGACAAAGCCCTGCATTCAGCACCGGCCCCCACACTCATTATGACCAAACCTGGCAGCTCACAACATCGGATGGCATTTCCACAAAGGGACGCACTAAACGAGCGGTGTCGGATTGGGCAGGGACAGCCGCTTGTGTGCCGTTTAAAGCTTTGGCGCCGTGATTCAGGCCAACGTGTCGTCTCACGGGAAACGCTGTTAAAGCTAAACTTCACCCAGGAGATGCTAACATGAGGCTATGAGCATTTCTGAGGAGCTACACCGTGGTACCTCTCCACCTCACATCACAGAGACGAGCGTTTCCCTGCCACAGACATGCATGTTATTGTAGTTTTCTTCTGAAAAGTATGTTACTGTCACTCTGCAGACACCATAACCTAGTTAAAAGAATTTAGCTGAATGTTTTTATTTACGAATAAATATGGAGACTGAACAAACAACCCTAGCTGACTGCAAATGGACAGACCCGCCTCCTACGTAGAGCCTTTTGTGGATGTCTAAGCAGTGAGCCCTGCATGCTTTCCCTGAGAAGCCAGGCCATAAGCCAAAACACACCCAGAACTAATGACCTTGTATTTCCACGTCTGAAAGAGCTTGAACCAAAAGGAGGTCTGTTACAGGCCTTTCCAGACAGTGTCATTAAAGAAGAAGGTGAAACAGAGCAGCTGAAATGGTGCCCGCTGAGGACCTCGTAGGTGACTCCAAATTTAGCTCCATTTGAACCTCTTCCTCTCATCTATTCTGATTTCCATGCCAAGCAACAGTCCAGTTACATGCCAATGTTAAGGCAACAACTAGGACTTTCATGAAAAATGAAAAAGCAAGCAATCAGTAGTCGCTTGGTCATGCTTATCTACATACCTACCTTAATGTAATATCCCCAACTACATCCCACAAAGCTTAAAGATATAAAAGCTGATAACAAGCAATCATTCGGCCGTTATCATGACTAAATCTTTGGTGGGGTTCTAACTTTAATAATTATCTCACACTACATAAGAGTTGGGAGGTTCCCTTTCATGTCATGGAATAATTAATCTAGAAAGTTCATCCATAAACTTAAACTCCACTAATTCATCATCCATTTTTGAGTTAAGGTCACAAGCCATGATGGTTTCGCTAAATGACACTTATTAAACTAAAATTTAGCTCCATTTAAAGTTCTAACTAGCATCAGATATCAGGAGATCATAAAAGATTATGTAGGGCATCAGCTCTGGGCGTTTTAGATTTGACTAAATGCAAAGCTTCACCATAGACCACCAGATCACCCAGCCAGCCAACCCGAGGGCATCACTCAACCATCCAGGCCGAGGGCATCACCCAACCAGCCAGCCAACCCGAGGGCATCACCCAGCCAGCCAACCCGAGGGCATGACCAGGACATCAGATTGGTGGTAGCATGATAGCATGGTAGCCAGGGAGCATGAGAATATCCCCACCGCAGCCAAAACGGCTCCCTATACTCAGGCAACCTGCCCCGGCGTTCCGATGAACAGTTGGAGGGCACATAATTACAGCCGTTACTGCCCCTTCCATCTCGGAGATGCCCCCCAGTTTGCCCTAAACACCTGAGGAGACTGAGGACACATTGCAGGCAGGACCCCGTCATTTAATTAATGAGTAGGTGGTTAGTTAATGGACTATGATATAATAATTAGGTAGGAAGTTACTGCTGCTGCTTCTTTCAAGCCGTGCCGATCACCCACAAGATGAGAAAGGCAAACACTGCTTGTGATGTCGTTTGTGGCGGCTTGGCTTGGCAGGTGGACATCATGACCAGCTCCACCTGTGCTCAGTTTCCCAAATGATGGAGAAACATGGCACTGGAGACTCTCCCGCCACCCTGCATCGGCTACCTACGGCAGTTCAATGCCGCCGGCCCGGTGCCGTTATGGAGACGTGACTCCCGATCGCTGAAACAGGCCAGCGTCCCTCTGAGCGGAGTGCAGGAAACAGGAGGCGAGTCAGTCTATTAGCCTGTGAGTGACGCCTCGGCAGCGGCCGACAGGCAACACAGCCGCTCACGCGCAGAGCCCCCACTCACTTCCAGTTAGGAGACCGAGCAGCAAAACTAAACATCTCGACATGTGAAGGAAAGAACGAATTTACATCTTCAAAAAAGCCTACTAGCTAAGCTGTAAAAGTGTAGAATTAGTAAAATCAATAAACAACCAAAACAGACTAACTAGACTACCTAAATGCTCAGACTACCTAACTAAACACGGTGGGTTTAAAACGACCAGCGCATGTGATATTCATCAAAATTCAGCATCGTTAGCAATGGGAAGATTCTGCCATCGATTAGCTACTGTATGCCTCCCCTTCACCTGCTTTGAATGAAGCTCAGCTCGCCATCATGCACAGCTCCTCAGAATCATACTTACTGTACAACATAAAAATAAAATTCTTTTTAAGGGATATCGATATTACCAAATGCTGTCGTTCACATTCGAGGGGCTCAGACTCTCTCTAATGGGTTGCTATTGCTAATGACAGTGTCTGCCTGATAAGTCATACTTCTCTGTACTTTTCACATGGTCCTGCCTTCAACTTTAGCGATTTCTGCAGTGATGACGAACAGATTGAGTGAATAGCCATGAGCGCTAATACCCGTGAGCGCTAATACCACCTTTCGCTGACACATTCTCTCCAGCCGTCCTCTCCTCCGGCATTCCGGGAGGGAAGGTGGTGAGGTCACGACTTTAAACGGTTGGTGAAGGATTAACCCAAGGGACATCGTACACACAGGCAGGAGGAAAGCGCTTCTACTAGGGGAAATAAAAGAGTTAAAATAGCATATTATCGGTGACAGGAGCGATCAGGTCAAAGGTCAAACTTATTATTCAGCACATTGTGCCATGACTAGTACACGGGGTGAGAAAGTCAGCGGGCCCAGAAGCCAATCTACCATCATTCTGGAGCCAAGACAGAACCAATCAGATGATGTTCACTGTTATCTGCAATGATTGGCATTCAGGTAACTCTGGTTTCAGGCAGTGGCTGAATCCTTCCATCTGATAAATATTTACAAGCATAGAAGTACCATGGGATAACGCTGGTTCCAGGCCGCATTCTCGTTCTGCTGCCCCGAGCTGGTTTTCTGCAGTTTGCAAATGAAATGTGAATTTTAATGCACTGGGTAACGCTGTGGTCTCACACCCCTGTGGTCGGGGGCTCAGGTTTTAAGCCTAAGATCTTACGTACTCTCTCTGTGGCTCTGTAAGTCTCCTCAGACAGTCCAAAAAGAGTTTAGGTGCATTTGTGCTTTAAAATCATGCGTCTTGTGAGCCTCCTGCTGGACTGACATCCCATCCTGGGTGTCCCTTGCCTCATGTCTAGTGTTTTACGGCGCAGGCCTCAGCTTGGCTGCGATGGATTATATTTTCTTCCCAGTAATAATCAATCCTTTAGAACAGGGGTCTCAAACTCCAGTCCTGGGGGGCCGCAGCCCTGTGTAGCTTAGTTCTTGCCCCCTTCCTCCGCAAATGATTCAGCTGAAGAGCTGTGTGGTAATTAGCACAAGGAGTTGAATCAGGTGTGTTAAATGAGGGTGAACCAAAAACTGTGTAGGGCTGCAGCCCTCCAGGACTGGAGTTTGAGGCCCCTGCTTTAGAAGAAGAGATGCCCCAAACCTGTGCATGCTATATAAGAATTTCTAACTAGTGGCTTTGCTGGTGATAGCAACTGGTGTAAAACTACACTTCATGGATTGGTCTTCCCATGACTAGGTTTGCGCACACACACACACACACACACGCACGCACGCAGGATTGTAATTATATCTTTGTGGGGACTCTCCATTCATTTCTCCATTTATCGGAAAAACTCTAATCCCAACATGACGACCTGAAACCCTACCCAGCCCTAACCTTCACCGTAAGTAACCAAACGAAACAAGTTTTGCAGTCACAGATTTTTATAAAATTGACTTTTCCGAAAAATGTCCCCACAAGGTAAAAAGATATGGGTTCTTATTACAGTGTGATGAAATCTGAATCTGAAATTGTCACCAGAATGTAACAATTACAAACACACACACACACGCACACCTTCTCATACACATGCACACCTATGGACAATTTGGTAACTCCAATACACCTTTAGATGTTTTTGGACTATGGGGGAGCTGGAGCCAAACACAACGACATGGGGAGAACATGCAGAGATCTTTATGGGTCTTAAACCTTTGAGTACTGATTTTGCACTGCAGTCTATACTTAATAAACATCTACATGCGTTGGTCCCAGCAGGTGCTGCCAGGTTAGAGCGTATTTTCAGCCTTAATGGGCTGCATGTCATCACCAGGCCTGAGCTGAACTGCTTTTAGGGACTCTGGTGGAAAAGGATAATCAGTGGAGATGAACCACCTTTCTCCAAGGAATCCAAATTTAACTACAGAATATCAGTTAAAAAGAAAAAAAAAACAACATAGAGTCAAATACTCTGACAATGAAGATTTAAACGGAGTGACTGGATCAGAAAGCTTCCAACACACAGAGGCTCCTGTGGCACATGAAGCTGCATCAGTTGTGTTTTCCTTAAATCTATCCTGCATGTACCCTGTAAAAAAATAATTTCCTCTCGGCGATGAACAGAACCATGGTACTTGAATTAGGAGCATGTTACAGTGGACTTTATAATATCTCCCATAATGCAACAGACACCACCATTTCAGCTCTAACAAAGGACCAGCAGGCATGGAAAATGAGAGTTTTCACTACCCTTTGTCACTCTCACAATCGTCCGGAAAACCCAGATTTACATCCCTGATAATCCCGTCCCACCCTGTTTGCATTCATACCCCATGTTACAGATGTATCACCTGCCATCAAAATACTCCTTTACCAACAGAAGATATTTTTTAAATGGAAATATTAGACTGGCTCATAAATAATTTTATTCTGTTGAATTTACATTTGGATAGCAGACACAGATTTTTCTTATATAACCTCCAAAAATCAATCTATTATACTTAGACACAAAAAGAAATCATGAGGAAAAATATTTTAAACATTAGGACTGTAATTCTCAGCCTACTTGTAAAACTGTCAGTCTCCATAATCAGTAACAATACCCTTGCTTGGGGCAAGGATGCTGAATCCTATACTTATCCAAAACAAAAAAATAAGATATGAATATGTAATTTCTTTGTTTCAATGTTGAAAATTACCCACGGAGGTAATAAACAGGAACAATCCATGAGACACAAAGGAGGGCTACACCACAGCTGTGAACCCCTCTCCCATCAGCCCCGCTCTTTATCTCACGCCACAACGCTAAGGTCCCTTTTCAGGATGCGGTAATGTGCTCCAGAGCGTGACACCATCAGCGATCCCGCGCCGTCAGAACCGAGAACTGCGGCCCCAGCCTGGCCTCCCTCTCCTGTTGTCTCCAGCCCAAATCGCTCCATCCAGCCATCAGAATCTGGAGGCTGACGTAAGGTGAGGTGAGCCTGTGTCGTGGGCCAGATGAGCGATGGCCTTTGTACGGAACTGTCCTCAGGCTGTTAATCAACCCCTCCCTCGGCTTTGCTGTTAACTCAGAGAGGACAGCGGGGCAAATCCACAGAGGAGAGCTTGATTTTCTTTAATGTTTAATTATAACTGACGCCAGCGTGGACAAACACTCACTACAGTCTCTCGTGACGGGAATTTCTGGGCAGAGTGGCATGTGATTTCTCATTCGTGGTACCCAGCCTCGGACCTTGCCACGTCGAGAGTGGACACTGGCCACCTGGACAGATTTCCAAACCGCCACCCTCGTCCTTAAATGCCACACTGCTGCTTATCCGGCCTCAGGACGCTCAGAGATTTAGCAGTCAGCCGAGGTTTGAGGCCCTGTACCCGCAATCAAAGAGAAAGTGAGCTGACTGAAATCTGTGTAATTAGGCCCACATAATTAAATATCTTTTCCTAGCATCCTACTCAGAAACAAATCCATTGGGTTCTCTTACACTGTAGAATTCTTCTCTTTATTGTTCTACTTTGAAATATTTTTTAACGCTAACTATTTAAGTCTGTCGCTAACTTTTTGTTCCTTACACCACATACAAGTTCATGACAGACATGCATAATTAATGCTAATGGTGAAGACTGATCGCTGTTTCAATGAAAATGTCACCGACTATGACAGGACACACATTATAAACGTATATTGAGTCGTGTAACTACTGCTTAATTGATAAAGAATGAGATTAAGAATGAACAATGAGTGATAAATTTGGCTTGACGGAAGCCAACGTGAAACATATATGCTGCAAGAAGATTTTTTTGCTCACCACTTGGCTCAGAAAGCCCCCCCCTTGAAGAGGAAGTGAGACGTTTCCAGCTAATAGTGTTAGCGCAGGTGGCTATGAAGCTAACTCACTTTTAGGCACATTTTTGCCCACCTATGCTACTTTTTAGAAGTTGAACAAAGCTCTTTCTCGGCAGTGACAAGGCAAAAAGGAATGACAAACTCCCCTGTTTCGTATGATTCGGTAAAGCATTACTCTTTCTTACTCGTTTCCACGAGGACAAATGAAAGCAAAGACACACAGCAGAGGGATATTGCAGAAAGACCTGTGACACGAAGCATCTGCATTTATTTAAAGCAGGCCTCGCTTAATGGAACCGCATTCGATTTCCCAAGCACCCGGAAAGATAAATGGCCTTGGTGGGAGGCTGGAACAGAGACAGGTAAAGATACAAGATCTCAGCACATTTTTGCTCATTACGTTCAGTCATCCAGCTTGATATTCCCTGCCATTATTTTGGCGAGACGTTGTGATGTCACAGTCTGCGATGCCATGATCAACAGTGACGCGCAAACAGCGCTGCCCAATTTTCAGGATTAGTTGATCTGTCCAACTAAATCAGGCCCAGATCAGCAGGACTTCAACTGAGCTTGGAACCTACATCCTTAGGAAATTCCAATGACCCCCTAGCCCTGCTAGATCTGGAAATTAGCATCTCCAAGACAGATTTATGCATAGGCAAAAAAATCGCCAAAGTCTCCCCCCCAACCCTCTGTGGTTTTCAATCCCCTCCCCCCATTTCATGAGAACCTTTACGGAGGAAAATACATCCTTCATTTGCTGGAAGTGGGGGCTGCAGAGTGGGCCAGAGAATCAATTTCAAAGCCCAGCAGACTTGATGGATAAGGCATTATTCAAATGCACGGATTCGAGGGCCTGTGGCATAAAAAGCTCTTTCTGGATAATACCGGGATTGATACAGAGTCTGACATCAGGACAGCCATCTTGACACCTGAGTATTGAAAAAAGCGATGCATTTAAGAGCATGGGAAGGGTCCGTGGAGCCACGTGTCATCAAGCAAACAGGATCTGGTTTATCTCCTCAGTTCTGACATCCTCGACAGGATCACCTTCGCTGAGACACCCTCAGCTGGCAGGTAAATAAAAGAGGGAAGGGAATGCCGGAAAGGGAAGGGCCTGTTTTTGGCGCCAGCTGATATTACCCAAATTTGTCAAAATCCAGCCTCATTAATCAGGCCATTAATTGATGTGCGCAGCTGTTTCTGCGGGCCTTCCGGTGACGGTCTTATGACGACGTCGTCTTCCAGCCTCCATATCGCTCATACAGCTCCAGGCAACTTGATAAGTAACAAAATGAGCCCCAGCTAATTTTAAAGATGGTTTATTTATTTAAGCATCTGCAATTCCATTGCATTAAGGATAGTGTTAATAAAACAAGCCCTTATTGCTTTTTCCAGGTCAAATGATTTTTTTTTAAGGTGGCAGGATTCTTTGTCTTCTCAGGTCACACACCTCATGCTCAAACACCTCAGCTCAAACACCTATGCCCCAGGATAAGAGGCTAAAATACAGCCCACCTTAAAACAGACGGACAGCGTGTCCGTATTATGAGTATCGGTATGTTTATGACCAGCCCAACCCAAAGCATCTGTTCTAATTCGTATCAATCAATGTATCAGTTCTGATTTTTATAGTTTACTGACAGCTATTGTCTGCTACTAAGCATGTATATTGTACATATCTCTATCGTATTTATTCTCCCAGATACACGGATATCTCTATAAACCAATTCATGTTTACATACAGTCTGCCCTTCATATCCGTGGACGGAGCATCCGCAGATTCAACCAAACCACAGATCAAAAATATTCAGAGAAAACTGTTCCATGATGTTCCAGAAGGTGAAACTTGAATTTGCCGTGCGCAAATGAAGCGAAAATGGATGGAGAGTATGACTTTACATTTAACCTATTCATAAATATATATTCTTTATGTACTACGATGTACTGAACACGTACAGATATTTCTTTCTTGTTATACTGTATTGTTTAGGGGGTAATGTCCATTTAAACAGCATTTACATTGTATTAGATATCAGTAATCTAGAGATGCAAATCTAAGATGAGGATTTAAAGTATCCAGATTAAAGTATCCTAACTGACCACCTTTGTGTAAGAAATGTCAATCATTCCAGCAGTTCTGTGGGATGGTGTATCTTTACATGTCCAGGGTTAGGGGTTGAAATCCTGCCTTTCCCTGTCTGTGTAGTGACTGCATGTGCTACTTGTGTTGTGTGGCTTTCCTGAAGGTCCTCCAGTTTCCTTCAGCAGTTCAAAGTCAGTTTTGTGCACTGCTGTCTCTGAATCGCCCATGCATGAGTGTGTGTGAATGCTGTGCACTGGATGGATGGATGGCCTCTTGGTCTATGAACTGCCTATAGCGTGGGGAAAATAAACAAAGAGATTTGCATTAAACTAGTTTAAATAAAGTCTTGAAAAAATACAGGACATAGAAAAAACCCTATATGGGACACAAACACACACAGCTACACCCACAACCAAGGGCAGAGCCTAGTGGGGGCTGAGGTCTCTACCCATTTAAGGGGGTTGAGGGGGATGTATTAGCTAGTTTTGATTATTGCGGGGGGGATACAACCCCAACCCCCCTCATAATTTATACCCCCGCCCCCAATGAAGACATACACAGATATTCACTCACCAATACAAAAGGCAGCTGATTCTGAAAGGTAAAGAGGCAAACCCAGCAAATTCCTAAGTTCGCTTTGGGAAGGAATCCTCAGCTTATAGCTCCCCACCATGGCCACCCCGCACTTAAGATAAAATCTGACAAATCACAACCTTCCCCTCAGTGGATGTGCGATCCAGCAGAACCAGCTCCGAATATGACTCTCTTTTAAGTGCTTTCACCCACTAGTTCCCAATTTAGGGGCTGTGTCCCTCCGATTTCGTAAACCAGTGCCGTGAAAATAAATCCACGTAGAAGCACATGCTGCAGCCCATCGGCGGAATCGCTCGGCAAACGGAAATACATTCAGCATCGAGCCTTTTCTTTGCTTATGATCTGTTGCATGTCATTTCCGAATAATAAGCACAAGTGGACAGGCATGTAATGAGAGTCAGGAAACATGAACTGCATCCGAGGAAATCTTAGAACGATTATATGGGCATAGTTATGCTTTGGAGAAATGCAAGCGTTGAAGGCAAAGAAAGCAGGCCATTTTTTTTTCTTTTTTTCGGCAAACCGCTGAGAGCGTAGAAATTGAAAGGCGCAGCAGCTAAATACGCACGGCGAAAAGCGGGGAGCGGAAGCGGACCGGCTGTTTGCACACCAAGCGTGGCGTTTTGGAACGTTTATCGACTTGGTGGATCCGGCTCTCTCGGGCAATTTTCAGAGTTTACAGCCCATATACTTTGTACACATGGTGATTCTCTGAAGCACTTTGTCTCAAATTACTGGAAAAAGGGTGCCTGAGAACTCTGGAAACAACTTGCATGTTTTGAATCCATTTCAGTGAAACTGTTGGCCATTTGTTCACATGATCAACCCCACGGACTTGAGCTTTGCATCCTCTCAGGTGAAGAAAATGAAACGTTAACTAGGACCCCTAAAATCATGTTCTAAATTTAATAACACAGTTCACACATAAGCAATATCATTACCCCAGAGGAAGAACAATTATACTAACCCAAAGCACTGTAATTAGCACAGAAGAATCAAATACAAATTCTATTATATGTTTATTGTTGAAAATCCCATTACAAATTCTGTTACATGTAGAAGGTTTACTGGTTTGTTTTAGTTCTGCATGACTAACCCGTAACTTAAAAAGATACAGGTACAAAACAGACTTCTTTCCCACAGATTATTTCTTTTAAACATATCCTTAAACTATTTAATCACAGTTTATTTGTTTCATTCCCTGTGCCCTTTATTCTGAGGAGAATATTTAATTAAGTTTAACTATTTTTTTCAAAAACAAGTTGAGTTGAGTTGTTCATTGTAACGAAAGATTTAAACTTCTCATGGGAGTTTTACTTACAAAAAAATGTTCTGAGGGCAGAATGAAAAATAACCAATCAGATTGCAGAGTAGGTCGGTCCAAGTAACTAAAGGAGGTAGAGCCAACCAATCAGATGTCTTGGTCTGACCTGCTCTAGTTCAAGTGCTATCGTGATAATTTATTGTATTTTTTTCCAGTTCATCCATCCATTCATCTATCCATCCATCTCATCTGCTTATCCTGTACAAAATCACAGTGGGTGTGAAGCATTTCTAGGTGGACACCCATATCTGACGCCATCATGATCATCGGAACCAACATCATCATGCTGCGTTGGTCACAAAGCTGAATGTTTGAAATGTTTATATAGTTTTTGGCAGCAGCATTTGTATGGAGTAAAAAACCCTCAAAACTCAAAGTGAAGTGGATAATAAGTGCGGTGAGCAGGTCTAGTCGCAGGCTACACCCATATGCCTCCTTTACGTGGCACATGACTCCCATTGTTAGCCACTGGCGCGTTTATATGAATATCAAGCTGCTGTGATGGATTCTGGGAGATAGAGGAAGCAGGGAGTGTAGCCTCTGAATGAGACTGTGAGGGCATGTCTCTGACTTAGCATGAAATAAGCGAAACTCTTTTTATTCCTTACTTATTACAGCATTAGACCTGGGTGATACAGGAAACCCATTTTAACCAGTGAATCCAACCTGTGTTTTGGTCAGCCTTACACGACACACTTCATTACTCGATTCCACCTGTGTGTGGCGTGACAGGTAACTGGCTGACATTTTGGGGGGTGTTGACGCGTTTGAAAAGGTCGCGACCGTTTCAGTGCTCTAACGGAGGGAGTCCTGGCCCTGCACTGAGAGACCCTGTAGCTAAGTCATTGATAAGGTGTTTCTTTTTTCTTTTTCTTAAACCAAAGCTCATTAGGCAGGAGGGTGAAACTTTGCCAGCTCATTGGCTACTTATTGGCTGCTCTTCGGCTTCTCATTGGACAAGGCACAGCTGGAGTCTTCCCCTACCTACAGTCACAGGAGCACAAGGGCAGACATCCAGTGAAGGGGAGACAAGGTCACCTCCGCCTTCAGAAGCTCACATTGTGCCATGTTCAGCCTCTCCCTGTCAGGGCCCGTTGGCCTGGACCCCTGGTCTGACCTCTAACAAGACCGACAGCACCCCCCATGCTCGCACACGCACACACACACTGACACACACACCAACGCACATGCACACACACCCATCAGCACTGCCATTGACTCCAGCTTCCAAGTTCTTAACTCTCAATCTTCGCTGCTCATCAGTCACTTGACAGGCCCAGCAGACGGTCTGTTACATGGTCTGGGTGCCAATTGGGGGAGTGAACTGCAACACTTATGGGAGTTTCTTAAAAAATATTCTGAGGGCGGAATGAAAAATCACCAGATTGAGATATCCAATGAGATTGTAGAAGAGGTGGGAGCAAACAACTAGAGGAGGCAGGACCAACCAATTAGATGTCTTGGTCCCACCTCCTGTAGTTGCTTGAACCCACCTCCTCTACAATTTGATTAGTTCAGAGAGTTAACCAGTCATTTTTTGTTCTGCTCTCAGAACTTTTTTGTGTCAGTATAACTCCCATGAGCAACCCAATCCCTACTGGTCTGATGAAAATGCTATTGGAACACACAGTATTAACAGGGGTGCACATAACTGGTATGCAAGTACATATTCGCCGCATAAAGTGATACGCATGGATATTTCTTCTTGAAGCAGTGCAGATGTATATTTATGTGCATTCATGCTGTTATGCCAAGAAATTGTGGTTGCAGTCTATTGCAGGGCATGCACTCTCTCACACACACTGACATGCACACACTCTGCAAATAGTGCAGCAGCACCAAGGGCCCAGAATCAGGCCTTTGCTCTGCGGTCGGATACCAATGCATGCAAAGACCAAGGGGAGCCGTAAGCCACAGGACCACACACCCATATTATTACATATTAGCACATGTAAGAAGCGAAGTGTAGCAGCATGTTGACAAATACTATGAGGATGCAGAAGATCCTGATATGTTTAGGAAGTATCAGTAGATTATTCATGCTGAGGCAAAAAAACAGCATAAGTTACAAATGAAAGATAATCCAATATGTGAGGTGATGAGTGTCAAATAAATGGCAGAGATGGGATTTGCGATTTGAGGCTGGATGTGGTGACAGTGAAAGTGGGATGAAGGGGAGGAGAAGCAGGCAGATCTGACATGAGGAATGAGCAGGTCTGTCCGTGTCGGCGGTCGGGGGGGGACCGTACCAGCGCACAGCCTGCTTCCGGAGCTTTGAACGGGGGTCTTCCTCAGGACCGCGGCTAAATAGTCTGTGGATTGAGACAGAAATGCAGTCAGTCATTAGTTTGAAGCGCCTGCTGTCCGCTGCACTCACTGCAGGTCTCCGGCCAATCAGCTGCTGCCGTACCAAACCCCTTTACTCCCAGGCTGCTCCTGCAGTGAGATGTGTTCATCTGACAATAGGAGAAAATCCTTTAAAGCCATACTTTTGTCTTAAAGTGATTTACTGTATTGTACTTCAGGGAGAAGTGGTTTTTGAACGTCCCGATGGTGTACAGGTGTCATCACATGACTTGCAGCCAGTTATGGTGCACTGGATTATGTCAGACCTTTACAGCTACTGACAAAGTGCTAAACAGCCATAGCAGTTGTGAAAGCTGACATACTCTCTACTGTAGGTGATTTCACAGCCGCTTTGGCGGGGCTTCAGACACACGATTTTTTGTCTCTTTTTTGCCCCCGAAAAAATATTTTTCTATATCCATTTTGCGATTTGTCCCATAAAAGCGGCAACCCTGCTGACAGCTGAGTCGCCCTCCAGGGCAAATTGAAAATCACCCCCCTGCTCCGTACCTGTGTCCCGGAGAAAGCAGAAAATGTTATACTAGGAGTACAAAAATGAAAAAGACATTGTTCTGATTAACAATGATTATGCTTTTGTTCACCATATACTTCTGTTTGGAATTTACCTCGTAAACAAGACATGATAATTGCTTGACTTCTGTAGTATTACATGAAATATATGTATTTGCCCCATATCCATGGAGGATACGTTCTGAGACCTACTGCAGATAGTAACAAACCCCCACCCCACCCCCCCCCACCACACACACACACACACATTAGTTTTTGTGCACGCACATACCTTTGAGAACATTAATATATAGATTATACACAATAACATCAACATTAATAAATAAAATTAAGCAATTATAACAATATACTGTCACAGAAGTTTTGTGCAAATGAATGGGCTTCTGACGTTTTTGCTTTATGCTGAGCGAAGATGGACAGAGGCTGACTGACGATCAGAAATCCAGGACATTGCAAATAGGGCGAGACCCAGGCTGTCTTCACAATGTCCACTTGCTCACTATGTGGCCCACTGAATCTGACATTTTATAGCGCTGTTCAAATTCTCAACTGAATTTCTTGCACCACACACTGCACTACAAAGTTGTTGCGAGGCACAACCAAATGAACTGCACAGAAGCTGTACCCTACGTCAGTCGGCTTAGACCATCAGGCACTGTGGCCTGGTCACGCGAGTGTCAGAGCTAAATTCTGTCAAATACATCTTTAACCTACAGCAGTTACATATCTGGCGTATCATTGCAAAAGTGTGCATTTAGCATGCAACGTATTGGGGATGGAATGTGGCTCCACAGGTGCCTTTGATCAGAAGGTTATCAGGTCTAATCCCAGAGGTGCCGATTTCACTGCTGGTTTTGGGAGCCCCCCAACCCCCAGCTGCTCCAGGGACTGTCTGATCCTGAATTCTCAAAAATATACATCACTTCTACTGAATAAATTAAACCTAGAATGTAATTTGCAATGCCTCTAAACAAGAATGATACTAATCTTGATATAATTGGCTTATTCTGCCATACTTATAGTACAGCCAATATTATACATCTGATATAGACATATTTACACATTCCCCCATGGTTATCTGGATAACTGTAATCATATCTCATCACCAGTGAAGCACCATCCAAATTTTGGAGCACCAGGCCTTCCCTCTTCCCCATCCCCCTCGCTGCCGGGATGCTCCTCTCCACCACCCCCTGCTTGCAGCCCGCGTTGTCGGCACAGCGACGGCGGGCTCCTGCAATCGCTGATAAAGTAGAACCTCACACGGGCAGCAGAGGACGACCCGGTGAGGCTGAGAACCTCAGGGCAGGACCGAATTTGAGCGCCTGGGGAGCCATTAATCAACTTCAGGAAGCCTGAATGTTTGATAATTTATCTACTTCCGTTCTTGGCGCTTTATGAGCACAATTCACTCTGTGATGATTATTTTTCTTTTAAATTTCTATAAAAAACAGCCAGACTTATCAGTGAGATGCTGTTTCCCACACACCGAAAGACAGGACAGTCATGCCTAATAATTTACCAGGCCAAAACTGGAAAACACCATTAATCTGTGTGTATGTGCATTAGACTGAATGTCCTGAGAAGCAATCACTTCCCCATCTGTCTGAGAATTTTCATAAATTTCATCTTTGCTCTTTACCATTAATATTGCACTTATGTAAAACCTGAGAGATTAAAAAAAAACATCAGTTCAGAGCAGGTGAGTAAGAGAGGAATGAATAGGGGAGCTGACAGCAAACTATTCAAGACTTAAGTCAATAAGTTCACATTTATTTTGGTGGCTAAAGAACATGGGGGCTAAAGCCCCCCCAAATATTTGCCTGATGATACCTCTGGTTTCACAACGACCTGCAACTATACTTTTCATAATAAAATTATTCATAGTAGAATTATTACATGGTTTGCTTGACCAGTGTTTCTCAACCCAGTCCTCAGCTCCCAGCACAACAAAGAAAGCCAAATACTTGGTACAGGTGTTCTGGGAGCTGGGAGGGAGCAAAAATGTGGACTGTCTTGGGGGGGGGGAACTAGGCAAAGAGGGGGTGGAAGGTTTTGTATCAAACATCCTGCTGCCTGGCACCCCTTTCAGAGTAACCCCCCGGCTTATGTGCTGACCACCGGCCCTGGATAAACTATTCTGGAAACTAGATGGATGGATTTTTTAAAAAGCAGTGTCTTCTTAAACATTTGCCTTCTTATCAGTGTTATACAGGTACCCAGCCACTTACCTCCTGGATCAGAGACTTAAGGTGAGCATTCAGTAAATCCCCCAATATGCATTTTCTGGTTTATGCTGCAATTAATCTAATCATTTGATAAAACTATAAAGACTGAAAGTCCGGTTGGTATGGTGGTGGGGCAATGGCACAGGCAGGAATGAAGGTGTTGATCCACATCAAGGCTCCAAGACAACACAAGGGGCTTATTACGCAAATAAAGCATATTCACAGACACACTGCATTCAACCTTAAACAATGATGCACTGGGGGGAAGAACTAAGGCAGGAACTTAAATACATAAACCAAACTGAGCTAACGAGGATGCAGGAGTGAAGCATTCACAAGACAATCAATCAAACAGAACACAGAGTAACAAGCAACAGGTGCAACTAAAGAACAGGGATAATCACAGAACTAGAAGACACTCATCTAACACGAGGAATACAAGGTTAGTACAGAATGTAAAGCCTGAAGCACAAGGGGGACAGACCATGGATGGGAGAAGTAAGAAAATAAACACGAGAAAATCATAATCTGAAAGTGAAAACACTAAGGACAACAAAAGTCAAGCAAGAAACCAAAAATACTTGTGACTGGATTTAAGCAGGGCTCAAACCCAACACCTAATGGGTTCTTAATCACTGAACCACACAATCAGCCCCCTGTGCTATGCAGCAGTCTAGGAGCAAGTAGAAACACACAAGGGTAAAGGATTCAAAGAGAGAGGAGGATGGGATGGCCAGCGACACCTAGTGGCCAAACGGGAAAGAGACATAAAGGTCAGGGTCGGACAGGCACCAACCTGACATAGGTGAAAGGATGATGCATTTTTCTTGGGTTTGAATGGCCTCTGCTGTTTCTTATTGAATTTACTTGCCCCCAAGCTTTTAAATGTGCTTATTTAGTGTCTGATTACGTTTACAGACTGCCGTTACTTCTATGGTGTCTTCAGCCTGGTGCGCTGTACTTCCTTACCAAGACCTTAATATGTTTTTTTTTCAGCATTTTCAATTTCATTTGACCCTTTGACATTATGGGGGTTAAGGGCTCAGATTTGGAAAAACCGTGTTCAATTTTTTTAGCCTCCCCTGGCGAGCTAAGCAAGCATGCGAGCAGAATGAGCAAAAGCGAAAAAATACAAGAAAAGCGAGATTCAAAGATCACTGTGAGATCAGTGAAATGACAGGCTTCCTCCAAACCAGAACGGTACAGATATTTTATGCACTTATGTGTCACTTTGGGTGTTGTGTGAGGCTTTCAGGAGGAATTCCCATTTAATTTCTTATGCCGATACTGCGACGTATCGAAACCACAACTGAATCTGGATTTTTAATTCAATAAAATGGAACCAATGATTTGTAGATGGTTGATGCATGGTCCTCTTGTTTAATAATCAATTTTCCATTTGAAAAGAGGTGTAATTTGATCAGTTTAAAATGAATAGAATAGAATAGAATATCTTTATTGTCATTGTACATGTGCAGCAAAACTGTGGCTTCCCATCAATGCCACATGTTATAAAAGATAAATAAAATAAATAGCAATATTAATATATAGTATAAATGTGCAGTATTAAGCTGAATGGTGCAATAAGCAATGATGGCTGATTAATATGAGACCATTATCTCGGATTAAAACCTGATTCACAGTCACTCCTCCCCATGCTTGTTAAGTATTCTTCCCGATTGACATTTTTCAAACAATTTTCACGTTGCTCCCCATTGGCTGCTCGCCTCCGGCTGGGCCACTGAAGGACGGACGGGCTGATTGGTTGCCGCTGAGCTGCTTGAAGTTATCAGCCTGGCGTCCACTGAGCTGTGACGAAGTCACACTCGCAGACAATAGGACAGCGGGGCGTGACAAGGGGCTGCTAAACACTGCAGTCTGAATGGCTGATCTGCGCGTCCGCCCCTGAATCACACATGCATTACTGTCAGATAAACCACGAGGGGGTCCGCAGGGGGGCTAATGACACTCGACAGAAGTGCCTTGGAGAACAACAGGGATAAACACCGTCGCTGCTTGCTCAGATTAACAATTTTTGCACCCTTTCTCTCCCTGGAGAGGGGCACTAGTCAAGGTGTCTAATTTGCTAATTTTATTCACATTTACCTAGCAGGTGTTTTTGTCCCCCAAAGTAAGGAAAGCTTGGCATCAGAGAGCAGGGTCAGCCAGAATCCAGCACCCCTTCAATAATTACAGGCTGGTGCTCAGAGATTAGACTGCCCTCTGCGGGATTCAACCCCATGACCTTCCAGATGAGGACACAGAGCCCTAAAGCGCTGAGCTACATACCACCCCATCTCTTGTGCCAGACCTGCCTTAAGAGTGACACGGAGGTGACTTTGAAGGAAGCATTTGAGGGCCAACTTGTTACACAGCCGAACTCTATCCTGCGGCAAACTACATGTTGCTCATGTTATTCTGAGATATATGGCAGAAGTGCCCTTTTTCCCCCAAGCCTGGCATTCCTCATGTCTGAGGGACACATCTGTCCTTAGACAACGTACAGCGAACCCAGCTTTGGCTGAATGGCGTGGAGGTTCATTCTTTTTATGCTCTTCGGTTAGACACAACCATATTTTAAAGTGAAGGGGGCCGCTGTATAGTCTTTGTGTATCATATATCATTCAGCTGCTGAGGAGGGCTCCGGAACGCCCAAGGACATATGCGACTGAAGGCAGGTGATAAGGAACAAGAGCTCTGATAGAAAATAGATGCGTTATGGAGTCCTAGGAGATGTCCTAATGTGTGGGTGTCAAAATCTGAACAATTTCCAGAGGAGCAGCTGGAGAAGCGGGTTAAGGTTCAAAGCCTGGCATGTCCCCGCTGATAACAGCGTGACTACACAAATAAATTATGAAAAAGCTGCACGCCAATTTGAATGCCTTGGAACGGGTACAAACTGGCCGCTCTTCGCTATTCACAAACGGAATTACCAGGATGTTGATCACGGCATTGGCAGTAAAGCCAGAATTACACGACATATAAATTGCCCATATTACAATGTTTAACACAGACTTATCTCTCTTTATTGGCACACTCTGTTCATGCAGTCTGTCGTAAATATTATATAATAGTATTTTAGTATCTTCTGCAATCCTGTATTTGATATGCGTTTGGAAAAAGGATGGATTTTAGTATTTCAGTCAGGTAGAACTGATGCTATTTTTTCTGATCATTTCTTTGTTTAATTGTCATTTGTCAATGCAAAGTCCTGCACGTTACTTTGGAAAGAAGCATCTGAAAAGAAACAGAAGCAAATGCAAATGTAAATTTATTATATTATCAAGGTCAACCTGAGATGTGGAAAATCCCTCCCGAAATTTCGATTTGTGAACACGGTGTCAGGTCCCTTGCTAACAAGCAGCCAAAGAAATGCCAACACACGTCGATTACGCTCCCCGTGGTATGACGGATCTCTTCATTTCTAACTAAGCTACCCTATATCTTTGGGCAAAGGTCTCTGGTCTATGTCAGGGGTGCCGCAGCTGTGCCAGAATGGCGCAAAGAGCATTAGCGTTAGCGATAGCGATGTTGGCGGCGCGGCTGTGATGAGCAGGAGGATCGAGGCGTTTTCATGATGCTTTAGCGGTACGTCGCTGCCTACGCGCTTTCTCGTTATTCGCTTAGAGACAGCAGCTTGCTGGCTCTGCTGAGCTGGAGATTAATGTGCAGTAATCAAGCCTCTGCAGCGCCCGATCTTGTTTCCCATCTGGCTTTCAGGGCAAAGGGATCGGGGCCAGTCCGGAGAGCGCATCGGCATTTAAGTGGAATTATTTCTCTCGCCGGCTGCGACTTTAGGCCAAGCCGACCTGTCTAGGGGGCTGGCGGAAGGCCAGCAGTTGACAGTAGACAGCGACGTTGACTCCCCTCTCCCAGCGGAGCAGAGACAACCCCCAAAAAAGCTAATCCTTTTAATCACAAGCTGTCGTATGGTTTGCTTAACTGCTTGTGAAGCTGACATGCATTACGTAGCCCAATAAACACTAAATATAGTTCCTGTACTAGATCCTTGAATCATGGCCTTAAAAATAAACTCCAGATTTTGAATATTCCCCAAGCAATTTGGAATCTGGAACTTGCCCTGGCAGCTGAGAAGAGGGCTGTGAGACCTTGGACTGATGCCCAGAGGAACTGTCTGCCTGCGGCTCAGCAGATGCTGAGAATATATTGCAAGGCTGGTGATGTCCAAGACTGGAGGGGTGGCTTAACCTCCAGGACCAACATATGCTGACACACTTTGCTGCTATAGTCCACCACAATGCTTTCGTTATCCCCGATGCCTGTGGGCCGGGTTAGCTTGGCACAGCATCTGTCCAGCTGAATTAGCTTGTACTTAGCACCACAATAGACGACACTGCAGTGTTTCTCAAGCTGGTCCTCGGGGACCCATAAATGGTCCAGATTTTGCTCCCTCCCAGACAGTCCACATTTTTGCTCCCTCCCAGCTCCCCGCCAGGCAGTCCACATTTTCGCTCCCTCCCAGCTCCCTGCCAGACAGTCCACATTTTTGCTCCTTCGCAGCTCAGGTAGTAGCAACAATATGGACTATATGCAGGTCCCCAAGAACTAAATTGGAAAATATTGGACTACAGGATTATCTTTGGAGGCTGCAATATGTAAATGCGTTGAGGGGTGGTGTGTGGCTCAGTGACCCTGAACCCATGGTCGGAAAGTCGCCAGTTCGAATCTAGGTTGACTCCGCCGTTGAGTTCCCAAGGACGGCCATTATCTCACAATTTCTCGTGGCGTGCTGCGTGCTGGCTGAGCCTGCGCTCTGACCCCCAAGCCTGCTCTGACTTGTATATATGGCTGTTTGTCTCAATGACAGCAAGCAGGGTCAGCCAGTGCCTGGAGTAACTGGGGTTAAGGGCCTTGCTGGGGTTAAGGGTGGCATCACTGTGCCGACCACGGGATTTGAACTGGCAACCTTCTGGAGACCCAAACCACCCACCCCTCCGCTCCAACAAATAATTTCTTTGTTTAATACTTTTTTAGTCAGTGCATGATTCCATACATGTATGTTATTTTATTTAATGTCTTTATAATTATTCTAAAATGTAGAGGATATTACAAATAAACTTTTCTAAGGTTAGGTGTGTCCAAACTTGATGGTTCTGTTTTTGTTATTTTTCATGTGAGGTAGCGTACAGAACCTAGCTTGGCAGATGATTCCTGTGGGGCCATGAACTTGATCTCAGCCCAAGGTATGCATGTGTGGCGTTTTCATGTTCCCTCTACATCTGTGTGACTTTTTTCGGGACATTGAAGAGATGTCTAAGTATATGGACGCTTAATACATGACTGACTGTTGAACATGAATGAATCCATACATGGATATGTTGCAACACACCTATGAGGTAAGCCCAAACGTCTCTCTCCAAGTCACCTTTCCATGAAGAGATACATTATATATTTTTGGAAGAATCAATGAAACAGACTGGCATCCCATCCAGCATGTACCCCAGCTTCATGGTCTGTGTCACCCACCCCTGTCCCTGTGACCCCGAGGAGGGTAAAATGCTGGGTGCTGGATAAACGGGACAACCTACTGAAGCGAATGAGTCAGTAATAGTTCCATCCGGACAGTGGCCAGTGGCCAGACAGAGTGTATCTAAGACCACGGGGGAAGCCCCTCTGCTGAAATGTCAGGAAGAATTTCCTGTTGTATTTATATTGCTGTTACGACGAGTGAGCTGGACCGTGTTCACCCTCATGGCTAGTCCGTTCAGAATCGGCAATAGTCATCTAACGTGATTTCTTTTGTCATACATTACATTCCCATGACAGCACGATCCAATAACTTCAGCTGCACTTCTGATTTCAGTGCAGCAAAGCTAGACGTTTATTGGAAAATGCTTCAAAGTCATTTCCAGGGAAGCTCAGCGTCTCTGGGAGTAAATGGGGCAGTGGGTGGGCCAGGACGCCGGGCTGCTGCATGATGATTGGAGGAACTGTCAAAGGGGCTGGGCTTCTTGCTGATTGACAGCACTTTGAAATTACATGTCGGCATCAGATCATTTCAAGTTTAATCCCATGTGGATTTTTGCTGAGTGAAGTCTTTTCATTTTTACATATCCTATTGTAAATAAAAATATATAAATATAGCATTCTTGAGTTTGCCCCTTGTGTCATTAGTAAGGTTCATTCGTTTATTTCAATCTAGGTCGGCTACTTCCAGCCACCAGCCACCAGCCACCGCTGGCTGTGGCATTCCTGCTTTGAGGAGCTGGGCTCAGATCACAGAGTGCTTCAAAAAATGGGTATTATTTTCCTGCCTTGAGTTTATGTCAAACTGACCTCTCTGGGAAACTTCTGGAAGACCAATAGACAACAGAAAATGAGAAATATATCTTTGGGAGATAATGAAGGTAAACTATAAGGCAAGAACCATCTCGAGTACGTGGATCTGTAAAATGTCCATTTGATGACCAGTGTTTTGATACCTGGCAGACCCTCTGTGTAATTAAGCTTATTTTATTTTGCAGGTGCTGTTATCTAAAATGTCTTACTGTACAGTATGTTGTTTGAAACAGCAGGCTCAGTCCCTGGAGAGTTGGGGTTTAAGAACCTTACTCAGGGGCCCAATTGGTGACATCACTCTGCCAGCTGAGGGATCAGAAGCGGCACCTCTGCCATCACGCGTACAACGCCCTAACTCTGCCATCACGCGTACAACGCCCTAACTCTGCCGTCACGCGTACAACGCCCTAACTCTGCCGTCACGCGCACAACGCCCTAACTCTGCCGTCACGCGCACAACGCCCTAACTCTGCCGTCACGCGTACAACGCCCTAACTCTGCCGTCACGCGTACAACGCCCTAACTTGCTGATCTACACTCTGCCCCCCAGACAAGGTCCCAGGTCTATTGCTCTTTTATTATATTACATCCCTCACTTATTTCTTCCTTAGCTCATATGACACTGGGTACTATGATTCATGTTATTACCTGGTAAAAATGTGCCTCTGCTCTGTGTTTTATAAGATGGACGTCACCCCCTTGTTTTATCAGTTGCACATTATCTGAACGCCAACACAGAAGCTGCTCTGTAATTTTCAGTGCAAATATGCTCAGACCCTGGAAACTATTTATTTGTCCAAAAATTAATACACTGCTTCCAGCTACCACTTCATTGCTACATCACAAAAACTAAAACAAATTGTGTTTGTAATTTCAGGTTTTTTTTCCCCCAAACATTTTCCTCCATTCGTAAAATGTATGTAAATCTATCCCTGCAAAACGGAACACAAAGCAGCCTCTGTGTCCTTAAAAGCAGATTGTGTGCCTCTCTGCCATTATAGAGAGCTGCCTATCAGGGCCCAGGAGAAGCATGTTTGGCCGTTATGCTAATAAGCCATCTTGTTGGGTCATTTCGGCCACACGGCGCTAAGCTGTATCTGCACTCAGACAGTCTGCCTTCTGATAGACAGTCCACCAATATTCATCCCCAAACAGCTTTCTAAGCACTAGTATTTTAGGCTGGCGTGTTACGGACGTGTAGGCGATGTTACCCGCACACATCGCCAGGCAGAGGGGATGTTTGGTAAACGTCCCACGGTTTAGCGAGCCTGCCGACCGCAGGTGTCCGGCCTTATCATAACGCGCCACGTCTTTGGTCAACGAGACCGATAATTATGCAAGAAGGATCGATGGCCGTCTGATTTGAAGCCGCAGGTGTTTGAGTTTAAACTCTTTCATTTCCAGCCCACTGAGGAGCCACATTGTTTGGAAGGAGCTGCCTCACGGCATTCTTCCTCTCATCTTCCTTCATGAAACCGAACGCTAACGTTAATTAAGGTTAATTAAAAATAAGGAAGAAGGACCGTTGATGGTAACCATGGAAACAACAGTTTTGCCTGGTAGCAGGTGGAAGTTCTGCTTTCCCTGACGGTCTACGAAAGACGGCTCAAACCCAGAGAGCCGGAGGTGCGCGGCAGGCCAGCCGCGGGGCCTGGCGTTGAGTCACTGTTAAGCGCCGTCCTACTTTGACTCATCCAATGAATTAATGGCCACATTTTGCAAGTGATCTTAATTTTTGCAAAGAAGCAAACAGCTACCTATAGAAGATTCATCCTCATTATAAACACTGTTACGTACAGGCAAGGAATTTCATTTGAACTGTTCCTAATATGCCAGGCGAGAAGGCCCCGATTGCAGGGCCTTACCCTCGAGATGGGCATGGAAAGGGGGGAAGAGAGAAAAGTCACAGGGGGTTTTTGGTTGCAGTGACAGGGGAAGTACTTTCACACACATTTCCTCTACCAAAGAGCCACAATTTGTACAGCACTGATTATTGTGTCAGGAAGCAGCAGTCCCTGTGGGATTTCAACACAATAAAAATAATAATAAAAATAATAATAATAAAATAGATAGATAGATAGATAGATAGATAGATAGATAGATAGATAGATAGATAGATAGATAGATAGAGCATCAGAGGTACAGAGGATTCAATTGTTTAATCCAGTGTTTCTTAAAACACTCCTTGCGAACCCACAGACACAATGGAAGGGCACAAAACCCTGAACTGCTGGGGATCCCTGAGTATGGGTTCGAGAAGCATTGGTTTAATGAACTCATTCAGCATGCAAATCTACCTCTGCTGCTGAGTCATAGTCATCCGTGCATCCATCCACTCATCTCTACCCAGCCATCATCCTGCTTACCTGCTATTCCAGCACAGGATAACAGTCTACAGCAGGGGTGGCCGATGTCATCCGCAAAGGGTCGGTGTCTATGAAGGAGACACTGTGGACTGGACGCCGCTCTGTCACAGAGTGTAGTCATGTTAGCATTAGCAGTGGACATCAGGCGGGAGACGCCGGGGACTGGACGCCGCTCTGTCACAGAGTGTCGTCATGTTAGCATTAGCAGTGGACATCAGGCGGGAGACGCCGGGGACTGGACGCCGCTCTGTCCCGGAGTGTAGTCA
>JAODJU010000050.1:4686843-4701999 GCA_026776725.1 Gnathonemus echidnorhynchus | reverse complement strand
TACACTGAGGCAGGTTCTGTCCTATCGTAATGCTGCCCAGACCAGCTGTACCGTTAAACATAACCCCCTCCACACACCTTACATTTCAAGCCATATGCTCTAACGATGCATCACAGCCCTCCACCCCCATTTCAATCCACTCCCCGCAACACCTCTCCAGACGTCCAATACGGAAGACGCTGCCCAGACTCCAATGCACGCTATCTTTGAAAGAGAATAGTGAGTCCCGGTGAGACCTCCTAGCTGAGTTCCTCACATCAGCCTCTTCTTAGAACAGTTCCTCCACAGGCACCTGTTTGCCAAGCCCTCGCTGGTGGGGTGGCAGCCCCCCATCTGGGCCGGGTTCTCTCCGCAGATCATGCGGAAGGTTAGTCAGTTGGCAGCCAGTGAACCAGGACGAAAACGGCTTGATCTGAGGGCTCTGCATTCGCCTGAAGGATAAATAAATAAAACTGACAGGCAGGAAGTCAGATCAAACAATCTCCACAGTGATAGACAGGCGTGAACAAAGGCAACACGCTCCTATAATACTGTACGCCTCGCAGCAAAGCTTAGCTGTAGCACGCAGACACACACTTTGTACAAACTGCTTACTACACACACTGTCAGAGGAGCTGAGCCAGGTAACCATTGTACTCATTCATCCATCCATCCATTTTCTGAAACTGCTCCCAACTAGGGTCAGGAGGAGCAAAAGCTGCACTGGTAAATCTAGTAGTATCTCAGTAGTATCTCCTAAGTGTTTCTGGAGTCTGCGTTACTTTCACAGTGACTGAAGCATCATAGCTAGTTAGAGTGCAACTCAAGACAAGAGTTTATGTTGAGTGAATCAGCCGTGTCCTTTTGCTTGAAAGTGCCCCCCCTTTGATAACTGACAGTCACGCAAAGTTTACTGAGGGGGACCCCCCAGTTGGCAAAGTTTCCCCTAAGCTTTGCCTAACCCTCCCCTCCGTTGGCGCACCCGCCCCTCAGAAAGTCTGTGCACGCCAGCGATAGCGTGAGCGTGTTCATCCTATTACCCGGTGCCACAGTGGCCAGCGAAGGAAGCCGGAGAGAATCGGGAACTTCCTCCGAAGAGGGGTGACAATGATTTATTGGCGAGGGGGGTTCTGTGCTGATAATTGGTATTAGGTGAGGACGGTCATTAACAGAGAGACAGATGCTCGGTTGAGGTCATACTAATTTGCATATTATTTCACTCAGTTATTAGTTATAGTTAAGTAATAATAATAGTAATAAAAATAAATAATAATCCATCCATTTTCTGTAACCACTTATCCTGTTTAGCATTGTTGGGGGTCCAGAGCCAATCCTGGGGCTACAGGCACAAGGCAGGGAACAACCCAGGACAGGGTGCCAACCCATAGCAGGGCACAGTCACACATCATACACACCTACAGGCAATTGGGTCACTCCCATTAACCTCGTTAAGCGTGTTTTTGGACTGTTGGAGGAAACTCCACAACAACACAGGGAGAACATGCAGACTCCACACATGGACACTCGAACCCAGGTCCTAAGTGTGAGGCAGCAGTGCCAGCCACCATGGATAACAATAACAGCAACAACAACAACAATAACAACAATAATAATAATAACAATAATAATAATGATGATAAGAAGAAGAAAACAATGACAATTGTTATTATTGTTATTGATTCATAAAATGTAAGTAATGCCTATTCAAAGATTACATTACATTTAATCCTAGATTGATTTATAAAATGTAAGTAATGCCTATTCAAAGATTACATTACATTTAATCCTTGATTGATTTGTAAAGCACAATAAAAGCTACATCAGTTTTACTAAATCTTTGCTGAACAAAATCAAGAGAAAAACATAACAATTCCTGAAACTCCAACAAACTGGTTTTCTTTCACGTAAACTTCATAATCAGGACATTCGTTACGTACAGCTTATGTCTGTCAGATTAATTTCACAGTTGTGGGTCTTCTGAAAATAAACACACCAGTCATGTCTGTTGTTGACCCAACATTGACTAATAAATGCAGAAAAAATAACATAAAAGAAAACAAAAGAGACGGAAGCAGGAAGCTTTGATCACAGCCACACAGTTGGGCCCATTTAGAATGAATCCGAGTCCATGAATTACAGTTCAGCCTTTCTGGGGAAGATTTAAAGTGTTAATCTCTTCAAGTGTCTTGACGTGATAAAATGGGGGCCTAGCGCTTAGAATGTCTGAACATCTCTCTCATTTCATATCCAGTCAGTAAGCACATGTGAAAGCCGTAGATCCCGCTGAAGTCTGGGAAATGACATAATTACCCATGAAGCATAATGAGTGAGACAATGAGACAAGATAATTCATGGCAGAATGTGTCTTTGTGGACAAACCATACAGGTATGTGGATTCAGGGAAGTAAATCTATTGTTTGTTGTATTTTTACCCAAGGGGCATCTTTTGAAATGAAATATTTAGAAATGTTTGCTCTGTTAAAATTGGTTTACTTTCTAATCAAAGAACCCTGAAGGATTGCCCTGTAATCATTTTATCTCAGTTTGATGGATGTGCTGACTCCTGCATAAAGCTTCTACAAGCATAAAATATCACTTTTATTTTTGTTAATCCTCAGTCCCAGTGCAGTCATAAACAAAGTACAGCCTTAAAAAATACAAATATAGATTTTTGTTTATAATAACTCAAAGGTTATCACTACATGCAGACCATGTAAAGATGTTAGTGTCTGTTTTGAATAGAAGAAACCCTTTCAACTTGAATTAATTTTGACCACTGTGGAATATAAAGGAAATGGAACTGAGGTGAAAAGGCTCATGTCATATAAGCAGTCAAAGACAGTGTACTACAAACATTTTACTACAAACAAATGTTTGTAGCATTTAACCAACTAAATGCCTGGTTAACTTAAATTATCAGAACAAATATCCTCAGCAAACTAAATGTAATACTTTGAGCCCTTTAAATCGTGCAATATTATGAAGAGAAGGCAATTTGCTGAGTACGGCTGAGAGAAATACAGAAGACTTCCATTCGGATTGAATGTGGCGCCAATGGAGTTCCTACAGGCAGCTGCTGCTTCAGTTTGACTATCATTATCTGGTCTAAAAACCTATATAAGTTCTAACCATCTTCCATAATTGCTGATATAGTTCTTTGTCATGGGGGGATTAAATTCAACCAAGCTGCAGGTCTTTGGGCTGCAGCAGGAGACCAGAGTACCGGCAGGAATGTCAAGCAAAGGAGGGAGAACATGTTAACTCGACAGACACTGAGCAATGGTTCCCTTTGAACCCCAAACTCTGGGGCATGGTATGACAGTACTGCCCACTGAGCCACGATGCCCTAGACATAGCAGGAACATGCCGATGTTCTGCCTGCTGTGGATGACGCCACAGACAGAAACGGGGAGGGCACAGACAGAACCAGACACATAGCTCAGGGGACCAGAGATTAGTTTCCTTATAGCTACAAAATCAATACCCAGCACACTAGTAATTTATCAAAATGCAAACAAATCACAATAGATCAGGCAAACTATACAACCTTATACTGTAAGTTCAACAGGCTCCCACACTGCACACATTTCTTCGGAATTTGCATTGTCTATCCTTAGCCAGATTACGAAAAACAGGGTGATCAGGAGACAGGTAAGGCCTGATAAGCAAGAGACAGATAAGGTCTGATAATCGAGGGAGATAAGGCCTGAAAGCGAGACAGGTAAGACCTGATAGGCAAGAGACAGGTAAGGCCTGATAGGCGAGAGACAGGTAAGGCCTGAAAAGCAAGAGACAAGTAAGGCCTGATAAACAGGAGACAGGTAAGGCCTGATAAACAGGAGACGGGTAAGGCCTGATAAACAGGAGACAGGTAAGGCCTGATAAATAGGAGACAGGTAAGGCCTGATAAACAGGAGACGGGTAAGGCCTGATAAACAGGAGACAGGTAAGGCCTGATAGGCGAGAGACAGGATCTGATAAGCAAGTAACAAGTGCTTCTCCTATTCCAAGCTGCATCCTTAGCATGAGGTTCTGGATGTTTTCAGACATGAAGAGCATGAAAGCTTCCAGTCAAGGGACAGAGGGCGGAAATATGAATATGGGAGCCAGTGCCAGTTCATGTTAGCCCAAAAAGATGCATTGACATGGGCCACCATTTTCAGAATAGGAGTGTGATCACAGATAGCACAGATAGCACAGAAAGCACAGATAGCCTGCAGCCTTTTTATGCGAATTATTGTTATGAGAGGACAGAAAGTGGCACAAAAATGACTTTTCTGAAGGTTGGCATTCATTAAGGTTCATAACAAGCTTGGTTTATTATGGATGAGGATGAGAGACGATGGCCTGCTGCTACTGGGGCGCATGCAGAAGGACGGATCCCTACAGTGTAGAAAATCACTGTAGATAATTTGGACTGCAGTCATTATATGGGGTGACCAAAAGGCTTGTTCCCTTTGGCACACCTTCCTTCTGATTCCTTCGGAAAACAGGCTTTGCATTCCGCTCAGTTGGGGGGGAGGGGGCGCCCGCCCACCCCCCTATGGGCCTGTCATCATGCGCTCAGTGGTGGGGCCCCCCCACGCGTCGGACGCCGCTCTCGCGCGCATCAGGAGCAGCTGTTCTCCAGCTGCTGTGCTGCTCTGCTGCCCCGGAGTTCTCTCTGCCATCCTGGCCGCCCGCTCCCCCCAACCGTGCCCACTGCTATTCTGCAGTGCCAGGCTGGCAACACGCCCTCTCATTATCTCCATCCCTGTACCCTCACAGCAGGGTGCCCAGCGTGCCTGCACTGGGATGCCCGAGCCATTTGCGGGGAGGACAGCATTGGCTAAGATGCATTTGATGGCTCTGAAGACGACTGTGTGTCCTATTAACCAGCTGTGGGGTACCTGACCTCACAGAGAAAGGTCAATCAAGGTTACACCTCAAGAGTGACTAAATCTCACCCTACCCACCTCTCAAGTCTATGCTACTTACAACTGTTTCCTACCTCACTGTGGGCATTACTTTCATCAACCATTCATGCAGAAGCTTTTAATAACCGAAGAATTCCAGTCATTTGATTTTGCACTGTAGGATTTCACATATAAACAGGCCAGTTCTTTCCCTTTAATAGGGGCTGCTGCTGACTATAGCCATCCCTTACAAAGCGTGTGACACTGTCTCTCACCTCCTCTCACCGAAATGCAGGCCGAGTCAGACCAAATCCCTGCAATCCTTAAGCATCCCCTCTAGGAGGCCTTACACAATGATTCACTGCCCCCTACGGAGACCTCCAAGAACAACAACAATGGGGAACTATTTACAATAAAACGACTCCCTCTTCCCAAGACCAGGAAGCTGCAGTATTTAATTAGCTGATATGTACTGTATAAATGTTAAATAAGTAAAAGTGATAGTCATTAACATTTATTGCACTGTAAAAGTTATACTGAATTATTGCTTATACACTATTAATTATAGAACATGAGTTTAAAATCTGATCAAAGGCATATTATCCAGCATATCATGCCTAGCAGCCTCCAGGTTTTTGAACCCGCTCTTAAAGACATTCAAAGCAGACCGTCTAATTACTGGTGGTTACAGATTATCTAAGGCAGTCTCCACCCCTTGTTAAATCATTACGGGACATTTGCCAAGGAGTAACGGAAATGAGGATCGTAACTCTGCCTTGCAGCCACCTCTCGGGTTTGAGTGTGAGTGAAGGGCATGCAGGGGGCGTGTGATGGGACAGGACGGAGCAGCCAACGGGCCCAGTTATAAAATCCATCAAGATGGCCGGGCTCCTCGAGAGCCGTAAGGCACTCGGCAGCGGAGGGAGGGAGAGGAGGCCCTGACATCGATCAAAGCCCGCAGGAGGGTTTCAAGTCGAGTTTGTGTCTCGCGCGCTGAAAGGTGACCTTATGCAGCTCTCACTCGCTAAGTGCATATCTGTGTCTTTTTCCGTTCCCACTAAGTAGATGAACTGGTATTACGGAAAAAATAAAAGCATAAGTAACACATCATTTGCCAATCTAATAAGGCATTTTGAGCAGTAAGGCGTTTTGCAATGAAAGCATAGATTTGGAGCGCAGTATTTCTGTATTAGCTGTCTTTCTGCTACAAACGTGTAGTTAAAGTAAGAAACCATAAGACACAACATGTTAGCCTGAGTAGATACAAAACTGAGTCAGTGGCCATTGAAGATAAGTCATATGGAATAAGGATACTTGGTAACACTTTCTATGAATGCCATGTCTACAAGAATTCATGAACATATTCATAACACATTATGATGCATTCATAAAGCATTATAAACATGGCTATAAATATTTATAAAAAGGCATAACACTTTATAACTATGTTTATTATGCGTTATGGATGCTTTATAAAGATATCTATAGTGCATTATAGATGAGAGCTGAAGTATTATAATCAACAGGTAACAATTTTACAGGTAACACCGCACTTTCATAATGCATTCATAGAACATTCAGTGCACCTTTATAATGCATTCATAATGCATTTATAGAACATTCAAAAGCAGCATGCAGGTGCACCTTAACATCCTAACATCCCTTAACAGCTTTAATATACATTAATAACTAACATTACATGATTATACAATTATAATGTTTGTTATTATTATATAATGTTTATTACTAATGTATATTACAGCTGTTAAGGGATGTTAGGATGTTAAAGTATACATACGTGATGTTTAGGAACGTTTTATGAACATTTAATGAATACATTGTGAAGGTGAACGTTTTATGAATGCAATATAAAAGCATTATAAAGGTGCAGTTAATGTAAAGTGTTGCCAATCAACACTATAATGCCTTATGACTGTCAATATAAGATGCTGTAATGCTTTATTAATTCTTATACTGACCATTTTAATGCATCATGAAGGTATGTATAGTGCATTATAGATGACAGTGTTACTGGATACCCAGATAATTGTAGTACTCTTGACTGACCCTCTGTGGTGCAGTGTGAGGTCTGGCTTTGGCTGCAGGCTGTCTCTCTGGTGAGATACGCGTCGAGGGAGGGTTTCTCGGGGAGAGATCTCTTTTGTTCAAAGAAGCTTTGTTCCCATCCTCATTGATCTGGCTCTTCAAAATAATATATTTATTTATTTAACATGCGCCGAATGAGCAAACAAGCTGGCGGTAAGAAAGTCATGAGTCACTGCCCTGCCTGATCCCCCTCCCCCAGCCCAGACGCACCAGTAGCTGTGGCTAATGGGTCATTAGCTGACACCAATGAAAGACCCGCTGACGAGCACGGCTAAAGGCGTTCCCTGGTGAAGCCAGGACCAGCCAGGCACCCATGGACACCATTACCAGGTTAGGGGGCTGCTGGAGGAGTTTGCATGCCCCCCCCATATGAAGTGGGTTTCCTCCTACATTCCAAAGACTTATGTGAACTGGTGTCTCAAACTTGGCGGGGGCGAGACGGGGGGTTATGTATATATTGCACTGGGGGACCAAATGTCCCCACAATGGGATATAAAACACCTTATTTTGACATATCTGTGACTACAATCAAAGACTTTAGCATTTTGTTTGGTTACTTATGGTTAAGGCTAGGGCTGGGTGGGGGTTAAGGCTGTCACGTGGCATTGGTGTGTGTGCCAGTGTGTATGAGTGCACTAGAGCAGCATGCCATCCTGAGGGTCCCCCTGCTTCGCTCCCTACTCCGTCTGGAGGCGGCCTGTGGCTCACTGGGTTAAGGATCTGTGTCTGGAAGGTGGATGGGCCCTTCAGCAAGGCCTTTAACCCCAGCTGCTCCGGAGGCGCTGCCTGCTGGCTCTCTGACCCCCCGACTTTCTGCGGTTCTATGTTGCTTTGGAGAAAAGTGTCTGCAGAATAAATAAATTCAGATACAGGGCAGCAGACTCTCCTGGATAAGCAGCTAAAAGGCGAACGGATGGATGGAACATGTTTTATCCCTGTGGAGGACTCTAAAAACAGCCTCAAGTGCTGTGGAACGACGAGTTTCAAGTAAAGCCAGATTCCCATTCAACCTTCTGTGAGATCTGTCTCCAGTTAGACTACATTTCACTTTCCTTCTAATTTTATAACATTAAATATTATGAATCACATCCTGCCAGGCAGTATATAATATTCAAGGCATACTCACCTCAATGTGCGCTCTAAAAACTCTCAGTGGGAATTTCTCATCTGTTTTTAATGCGTCCTTTATTTTATCCGTTTCTTATAGTCTGGAGGAGACGTTCAGCTTGACTTCAGCATTAATACCATCCATAATTCTGCACCTGCAATATTATCTCAAATGAACGTAGACTCCTCCACTCCATTAATCATTACGCACAATCAGTCTAGATGATACTTGAGCAGAATGAAAAGCCGTTTCCCTCTTGAAGCATCCGAGAGCTGTTCATTGACCATGGATTATTAACGGTAGACACCATCTGTGAGCGAGGCAGATCATTCAGCTCCTTCTGCTGTTTACGTCCAGCTTCTCCATGCCTAAACCTGCAAAATGCTCTATCTGTGGAAACGTACAGAAGCTAATTTACATTAAAATGTTTAGGTTATACTTTTATCTCAAGGAATGAAATCACCTTCTTATTCAGCTGAATATCACACCTTCAGGCTTGGGGGTTGAGGCTCACCTGGGTTCTGGAAGCATCTTCTCTCTATGTCTCATACAATGTGAGTCTTTGTGTTCTGGTTTAGGCTCTGTGTGTGTTGGGGGGGGGGGGGGGGGGCCAAAATGTGATAAAAACCTGTTGTTTTGTCCTTCTAAGGCATTCTTTTCCACAAGGGCTAATTATGGGTAGGAGGTAAGGTCGTCATGTTGGGATTAGGGTTTTTCCCATAGAAATGAATCGAGAGTCTACAAAGATACGATTAGAAACGTGTGTGTGTCTGTGCGTGTGTGTAGGTGAGTGCATGTGTGTGTGTGTGTGCGTGTGTGTGTAGGTGACTGTATGTTTGTGTGTAGGTGAGTGTGTGTGTGTAGGTGAGTGTATGTGTGTGTGTGTAGGTGAGTGTATGTGTGTGTGTAGGTGAGTGTGTGTGTGTGTAGGTGAGTGTAAGTGTGTGTGTGTGTGTAGGTGTGTGTGTAGGTGACTGTATGTTTGTGTGTAGGTGAGTGTGTGTGTATGTGTGTGTGTGTGTAGGTGAGTGTGTGTGTGTAGGTGACTGTATGTTTGTGTGTAGGTGAGTGTGTGTGTAGGTGAGTGTGTGTGTGTGTACGTGAGTGTATGTGTGTGTGTAGGTGAGTGTGTGTGTGTGTGTGTGTGTGTGTGTGTAGGTGAGTGTATGTGCATGCGCCCTGTTCTGACCTTCATATCCATCTATCAACTGCTTGGAATAGGATCCAAGATCCCCTATGGCCCTAAAAAGTAAACAGTTGGTAGATGTTGGGATATTTGAGTGCATTACAACCTGGTCCCTGCGCAAATCTGAATTATAAAGCCCCTCCCTTCCAGCTGCTATACCACCCTACAGTCAGAACTAGCTGTTATGTTACAGTTCCTAGCTACATTTTCCTTTATTCATTTCTGTGGGGAATATAAATTATTTCATATGAAAGCCTAAATATTATAATTCAGGTTTAAAACTCAATATTCAGGCATGCATGCCGAATGCTAATCTGGCCAATCGTCAGTAATAAACAGCAAAGACATGAGACTGAATTATTTATAACCTTGAAGTGTAGGGAGCCATAGGGAAGGTGGCACCAGTGTCTAGAAGAGTGAGTCAGGTGACCACAATTGTTTGCATAGATTGGTCACAGAGGTCCCACATAAGCTACCTGGGCGCATTTCCCTGTAAAGGCAGAAATAATGCATGATTTTTGACGCCTGTTTGTATGTCTGTGTGGCTCCTGGAGGCTTTGCTTAACCCCACCCTCTAATCAAAATTCACAGTTCTTGGCTTTGCTTAATGATTAGATTAGATTAGAACAGTCCTTGGGGACCCCCGGACAGTCTACATTTTTGCTCCCTTCCAATTCCTTGCCAGATATTCCACATTTCTGCTCCCTCTGGGAGCTGGGTGGGAACAAAATCATGGACTGTCTGGAGGGCCTCGAGGAGCGGATTAAGAAATACTAGATTAGAATATTTCTTCCTAGGTCACCGGTAGGCAATATTATCCAGAAAAGGCCGCTGTGTAAGCGGGCTTTCTCTGCAACTCCCTAATTTGATTACCAATTACAGAACTGATTGGCTGAGGAGGCCTCACACCTGGGTTTGAACAGCTGACCTAAAGCGTATCCTAAAAACCTGCATACACACCGCGGATAAGATTGACCACCCCTGCTCTAGGTGATTCTAATGTCTCTTTAGATGCAAAAAAATAAACCCAACAAAGGCATAGCAGCACAAATGTATTAATTAGAAGGGGCACCTTCGTCTGCCCAGTGGGGGTCAGAGACGAGCCACAGACGTTGGACAACAGTGATTCGTCATCAGAAGATCAGAGTCAGCTAATGCTACCTTCTAATAACACGCCGTTTTATACAGCAGACACCGGTACCTCGCTTGTGGAGAATCTATTGTATTATCCTCACACTCCCCTATTGTCTGCAATCCTTTGCTTTCGATGACCGATGGCCTACAGCAACAGAAGCTGGCCTGCTACCTTTTATGTGTTACAAGGCGGCTGTGGATAATGTCTGGTGGAAACTTACACTATTGATTTCTGTGTGAAGTGCTCGGCCCTCTCCGGCATAGAACAATGAACCTGAATGGCAGCGAGGTCTCCATCCGGATCAGACCTTTCAAAGATGCTGTTTGGCGTCTTTGCGGGAGCTGTGATCTCCTTGCTAAATCCAAAATGGCTCCTTGTGCATGTTTCATAAGGAGGTTCTCCTAGCACCTAAACAGCTAAGGAAGATTGAAAAGGCAGCCTCCCTCTATCACTGTTCTAGCTGATTTTGTCCAGTCTATTTTGTGTCTGTACAAAATCATACCTCGCTTTTTACATTCTGAAGCTCCTTTCAATCAGGATTAGGTATTTTAATTCTGTTTATACACTAAGCTGTTCATACATGGATGAGGAAAATATGGGTACCACTTAATATCATGTTTTTAGTCATTTATAAACACATTCATTGTGCATTATAATCAGGGGTGCACATAATGCACATAAAATAAGTACGCATTTGCGCTTTTACAAACAATCGATTGTCGCATGTATCGTTCTTAAAGGTGAACGTGTACTTGCGTACCAGTTACATGCACCCCTGATTATAACGCATTCATAAAGCATGATAAACATGGTTCTAAATATTTAATTTAATAGAAGATACTGTAATGTTTTGTTAATTCTTATCCTGACCATTATAATGCATTATGAAGATGTCTATAGTGCATTATAGATGAAAGCTTCATAAAGCATCCATAATGCATAATAAACATGGCTATAATGTGTTATTCCTTTGGATAAATATTTATAGTCATGTTTATAATGCTTCATGAATGCATTATTATTTATTATGAATGTGTTTATAAATTGATAAAAACATGGCGTTAAGTAAAGTGGTACCGATATTTGTTTTTCCCTTTTGACTTTTTTAATTGGAGGTGGAGGAATATGGATATATTAATATGGACAAAATGTTCACCTTTGGTACTCCTCGGTACATGAAATCTTTGTGAGATGATAATATGTTCCTACAAACCCCTAAAGAATCAGGCTTTAGGGGTGAAGACATGCAACAAAACTCACTGCCCATCAGCAGCTGAGCGGTCAGAAACCTTTAGCCATGTTTAAGCAAGAGTCAATAGGAAGTCATTGCAAAGTCAAAAATACAAATGCGTGCACATGATCCCATGTGACCCTGCATGCAACATGCAGTAATCAGCAACGAGAGACTCATCTACACTATACTGTGTTGCTGTTTATTAAACAAACCATTCAGACTGCTTTAATCCACATGAAAATGGCTGCACACTCAACATGTACAACTAATATTTAATTGCATTATATCCATGGGCAAAAAGTACGCTCCGGTTGATGGTAATTAGCTAATTGCACTGGGGTATTTTCGGGGAACCTTCCATATTGTTAAATCGGCAGCGTTTAGGAGCGACGGTGCAGCCTGATTGTTGTATTTCAGTCTAAGGATCGTTATAGTGGCATAAACCTGCTGGTGTGATTGAACAGGTCATGAAATCCAAACTTTAAAAAATCGCCAGTTCTAGACCCTATTTTATTTTTTTTACCCTAGCCCCCCTAAAACCATTTAGCGGTTTGTCCTGTATCTCTGTACATTTTGTGTGATTTTAATTACGAGTGTCCTGGGGGGTGGTGTCCCATATTCCGACAGAGGGCTGAGCGCCCCCTAAAGGTGAAATCCCAGAATCCCCCCTGCTGGCATACTCAATCCTTACCAGACCAAAGAAGAATTTCTTTTATAAGAAATGCGGTTTTGGAAGTCAGGTTTAGACGTTCCTCTGTACTGTTACTTGCTCCTGGACGTGTATGTTTTTTTAACGCACAGCTAGCTATGAACTCTTGTTCATTCAGTGAGAGAAATGACAGCAGCAGGGAAGGAAACTGGAAAAGTAAAACTTTTAAAGACTTTTTAAAAAACTGTGATGTGTCATTTTGCGAGACACCATCTATTAGATGGCGTGGGTGTTTTTAAGCATCTCTTTTATATATTTATTTATTTTATTTTGCTTTCACTTTACTGTATAGCCTGTATTGCTTCAGATACTTGCACAATAAAAGTACAATAAAACTCCTGCGCTCTCTCTCTCCCTCCCTCTCATGCCCTTGGCCTGGGTTGGCTTCCCCTCTTTGTAGTTTCTCTCTGCTCTGTGTTCCTCATTATCTAGGTGTATATCTGGACAGAGATACATTGGTTAGATGAGGAAGGCCAGCCATGTAACTGAAATGGTTTCCATGGCAACCAGACTTCCCGCCATTTTCTGTGTGCTCTACCTATCTGATCATAACAATACATAAAGCAGGAAGTAATACAATCTAAAACACAAATTACCATTTTTTTATTTGACTTACCAAAATCATGTTATAATTTTCACTATTCCAACATAAATGCACAAGAACAGAATAAATTCCTGGACGCTTTATTACAGTCTACTCTATCCACTACTATGACTATAAACTTATAGAAACTATAGACTTTAACACTGGTTGGTGAAACCAGTTAAATATGGATAAACATTTGCATCACATGACTACAATGCAGCACATGTCATCATGCTCTGTTTTTGCAGGAAAACATTCCTACCCAACACTATAGCTGGTAACAGATACTCATACCCATGCCTGCTAAATCTTTCATTTTCCTCAGTAAGTCTCACAGGCATGAAAATCAGTTTCTCATGGATTTGTAAGCTATGCAAAACACACAAGTTGGCACCGCCGATTTTCCCTGTTTGCCACTTTAAAGGGAGACTCACTAATTCTTCCAGGCTTCTCACGGGCTTAGGATGCGTGCATTTTAGCAGAGTGATGTTAACCAGTCTCTGGGATTTAAGAAATAACCCGGCTGCCTTCTTATGTGGGGAAAATAACCAATGCGCTTCTCCATGATGCAATGGGCTGCAACGGAGACGAAGGGCTTTCAGGAATGGACAAGCAGAGATAAGCGAAAAAACACAGATGAAATATGTGAACCACATCATAACAACAATGAGATTCCTCATGCAGCTTTACACTATGCGGCGTGGGGACTGAACTCAAACGTGACGCCGGCCCTCACTCGTCTGACGTGGCGCCGCCCGGCCGTCACTCGCCTGGCATGTCGCCGCCCGGCCCTCACTCGTCTGACGTGGCGCCGCCCGGCCCTCACTCGCCTGACGTGGCCCCGCCCGGCCCTCACTTGCCTGACATGTGAGCTCAGCCACAGGTCTAGGCTCTGCTCAGTCAAACTCCTCCCAGAAGGCAAATGCACATCACATCTTAAAGAATATTCACTGAATTCATTCAATAAAGACAACAAATACGCAATAAGACGTATTAAAGTCTGTGTGCTTCTCATGCAGGTTCAATGCTCTGTGATGGGAGAATAGCCCATAGAGGCCCAGCAGCGACATCATCGCTGGAGGAATGAGTTACCCAGTCCAGGAGAGGCCTGGGCCATCTTGCTTACCAGCTGGCCTCTTCCCTGCTGCATCCCACTTGGGTGTGATAGGCAGACTTTCACTCCAGGCCTGCTCTCATTCATGGCAGGCGACCAGCAGCCAGTTTGGGCTTTTACTCAGCTCCCTGTGCTGCCTGCTAGCCACCAGCAAGGCTAATATAAATGCAAACTGAAATGCTGCGATGCTAACGACAGGGCTAAGGGTCTGGGCTCACACTCTACCTTAAAGCGTGGAAAAGAGGAGCCGCACAGTTTCATTTAACCCCCCTTAAGCTGCTCAGATGAAGTGGCAGGCAATTACGATGAGCTGGTTTGTACAGGCAATCACTGTCAGGAGTGAGAGTCGCCACACAGTATCTCACAGTGCAGAGAGGACTTATTTAATTACCATAAACAATGCAAGGCAATCATTGTGATTGGGGAGACATGTCACATGTTCATTTCTCTTCTAGAAACGGTTATAGTCCTTGGTAATGTCCAGGAACTAGATGTTTTTCATCATTATATATATATATTCACCCTGTGTGTGTGTGTGTGTGTATATATATATATATATATATATATATATATATATCGTTTGCCATTTCCTTCACTAATTGCCAGTTATGTTTTTCATAAGAACCAAAAAAGGTAACTCACTCTAAAGACATGCAGGCTTAGAAATCCAGCGTAGACCCCAGCCATGTGCCCCGTGATAGACTGGCATCCCATTCAGGGTAGACCCCAGCCATGTGCCCAGTGATAGACTGGCATCCCATCCAGGGTAGACCCCAGCCATGTGCCCAGTGATAGACTGGCATCCCATCCAGGGTAGACCCCAGCCATGTGCCCTGTGATAGACTGGCATCCCATCCAGGGTAGACCCCAAGACCCCAGCCTTGTGCTACTTGAGACAGGCTCCCTCTTCCAAGGCTGCTCAGAAGGAATGGTCGCTGAAATGAGTACATATCCTTTATTTACCATTTGCACTAATATGAATGCAGGCACATTGACATGCTTCTCTTCACCTGCCCCATTTTGCTCCCCAAGAGACACACAAACAGGTAATAGTGAGCGTGCAATGCCCCTGTAGCGGGGGGGGGGGGGGGGGGGGGGGGTGGG
>JAODJU010000050.1:4663294-4675673 GCA_026776725.1 Gnathonemus echidnorhynchus | reverse complement strand
ACCACACGTCATCAAGTTACTCGCAAAGTTACCCCGATAAGCCAGTTACCCCGCTTCGTAGTATAGGCCACTGGTGGCTATTATTATTGTTTATTTGTCTGTTTTGTTTGTAAGTTAGCACATTTCTTTGTATGGTTATTCACAGATTGCAGGAGACTTCACTACTAAACCCCTCAATATAAGGGGGCACATTCATTTCAAACTCACAAAATATACAAAACCTGTCCATATAAGGGATTATATTTATCTGAATACACACTGAGTACAAGCATAGATCATTTCTATTCCATAATGTCCTTAAAAACAAGATGCCCCAAAGTAGTATATCCCCATTTAGTTGTGCTAAATTCTCACAGTATCTAAGTGCCTCTCTTAAAACATCATTCATCAGGGCTGTGGTCTTTCGCGGGTCCAAACTGAGGAGCTCAGGGCGTCTGACGCGCTCTGTGTTCCGTGTGGACAGACGAGGGCTCGCAATAGTTCTGCACATCTCCCCAAGACATGGCAGGGCCACCGTCTCATTTCTTGATGGTGATCTAAGGTGAGCCTTTTCCACAGGTGTCTCCCATCTCATGACCCCCGTGGAAGGCAACTCAACGACCCAGCCATCAGTGCCAGTGTTTCCAATACCTCACTCTGTCACCCAGCCATCAGTGCCAGTGTTTCCATCACCTCACTCTGTCACCCAGCCATCGCTGGACATCCACGGAGACAAGTGACAGCTGTGTCCTCAATAGCAAGAGCAAGAAGACTGTGGGGTCTTCTTTGACGTTAATTACAGATTTTTGTTTTAAACAGAAGATTCTATTACAGCTGTTAAAAGCTAAAAAAGACATAAAGTTATACCCAAAAATAAGCTCGATATTCTATGAAAATGGATGGTACTGAGTATTATTACTATTTTATTCATATATTACATTTTCGGATAAATATTATGTGTACCACGACTTTGGAAAATATGATTTCTTATTGGTCTAGAGTTGTCATGTGGTTGTTGTCATTATTTCCGTGTAACTGTGCAGGTAGTTTCGGCAGCCTAATAACAGTTCTATAATAATGCATTTTAATGTTAATATAACATGTTAATATAATAACCTGTCTTTCTTCTCGTAAATAAGCAGTCATTCTTATCAATAAAATTTTCCATGGTTTCCAAAACGCATGCGCCTGTCTGTTGACAGTTTCTATGGTAACTTTACAGACTTGCCGCTTCCAGTGAGCAGCCTGATCAGACGTTCCATCCTTACAGGGACTATATTTTTAATAGCACATTGGGACATGAAAATAATCAATTCCAACCAACTTCACCCAGGCTGCAGAACTCCAAGTTGTCACTGATTGTTTTCATATAACTGCAGGTGTGATTGTGTTTTATCCATAATGTATTATAACCTATTATACGTCATCATAGTATAATAAGGCCTTGAAACACCGCCTATGCAGTAGCACAAAGAGTGTCACAAATCTTTCATAATACGTCACGTGAGGCTGTTATGATGTGTGACGTTCATTGTGTAACATTTCCGTCATAGTGTCATACCATCAGAAGGCCTTCATAGTGTTAGGAGGTATTCTTAGGTCACAAGGCCCTTGTAGCATTTCAAGGCCTCCAAAGGACAGCAGTATGAAAGCCTAGATGGTGTCACCAAGACCACAGCGTGTTCACCCAATGTCCCTCTTAAACTTACACTTTCACAAGATACTTTTATACTGAATGATCTATCATTAGGCACTTTACTGAAACAACGAGCTAATGAGTTACAGAGTAGGAAAAAGATCATATCAATTAAGTACAGTAATAATAATTAGTATAATGTCTACACAGTGTATTCAAACACATGGCCAGAATCAAGGAAGAAAAGTAAGACCTGGACACGCAGACTGCTTTCATTCATTGGCAAAAATTGTGTGGTTCCTGCATTTATTCCACAAAGAAATCCAGAATATGAAATGTAGGGTCAAAGCGCATCGGCTAGTTTATCGCTTCCCACGTCTCTCTTCCTCTCTGCCTCCGCACCCAGGCAGACCTTTTATCTTTGTTTGGGGTTGTCAACAAGACTAGATACAAGATGACCTTTCGCCTCGGCATGAAGCTGAGCCGTGAGCGGCACAGACAATGAAGAATCAGACGCACGCAGCGGGCTTGCCTTTAGCGCAAGGACCGGGTATCGAGAAGGTCACCATGGAGACACGGTGTTCCGGAAACATCCGTCTTTGAAGAATGCATGACGACAATGTTATGTTGTCGACTTTTGCTTTTTGTAAAAGTTTTAAATTAATGAACGAGTGCTCATCTGCAATATGGAAAAGCTACACAATCTTCAGTTTATTCAAATGGAAGCTATCAGATTCCCACAGAGGTAGTGTTTACAAACATGGCCTTATCATAATCTGGCATTGTTTATGGTCTAATCAGAGATAATGGCAACTCTCTGGAATGGTCTCAGTCACGTGAGGGCCTCGCCTTCTAAGAGATTCCAGGATAGACCGCGCACTCAGCTGAAATTACAGTTATTTGAGGCAACAAAGAATACAATTATCTCCATACATCCTGGGCTTCGAGAATCACCTGGTCTGGCTTGTCATCTATAATTTGAAAATGCAATTATCAGTAGAAAAGCAAGAGTTGTGATATTTACCTCGAGTGCTGTTTTCCCAAACGAAGCAAATTGATCATTGTGGCTGTCCTACAGCCTCCTACCATTTCAGCATCCAAAATGGTGAAATATTTGAATCAGGTGACAACCAAGATCACTGAGAAAACTGAAGAGAGCAAACAACAGACAGAAGCCAAAACTCAGAGTTTAGGAAGCAGAGGTGTCTAAACCCGTGCCTCTTATACTTATTAAGGCAGTATTTCTTTAGGTACAGGTTTAATTTCATGCATACCAAATACCCTATAAGTTTGGGATACAAGTTCAAGGTACATTCATACTGTCCTGGGAGGTAGTAATAATGAAAGCCATATAGTGCAAATAGTAGATTTATATATTATATTATATTATATTATATTATATTATATTATATTATTAGGAGAGGCTCCAGGGTCTCGTGGTAAGCAGTTAGGGAAGATGGGTGGTTAAATCTGTAGAAAACAACTTAAAGACACTAAACATAAAGCCCGTAATATGCGGTGGTACCAACTTGCTCCATCTGTATGATATCCAGGAAAGAAGGAAGTTGTAATTGCTCACCTCCTGGTAAATATTTAGCCAGTTATGCCCATATAGAATGTAGCTGAATTGAAAGCAGCACAGTGTCATGTCCTAAAAACTTCACATAACATGGCGGGTGGGGGGGGGGGGGGGTTAGGATGACTAATACAGTGACATTCGCAAATTGTTGGGACTTCTGCTCCATGTGACGGTTTAGTCATGCCTGGCTTTGTTCACACTCCAGATTTTTCCAGATGGCACTCAATGGGACTATCTCAATACTAATTGCATTCAGCTCTTGGTACTGATGAAGCTGCAGAGCACACAAACTTGGCGGGCCACTGGACGAGGAACAGGATGGGGTGCAAGACAAGGGTGCTCAATGGGATGTGGGATAGGGTGCTGGACGGGATGCAGGATGGAGCGCTGGACAGGGAACAGGACGGGGCACTAAACGGATGTGGGATGGGATATAAAATGGGATACAGGATGTGGCACTGGATGGGATATGGGATGGGGAACAGGATGGGTTGCTGGACAGGGTGCTCAATGGGATGTGGGACAGGGTGCTGGACAGGATGCAGGATGGGGCGCTGGATGGGCAACAGGATGGGGCACTGAATGGGATGTAGGATGGGGAAGGGGACAGGGAACAGGATGAGGCACTGAATGGGATGTAGGATGGGGAAGGGGACAGGGAACAGGATGAGGCACTGAATGGGATGGGGAAGGGGACAGGGAACAGGATGAGGCACTGAATGGGATGTGGGATGGGAAAGGGGACAGGGAACAGGATGAGGCACTGAATGGGATGTGGGATGGGGACAGGGAACAGGATGAGGCACTGAATGGGATGTGGGATGGGGAAGGGGCGTGGGACATGCGCAGGATGGGATGCAGTTAGGGGGTGGGATGGGATGTGGGACGGGGCACTGGATGGGATGCAGAATGGGATGCGGGATGGGACACTGGACCTGGACATGGGAGGGGTGCTGGACAGGATGCTGGGTGGGATGCAGGACAAGGTACTGGATATGGCATAGGACGGGGTTTTTGGACGAGGAGCTGGATGGGGCCCAGGACAAGAGGTGGGATGAGCCACTGGACAGTGTTTCGAACGGGGAGTTGGACGGGGCGAGGGGGTATGCTTCGTAGTTCAGGCACGTTGTGGTGGGAAATCTAAAGCGCTTTTATCAATGTACCATGACAAAAGATCTCTGGGTAAATTTAATGAGAGTCCTTAATACCACGTTCATGTTGTGGAGCTGCTGGGACGACTGCAGTGTTTGAAAGCAGAAAGGCTTTATTAAGAAAATAACTGGATTTGATGTTTTGTATCATAAATGAACAAAAGAGAAGAGAAGCGATAAACAAAAGCTGGAAAACAAAAACAGTAGCGCCCTTCTTCCACGCTCCCCCACCGAGTCGCCCCAACTCCGCTCATCTGGCCCTGTTTACCCCCGAGAGTTTGAACAGCTTTCATTAATAAACTGCCATGCCGCTGACAATAATCCCACAATCGCACTGATATGCCCGACAAAACCAGACTGGTACTGAACCAGACAACCTTAACAGACTGGCACAGTAGTCATTTTGTACATCACTTACATTTTGCTCAACAAATTGGAAAGGAGAAAGGTTGCTATGGTAACCAAACTTGGTGGTCAAACAATCATGGCTTCTGCATGACAATAAGCAGGTCCTTAAGCAGCTCTTTTTTCTTCGTTATATACTTACAGCCTTCTCTCTAGCGACCAAATGAGCCGATGCAGTTCCGGTTACTGTGTGCACGCCATTCAGCGTGCCCCTGCTTTCTTTCATGAATAGTGACTGAAACTGTGGCTTCTGTTAAAAGGAGCACATAATTGACCAGGTTACTATCTGAAGTAATAAATAACTGCATTGTGGAGGCAGTGGCGCTTCATTTCTGGGCCCCCAATCAAAAATCACTTTGCGGCTCCTTTCGCCCCTCAGGTGTTTTAAAAAACATATAAATAAAGTCCGAAGACCAGAACTAGCTAGCTGGTTAGCAGAACATGCTGCTTCAACTTCTAAAACATAAAAGGAATGTGTTTAATAATTAGTCTAGTGACTGTCTATGGCCAACAGGGGACACAAACCTCGGTCACACTTAGCAAATGTGTAGCTTTAGTGGTTGCAAACACCACTGCTGTGTAAAGGGAGATGTCATCTACAAAATGGTTCCCGAATGAATAACTGATTTGACTGGTAGGACCAAGCCAGCACCAAAACTGCAGTGACCTTCCACTGTGCAGCTTATGTAGTCATGGAGGTTCCAAACAGGAAATGAGGCAAGAGAAGATGCTATCAGCTTACATTCATTCGGGGGGCAGAAGCTAAACAGCGGAGAAGCTGATTGGGTGCCTGTGCTTTCCCATTAAAGAGCAAAGCTTCATTAGTGACACCGGAGCTGCATGTTACTTAGCTTGGATGGATAACTGTGCATGTATATTTTTATTTACCTTTTATTTCACCAGGAAGGTTCCATTGAGATACAGTATCTCTTCTTCCAGGAAGTCCTGGCCAAGATGGCAGCAAATAAGAAAAAAGGCAAAAGTTTCAAAAGTTTTAGATCAGACTAAAACACATACAAATACTCAAGCTATACATAGAATAAAATGAATTTTATTAGTTTTAAAGGATAATTTATCATCCGGTAAGTGTGCAAACCACAGGGCACAGTTACACAATGATATTAATTTTGCAAAGACCAATATTTTAACATTAAAATGTAATCTGAAAAAAAAAAATGTATAACTGATAAAGTATAATAACTTTAGCTTTGTGCAGCCCCTCAACTCTGAAATGACAGGAAAAAAGTACAAATTTATAATTATATAGATAAAAGAATGAAAAGAGTTCAGCTGCTAGAGCTTGCTAAAATAAATTATAATGTACAGGTATACTTTATATAGTATAATTAAAAAATGTGCATAACATACAAGATGAAGGATACCTTCTAGACTGTGTTACATGAAAAAACTGCATATGAACGTTGAATTTGTAGCGACTGTCACGACAGAAAGGAACCTTAACCTTGCATTATGAACCCCATTGGATTTCTGAAATATGAGCATGGTTAAAGTCACAGGAGATGATGGTGTGCAGCCGATCTGTAAGCTCAGCCAACCAGCTCCATTCATGCTCGTCAGACATCTTAATGGTTTCTCCTATACTACAGTGGTCAGGGGTGGTTTTGTTTAAACATTCATTACTACATGCGGTACCTCTGTCAGATTCATGGATATTTCAGAAGCCCACGAGAAAGACACCAGTAAGATATTCAAAAGAAATCTCACCAGCAAAGACGAAACTTCAGATAAAGAGAACTAATCCACTTCAATTAAATAGTAAGTCAATGAAAAAAAATAGCTTCACATACGAAGAATGAATGAATGTTACACGTATACAGCACTTTCCAAAACACCCAAAGCGCTTTACAGAACCAGTGGGGAGCCACTTCAACCCCCACCACCGTGTAGCCCCCACCACCGTGTAGCCCCCACCTGGATGATGCGACAGCAGCCATTCATTCTGGGCCAGTACGCTCACCACACAGCAGCTAAGGTGGTGGTGAATTCTAGTTGGAATTCATCAATTAGATAAGGGATGATTAGGAGGCCATGACAGTGGCAGTTTTAGCCTGGGCATCAGGGTATCACCTCTACTCTTCGAAGAACGCTGAGGGATCGGACCTCTGAGAGGCAGGACCCTGGTTTGATGTCCCGTCCAAAGGACGACGCCATTTTTACAGCAGTGTCCCTGTCACTGCACTGGGACATGGGAATCCATACTGACTACAAGATGGGCTAAACCTGTCAGCCACACCGACGTCTCCTCCAGCAGCAACCCAGCTTTCCTAGTTGGTCTTCCATCCAGATACTGGCCAGGCCCAAAGCTGCTTAGCCTCAGGTGGGTCACCTAGTAACTGCAGGTGATATGGCTGCTGAAAATATACTCTATACTAGTATTTCCCAATCTGGTCTTTAGGGACCCAAGGCAGTACACATTTTTGCTACCTCCCGTCTCCTTAAGCAGGGAGAGAGCAAAAAAATGTGGTCAGTCTGGCAGGGAGCTTAGAGGGAGCAAAACTGTGAACCAGCTGTGGGACCCTGAGGACCGGATTGGGAAACGCTGCTGTATACGCTGTGGATATGAAATAACTGAGAGAGGAGACATAAGGATACAACGAATTTTCTTTTGTGACTCTGACAACTTCCCTAGAAAAGACCTGCTTTATATAATTACCAGTTAATCCATCAGCAGAATTTATCACACAGGACATCTTCTAACCATCTTTTTAGCAAATGTGATCTGTTTGTGACAGAGATGTTTATGTTCGCTAATTATCCTGTAGGACATGAGAGGAATAATTCAGTGGGGTAAAGTAAACAGAGGTCGAATGATGCAAACCGGACTTGCATGACGAGAGCATAGCATGAAGTAGATGAAACATTCTTACTTAGAAGTTACAAAAGGCAATTATGTCCATAGAAATTAAGGCAAAAATAGACTATTTCTAGCCAGGTAGAAAACTAAAAGATTAGTCTTGGCCATTAATAACTGTGAGTGAAACTGCCACAACTTTGAAATGAATTTTAAAGGTACATTTTCTGTACACTGACATTGGCAATCTATTTATCTGTAGCCCAGGGGAAGCTTCAGTACTTCATGCTGAGCTTCTGAACCAGTGACGGAGTGGAAATGGCCAGACTGCTAATGGTGAATCCCTCTGAGAGGCAACGCTAATGAGAGAATAAGCAAATAAACTGAAACAAGAAATAAAGTTAAAAATCGAGAACGTCTCTGCTAAATGGATGTTCACACTCTTCTCTCCGAAAGGATATTCACTAAGAAGATTGCGGAGGTTCCCTAAACAAGAAAAGATAGCATTGGCTTTTAACAGCTCTGCCATGTGACAAGACATAGCTACCATTAGCCCAGACAAGACTTACCCAGGAGTTACATGTGCTTAGATATCAAGAAGGATTTTCAGCTTCAGAGAAACAGCCAAAGTTCCTCCCAATCTGACAGGCTTCAAACGATGGCCACAAACCTGAACTCTGACTCAAAGGTGAGACATCAGAAGGATATTTCTGCCATTACAACTTTTTTTTTAGCCTGAACCATATGAAAGCAATTGGAGGAAGGCCTGTTCCATTAAACACTGGGTATCTCAGTTCTGCTTCCTCACTGAGATTTTTCTTCATTTTCTATGATATTTGGGGGTGAAAGAGGGACCTGCAGTTTTGCTACAAACTTTGTTCATTTTCAAAGACATTTATCAGACTGTCGGCATTTAGCACCGGGCTGGATGAAGATGAATCCTGTTGTGTACGGTGGCAAACTTACCAAAGACTAATTGATGACAAATGTTGCAGCTAAACAAGCTTGTCAGACTTGAGGCATACAAATGCAGGCTGCCTTCCCTGGCGCTTTACTGGAAACTTCTATAGTTGTAGTTAGGGGAACATTGACCAGTAAATATCAGAACTAATAGCATGACCACTGATTAACCTCCAGGACAGTGGGTTTGATTAAAAAAAAAGAAAAGAAAGAAAACACAATTAGAATCACACAAAACTTTTGTGCATAAAAGTCATAAATACACCCAAATGGACTGTCCATTATGCACTCATCGTCCGTCATTTAGGGACAGCCACACATAAAGCACAACATGGAGGAATTCAAACAGAAAAACAGAAAAGAAACTAAAAACACAAACACAGCTTTTTCATATCGCTTGAAAATCGCTCAGCTTCTGTGTTAATGAGAGCTATCGACTGGTGAATCTGTGTGGGCCAAACAAGCAGATAAGCAAAAAAATGGAAAAAGTACAAATGAATTTGTTTCAAGCCATGTCTCATTACGCATTTTTCATATTTTTCTTAGGAATTTATGTTCTGCCAGGAACTTGTCAATAGTGGTGCACCAATGTGTAAATTTCGGCCAATACTGATTAATGTCTCACGTTAACGTTGACATATCCACAAATCTGCAGTGAAACTGATACCTGTCACGTTATTTCTTGAGATCTTGTGAAAGTTTGTAGCCGCTACACCATACGAAGCAGGCAATATAAAGTCAGTGAAGAGCCACCGTGGGTGACTGCAGCAAGGCTCTAAGTGCTGAACGAGTCGACAGAATCCCTCGTCCTGCACTACAGGAAATGGATGACCATCCAATGCAATATCTCCATTATTTTAACAGTTTTCTAATTAGCTCTGCTGCCGCTAACTTTGAATATTGATCAAATAACTCTGAATATTGACTAAAGTCTAACAATATTGCCCAAGACTGACACATCAGACTGACACCGACGTCTTTATTTGGCTGGTATGTCACAATATGTTAACTGATATGTCATGCATCTGTAGTAGGCGCCATTACAAGTGCTGATAAAAATGGTTTGGGACATGGAGGGAGGCTGGGAAAATGTCGCCGCATAATGAACTTCCAATTAACAGGATCAATATTCATTTCACACAATATTTAGCAGGCGTTCCATTTTCGGTCAGCTCTCAGTCATCTGCGGAGCTTGCCTGAGAGGGCTGACGGCCTTTCAGATGGCCCTGTCCTCCGCCCTGTCCTCTGCCCTGTCCTCCAGACCTGTCCTCTGCCCTGTCCTCCACCCTGTCCTCCGCCCTGTCCTCCGCCCTGTCCTCCAGACCTGTCCTCCACCCTGTCCTCCAGACCTGTCCTCCGCCCTGTCCTCCAGACCTGTCCTCCAGACCTGTCCTCTGCCCTGTCCTCCAGACCTGTCCTCCACCCTGTCCTCCAGACCTCTCCTCCGCCCTGTCCTCTGCCCTGTCCTCCAGACCTCTCCTCCGCCCTGTCCTCTGGCCTGTCCTCCGCCCTGTCCTCCAGTTATTGTCTTTTCTCCACTCACACTGATGCAAACAGGCAGTTTGATGGAAGGCACTTTTCCGCTTTCACAGGGGGCGATGTTCCTACAGCCATATTAATCGGCAGTCAAGGAGGAGGGTACCCCCAGATCTTGCCAGAAATGCTCATGATGACACTACGAAGACTGGCACTCGCACAAAGAACGACGTGAGGAAGAGTTTCTGTAACACAGCTGTAGAAAGGTTCATTCCTCAGACGCGCAACATGCCTGCTTGGCAATGGCAAGCAAAATTGTATTATGGGTTTCCAAGCAGACTGGCCTTCAAACCCCCCCTCCCCCAAAAAGGCCGACAGGATAAACACCCCCCCACACACAGACACACACATACACTCTAATTATCTGCTCCATGCTGTCACAATGGACTGCATTCTGTCCAAAGACTTGCACAAACCCTTTGGCTACCAAGACAAAACACACCCAGGGGGGGTCACAATAGCAGGCTAATGCTTTAGCTCATCAAGAAATGTTCCAGTTTTGTTTGATACCCACCCCCCCTGCCCAGAAGCTCTCAATGCAGAAGGTCACGCGACACAATGTCACCTTATAAAACGGATTTCTTCCCTACATATATTGGCCAGAGACGGGCCCATAATTGTAAATAACAGCACAAAAGTAGGAGCCATTCTATATTCAATCTTCTAGCCAAGAGACTTTTGTATCTTAACTGTTATGCTACCTTCTGGTTGATGCAGAAACATCCATCATCAGTGACGCCAGATTCAGTCCAACAAGTTCTGAATGAGGCAGCAACACAGGCCACTGTGCAGTGAAATCTACCGGTTTATAATTTTCTCGACGAGAAAAATAACAACATCCTCACGATAACTTTCGAATCATTTTCCAGGGTGGTTGTGAATTTGACTCGGCAACTGCATACCACAGAATGGGTAAACAAGTCCCAAAAGGGAGCTTTTACATTTACAAAATGCCTTTGTGCAGAAAGTGCTGAAATATCTGCCTTAAGTCAGACATAAATAATCTAGGTTTCTTTAGCGGTAAAGACTCTAACACATCGTCATGATGTCACTATTTGCTAGTTTTCTCTCAATGCAACCGATATAAAAAAAATAGATACAATGCTGCAGTGTATTAACCCAGAAACTGTACACTCCAGTGGAATATGGACAAATCAGATATAAAAACAATAGTCACTATCCACTCTGGACAAGTACAAGGAGTCGTTGCTTTTTAGCACTGAATCACTTTATTTTTTACTATTTTTGGGGGTATATTTAAATAATACCATTTTAAACCCTATTAAGTCTGCAGAATGACCTTAAGAAAAACAATCACCTTAAGCGGGTCTCCGCTGCAGAGGTCCAGTGTTGTGCACCAGCCATTAGAGCGACTCTGGTTACTAGTCTGGAGGTGACAAAAAAATGCCGGTCTAGGCCAGAAGAGGGCGTACTGATTACAGTGCTGAGCCTCTAGTCATAGCTGTTGCAGATGCAAGCTCTGGGATAGCGATGGTGTCTATACTTAGTTTGTTTGGGAATTACTTATTTATTAATTGATGGGTAAGTAAACTGAAAGTTCTAAACCTCTCTGGGGAGGCGCTTCTGCCAAGAGACGAAACGTCCGCACATGCGGTGGATGCTGAACGTCGCTCGATCTTAGCGTCCAGTTCTGATCGCCCTTCCAGTATGTTTCACGACGGGACAGTTTCTGGACGCTGACACGGGCTAAGTGCGGCGTGCCCGTGCTGAGAAGCCACGCCATGGATGTTCGCCGAGCAGCGCCGTCCCTGGAGCCTCACAGCCCGGCCGGGTAATAACACACCTACGCGGAGCGAAGCTCATCAAACGGCCACATGCATCTACGTTAGCGGGGGGAATCCCAACCTGCTACCCCGAACCCTGAACCGCAGGCAGAGCAGCGCTCATCAAAAACCAGCTTCGTTTTAAAACTTCAACCAAATGTTGTGTGTAATGATTCAGTCCCAGACCCACCTCAAACCTCAATTTACAGAATTTCATTTTATTTCATTTCAAATGGGCTTTCCCGTTTTACCATCCATGTGCATTTATACGGTGACAGCTAATGCTGCCCCAGGAGTTAACATATGGCTTAAGGAAATTTAGTGGTTTGTGTGAATAGGTTTTAGGTTTTAACTTAAACTCAAGTTGTTGTAAGTATGAGTCACATTCAGTGCCTTCTTGGGGCTAGTGTCTAGTCAGTTAAATTAACTGGCATTTTTCTTTAAATGAGTCAAAGTGGACGGGGCAGCATGGTGGTGCAGTGGTTAGCACTGTTGCCTCACACCTCTGGGACCCGGGTTTGAGTCTCCGCCTGGGTC
>JAODJU010000050.1:4631528-4653785 GCA_026776725.1 Gnathonemus echidnorhynchus | reverse complement strand
CAGCTATACACATTCATACCCATCAGCTATACACATTCATACCCATCAGCTATACACATTCATACCCATCAGCTATACACATTCATAACCATCAGCTATATACATTCATACCTTTCACCTCATAATTAGCTTAGCATCCCCATCTTTTAAAAAACATTTTTAATACATTTAAGCGACACACTGACTGATGCTGCCCTGTCTGTAGCTACTTCAGCAGCTCCATCCTGTTGCAACGCGAAATTAGGGTACCTCTGTCCTACTGCTTTTACAGCTGAAGTAACTTTGCTATGTGTTGTACTTAGGCTCTGAGGGAGGTGACCCTGTGTTCTCGCAACAGAGGACCTTTAATAAAACAGGGATTAAAAGGCACAGCACCAACAGCCCCCAGGCTGTTAAAACGCACAGCACCAACAGCCCCCAGGCTGTTAAAACGCACAGCACCAACAGCCAGGGAGCTGACTTCATGTCTGGGAAAGGAAAAACAAAAAAAAAACCTTCATCTTGCCTGCACATCGTTCTGCATCTGTACTTCAAAATCTGGATGAAACGGCATTCCCCATACAGTGTCATGTAATAAACTACAATGGGTAAATAAATTGCGGATTAAATAGTAGCTTCCCGTCCAGGGTGTACCCTAGCCTTCTGCTTTGTGCTGCCCAGGATTGGCTCAAGGTCTCCATGAGACAATAATCAGGGTAAGTGATTGGAAGATGGATGGATTGAAAATTAAATGTCAGAGATAGTATTAAGTATTAGACAAATTACTGTGTTGAATATTCTAGTGACTATCATGTTCATAGAATGAAAACCAATAAACAATCCCCAGAACCATATAAAAGTGATATGGCTTTCGCAACTAAAAAGGTTAAGGGGTGTTGGAACACTATAAGCAGGGCTATACGCCAACTGGGAGTCACTGACGACAAATTTCTACATTAAAATCCTGTCCTGATTGTCAAAGCTGGGCTGGCTGGCACACAAAGAGCCAGAAAAACAAACAAACAAATCTGTGAACAAAGACACAGGTGTCCGTCTCTTCACGTCAGATTTCACACGCGATCGCTGCACAATCGTCACGGAACAGCCCTGTTGCCCCGATACCACGGTGCTATCTGCCACTTCCAGTCCCGCCTTCTATCGACTGACTCCCCCTCAGCCTCAGCCCAATGAAAGGTGACTCCAGAACATTCCGGGCACTGAATGGAAGCAACTCCAGCCATGAAATGAAGAGGTGAGCAAAACTGTGATGTTATATGGACCAGCATTCTTTCTCAGATCACTGCACAAGGGACGCCCGTGGCCCAGCGTAAGACAGGACCCTGGGCTCCGGAACATGATTAGGGACTCAGCATATCATAGCTACTCTGGGACTCCTCTGACCCTCTCCTGGTCAGGCCACAATACCGCAGCTCGCTACCGAGACCCAAGACCAAATTAGCGATTTGGTAAAATGAGCGTATATGCACAGGTCTTCTGGGACCAGATCAAGGACACAAAAAGGTAGATAATAAAGACAAACACAAGAGTCAAGTTAAACACCTCGGACAGAATACCAAACGCGTGTAAATGAATGAATCAGAAATTATGAGAATTAATCTCTGTAACAGGCTGAGAGAGCATTTTGTTCGACGTCTGAGTCTATCCCAGGAAGCAGACGGTGAGAAACAAGGAAGACAATGAGCACAGGGCTAGTCCACCTTACTGCATACGAATAAGAAGTGTTTTAAACACATGGGTTGGATTGGTGCCTCGGATATGTTTCACTTTTAGTATCAGCCATAATGAAGATAAGACAAGAAAGAGGAAGTTTTGGAATATGCACATTTTGATGGAGCTGTCTGATGTTTGGCTAATATTTGAAATTACTGTAGGATGTTTTAAATATATACATTATAGCTAATCTAAAACAGTGTTAGATTTAACATGGAGAAAGTTAATTATATTTGAGTGATACAGAATAACTGTATAGTTATACTTAGAAGGAAATATTTATTTCACAGCAAATTTTACAAAAGCTTCCATATGTGGTAGTTTGTGAGTCCTTGGAGCGGCATCAGAATGTGCTGTGTTTGTGTAGTTAAATGACACGTTTAGGCAGTACGGAGAGGCCAAGGTCAGGACGGAAAGGAGGGGGCTCTGTGCCCAAGAGGAGGGGGGTCTGTGCCCAAGAGGAGGGGGGTCTGTGCCCAAGAGGAGGGGGCTCTGTGAAACGGCGCGGTGCTACGGGATGCTATTCTGGGGCGTGCTGAAGATATTTCAATACGTTTCGCTGCCAGCAGATTGTGCTATTTACTGTGCTCTTCAGAGCAAGCAGGAGCCATTTGGTTGGTTCTGGTTATGACAAGTTCATAGTGTCTGAAAAAGCGCTTTTCGTCCCTATGAAGTCTTAATGAAAGGTCCCAAACTGTGAGAAAGGAACTGGAACTGGATGCTTTGCATAACACAGCTCATAGTATCTCGATTCAAAGATTCAAAATGCATTAGAGTCATCATGAATCTGCACTCAGATGGGTGACTCTAATAAAGAGCCAGAACCTAAACTCTGGTATCCAGATCTGAATTTTAATCATTATTCTTAACAAACTACAATACCAAGCACATTGTATCTGCTTTGGGGAATTAGTGGTCAACCCACACACAGACATCCAACGTAAATAAAAGAAAATGCACTTCAGAGAGAAGTCTCCAAGGACCTGCACAGGACACATCAGGAAGTGTGGAGGAAGGCAATTACTGCAGGCTTGTTTGTTGACCGGGATGGCGGCTGTTGGGAGAAGCCTTTCAAATATTAGTATTTTTCTGACTGATGAGCCATTGATCAACAGTTTTCTGGAAATATTTGTGTATTTGACAATGGGTTTGATGCCTAGTTCAGTTGCTGATCCAGTCATGCTTTTAAGGTTTCAATGTTCTTAATCACAATCATGAGGCTAAGCAGTACTGAACGTTTGGTCCATATTGTCACTTGGTTCTCCAGGGTAGTAAAATGTAACAGTCAAATATGTTACTTAACCATGTGGAGCACCATTTGTCTGGTGGAACCTGAATTAACCCATCCCATTCGACAAGCACTCTGAATCAAACTGTGACAGCCAATAGCATCCAACCTAGGATGTGTAGCCAATAGTGTCCAACCTAGTATGTGTAGCCAATAGCGTCCAACGTAGGATGTGTAGCCAATAGCGACCTACCTAGGACATGCTGCTCCAGTGCTCTTTTTTCACTTTCAACAGTCTTTGAGTTGTTAGCATGTTTCCTCACACACAGTTCTTACTCTGACTCCTCACTCGCTATGTTATATAAAACATTACGTTACAGGAATAAAAAACCAATATGTCAGCCAAAAACTACACTCAGTTGGAATATATTCTAAAACACAGAGAGAGAGAGAGAGAAAAAAAAAATCAATTCTTTGTCTAGGCTGCTTCAGGAAATCCAAATACGGAGAACGGTTTTGGGCACAAAGTTCAGAAACACAGAATGTGATTTATATATCACCGTGTGTATATAAGTTACATGTACTGTGTTTGCACATAGTGTTTTGCATTTTGGTTTTCTCTCTGTTTCCTCTGTGTGTCATACACACAGGTTTGTAATTACATCTTTGTGGGGACTCTCCATTCATTTCCATGAGGAAAACTCTAATCCCAACATGACAACCTTAACCCCTACCCAGCCCTAACCTTAACCATAAGTAACCAAACAAAATACCAAATTTTTGGGATTTTTAGTTTTTTGATTGCATTCACAGATCTTTTTAGGGACCTGAAAAATGGTCCCCACAATGTAATATAAATATCATCCACACAGACACGCACACACACACATATATATATATATATGTGTGTGTGTGTGTGTTAATTACAATTAATCTCTCGCTGTTTTGAAGTCCCAGCACCGTCACTATTCACTCGATTTCTATTAGGGTGCTTTTGATTAACTGAACAAAATCACTGCAGCCACACAGTTTGAATTTAATTAACATACATTTCCTGACAATTAATGGTGCTTCAAAGCACGTCTCCTACAGGCCTTACGTAGGCTAGGTTACAGCACACACTCATTCCAATTAAATTCTAAAATTTTATTTTCCCTATCTTTTATCTTTGCGTGTAGTGCACATCAAGTGAATTTATTAATCTCTGTCTATGTATAGGATTCTTTTATCAATTCAAATGACTCGAAATGGACCATGTCACTGAACCTAATTTATAAGTGACCCTACAGTTTGGCGTGTTCATTATCGCCTTTAGTACCGAGCACAATTTATATTTTTATTTTAAAACTTTTGAAAGGATTATTAGTTTGCAGTAACAATGTGTCATTTCCCCCCATGAAACATTCTTTTTAATACTCCTGTTAGCCATTTAATATACATATTAGCACCAAGTTATGAGCAGTCAAGGACACATTAGAAGTTGTTGATTCTGTGCCAAATGAGGCAAAAATCTGAGACCATAAAGGGACCACAGAGTATCTGTCAGCGTTCAAAGTGCCCACCCTGCTCTTAAACGTGCGCCCTTGTTAGATGAAACCCAGCACGACATCACAAAATCTCCCATCTTGATTTGCGGTGTAAGTGAACGATACTACCCACAATGCCAAGCGCAGAGCCTACGGGGTGACATTCCGACGCTGGAATCTCATCCCTCTCTTCTGGACTGGGACTGGAAGGGGGAGTCTGGTACGGAAGCTAATGCAGATGGCCTACCATGTCTTCCACAAACAATGATGGACCACAAACCATCTTTAAAAAAAATCACAAGATGGCTAGTTATCTTTACTTATTTGTGAAGCCCACAAACACCCAGAGATCCACTACGATATAAGAGTCAGGTTTTCCTCCTCTTTTCATCCTCCTTTCTCTGTCTCTGTCTTTCGTATCTGCTGATGATTTCTTCAGCCTCTGGATCGTTTTTGTCATCAGCTGGCTTTGACAAACCATCACCCAGATTACTGCTGCATTCCCATGCAGAAACCTTCTCCTCCAGTCATCCGTCAGCTCGTCATCCACCACGGGTCACGTTCCATCCCAGGTAACCTTCTCTCGCTCTCTCATCTCCCAAAACTTTACCGTCTTTAAACATGCTAACATCTTATGAGGGTCTCTCCTAGGCTGCTCAGCCATTTCAAGCTACCTAGCTGGTCTAAAGTGCTTGAGCTACAGGGTGCTGCCTGTTTCAACACCTCACATGACCCTCTCGTGTCATGTGACTGGACCAGGGTGATGTAAGATACTTTCCCTTTTTCTAAAATCTGTCAAAGCCTCCAACTCCTTCTCTGGATTTAACGTCGAACAGACGGTGCTGACATAGCGGGGCACGGCGGTTCAGCTCGGTGCGTGGCCCCCCTGGGGGTGCATGCAGCCCGCAACATCCCTCACACAGTCCTGACATAACTGCCTTTCGTCTCGCTGACATGAACAGCAGGGATGCGGCCCAGCTGGGACCTTCAGGAGCGGGAACGTGGACGAGGAGGGAAAAAGAGGGGAAGGATTCCATAACGGGACAGGATCGCCTGGCAACCTGGACTTTTCTGCCAAACCTTTCAGAGGCATGAAATAGGAGCAGGACATTGTTTTGTTTGCTTTTATACCCTAAACTGACCCTATTTGTAGTCTACCTTTCTCCTTAGCTGCTCACTAATGGGTGAACCAATGGATGGATTGATGGATGGATATACTGAAGTATCAACTGCAAAATCTTCCATTTCCCACTAAATTTCAGGATTCGCTCCTCCTGCAGCATTACGATACTCAAAAACACACCTCAGTCGTTCCGTTGAAACCACATTCTGAAACCAATGCGGCCTGTTTGGGTTTAACAGCCAGTAAATTCCAGAAGTATTTCAACCGGAATACTTTTCTCAAGATCCAATACTGGGATTTCAGTCCTGCCAAGGTTTAGCCCATTAGATAAATGGCCGCATTCGGCGGTTACTGCCGGCATCCCAGCCAGACGTGGTGTTATCACATTGGCTCAGATCTGTGGGCGCTTCCTGCACGATAGGCCACTCACCCTATTTCGCCTGGTTCCTTGAAGTTAATCCGGATTCAGGCAGCACTAGTGCCTTGCCCAGGCAGAAAGTTGCACTGAATTCGCTCCCATAAAGAGCCTCTTTCATAACCTGCAGTGAGTGACGAATGTGGCTATAGAAATAAGTCCCACTCAGGTGCCGGCAGCTCGAGGAAGCAGATGACGGGGTCTTGGCTGACCCCCCGCTGTGAATGCACATTACCATATACAGGAAATCATACAGGGACTGGCAATCATTGTACAGGCACCTTACAGCAGACCACTGGGCAACCCCCCCATGACATTCCCAGGGGGCCAAGAACCAGAACTTCTGTCTGAGAAGCTGAAAACATGCGACACTTCAAACGGGGCCTTCACTGCTTCCTTTGGACTTTCTAATAACATGGATTCAATATATAACCGCTCCTTCCCCCAGGTCCATTGCTACCCCCTTCTCAGCGGATCTGTCATAAGCTCCCATTGGATTAAACCAACTGGCCAGTGAACAGTGCAAATGAAATCCTACTCACTATTGGTTACAAAGCCTTGTTCCTCCCATTAGCAGCCAATAGAGTAATGCCTTTGGCATTCATTACTAGCGGTTGACTGATGACCGGCTGGGTTTGGGTACATTTGATTGGCAAAGTTAGAATACTGTAAACGGAAGCCACTTTGAAGGATTCCCCAGTGAGGCACTGGGCTGAGTACACAGTGTTCTGCAAGGCCATGGGAGGATGTGAGTGAACAGCAGTCTCCTCAGAGCTTGTTACTCTGCTTGATGGAGCCCACCGCTTGTGGCCGCCCCATCCCCGCTGTGCCGCATTAGCCATCTGTGGCAAAGAGGCCAAGAAGAACAGGATTGGTCACTGGGATGGGTTCCTCAAACTCTCATTGGCTCACAGCGGCGTGCGCTGCTCCCTGGGTACCCTACAGGGCCGTGTGTGTAGTCAAGCAAATAGAACTCCTCCGGGTACATTACGTCACTACGGCAACCTGCGGACTGCAAAGCAGCTGGAGAAAGGCGTGTACTGGTCTTCACCCATAGAGGGAGCCTATTATGGGACTTGTTTGGGTAAATATGGGGGAACAATTCTTATACATATAATATGCCCACACAAATACACAAATCAGCACGTCAAATTCAAGCAGACCCTTTCACAGAGAGGAGGTATTAACACACAGATTTTATGCAAACACAACAGCTCATCCGATGAATGTTAATGAACTTTCTGGATGGAATGCGATCTGAACAATTAACAAGTGATCCCAGTTTTTTCCTAAGCGAACGTGACACTACGAATACAGCAATATATCATGCAGCAACCAACTATTCAATACAATCATGCGAAGAAGATATTTTTTACAGACAATAAATGTTGCAACTTCCTGCAAACACGGACCAACTGCGGAGAGTTCGGCGTCCGTTCCCTGTTGCGAAGTCATTAAAAGTAATGTCATTAACATTCTAATTGAATACAGTCCGAAGAGCTTTCCATCTGCTTTTTAAACATTTCATTAACCGTGAATTATTTATCTTGCATTTCGGGTGAGGATTGTTCTCTTGGACAGATAACCATTAAAATTCAGTCACAGACAGCAAAGCATGATTAAGAGGTGTCCAAAAACCTGGAGCGAGCACATTACGTTTGCGTGGCTTATGATGATGAACACGAGAACGTCTGTTCCTGAGAACTGGGATTTATATTTTATAAGGGGCAGCGGGGGTCTGGGACACTCCGGGGGAGTGACGTCTTTCAGAACGAGCATCCGTCCTCACGACACACTTGACATCGCTTGAGTCTCGGGGCGACTCAAAACTCTCACTTTGTTTTTTCCTCTTAACTGAAATCGGAATGGAGTCTGGGAGGCCTAACACAGCCACACAGAAGCACAATGTGTCACTTGCTCTCTCTTGGGATCCAGCCATCACTGTCTTTCCAGCGACAGTATGCTGGCAAGCTACGTAATCGCTTGTGAAATATCACGGGTAGCTACACAGGCAACAGAATTACAATGATTAGCTTAGCAACAATTACGCTTTAAACATTCCTTTGAATAAACCTGGATATTATATGGAACAACAAGAAAATAACAGCACCCAATGCAAGGAATTGTCTCTCACACGAGGCAGGACATTAACGAGATCCGTTTTCTGCATTCAATCAGACCTTCTAGCCACTGTTCATTACCTCCTCTTCATCCACTCAAATCAATGACTAATCAGGACATGGGTTCAGCATGGAAGATAAAAGCCAGCGTGCCATTTACACCATCTACTGCTCCACCCAGCAGCTGATGGAGTACGATAAGGAGCAGGGAATTAGCGATGACATTCATACCAGCTCCAGGAGATACCTTCTTTTCAGCCATGGTTTGGGTCTCCGCTCAGTTCTTCCGCATCGGTGTCTTAATCCTGGTTTGAAAAGACAAGAAGAAAGAGAGTGTGAACAGCAGTGAACAGCAAGTCCAGCCAGGTTTTTTGGCAAGTTTGTTTGTTTACAGGAATTTATACATATGTTCAAAGAACAGCAGAAGTGAGAGAGAGACCTGCAGAGCGACCTGAAACATATGCGTTGCTTAACTTGGCTAGTTTAGCTACCATAAAAGACACTTATAAACAGGCTTTATAAGCTTTTCAAGCTGCTTTTTTAACATGTTTCTGAGAAGGTATTAAACATAGCAGCTGGCAGACGTTTACAAGGCTGTCTTCTCGTTTTCCACGTGCTTCACTTCCAGGGCCGTTTCTGCTACACCTTCCCTCTTGAATCGTGCAGGATTGCCGCTCTTATGCTCACTTTTCATCAAGCCTTTGGATAGTTCAGGGCAACACAGTGACTGACCTCTTATAAAAAGTAAGCCAGTTTAAATAGCAAATTGTCAACAGTAGCTTGAGCCAAGGGAATATGTTTGGTTTCAACAGTGGTTGGGACCAAACCAGCCCCAGATCTCCCACCCTCCTAAACACACACACTACTCCTACACTATTGGTAGGGACATGTCCATATCCATACCAAATCTACACCTTCAGTGTTAAGGTTCAGCAGGTAGCACTGCAGTCACAGAGATGGATTCGATTCCAATGCTCAATGCCCTGTGACTAGAGCTTCCATGTTCTTTCCATGCTTTTCTGGGCGTCCTCCTGTTTCACCGACCATCCAAACATGCATTTATGTGAACTGGTGTCCCACAATTGGTCATAGTGTGCATTTGAGAGCCCTGCAGTAGATTGGCATTCTGTCCCAGGCTGTTCCAGGGATCTGCTTCAGGCTCACAGCGCCCCCTGTAGGGTATGAGCTGTTATGTACAAGTCAGATGTATGGACAAATGGATAGATATTGCCAAGAAAGTATCTGATAATCTGACGGTTTATGGAAATAAAACTTCAAGTAGAAAATGAGATTGTAAGGATTCCGTCCAGAGGAGACTTAATGAAGACTCAGGTAGGGGTGGATTAATGCATAGACTATCCTATGCCCCAGCAAACATCAGAGACCCGCCCTGTTTCGGGAAAAATGGAGCGGTTGGCTGAATCGGTAACACCGGAGAGTACGTGCTGATGTCAGTCTAGGGCTGATGAATAAAATAATCCAGCCCTGGACACAGCTCTCCACCTTCAGATGGGAACCTCAGAGGCTTCTGGGTAATCACATAAAGGCAGGAAAGTGCATCATGCTCCTGTTAGTCTACAGGAGCGTCGCTTAATGAGTCTGAGGGGTCAGGCTGAATCACAGTCAACATTATCGTGGCTAAGAAAGAGGGTAGGAAGAGCTGAGGGCGATCTCATCACTGCAAGTTGATTTCCAGGCACACACCAGCTACGATGAGCTTTGCTGCATTATGCGCCATTAACATCCTATAAATAGCTGAAGGACACTCTCCGTCCTGCTGTTTGGACGCACAGCTACTCTCCCCAACTCCGGACCGGCGATGTCAAGAGTTCCGGCTCTGGCGGAATACAGATGGGCCGTCTGAGGGGCATTTGGAGGCCTGTCCCGCCGACCCACGATGCAGTGGGGCCAGGCGTCTGGGAATGGACGCATGGGGCATGCGAGCCAGATGGCTGGGCCGAATAGAACAGACAGCGAGAGAGAAACGAGTCAGGAAAAGCCAGGGGTTCAGGATCTTTCCGGCCATCCGTCCATTTCCCCAGAAGCGCTTATCCGGGGCGGGGTCACAGGGAGCCTGAAGCCCATCCCAGGAAGCTCAGGGCACAAGGCAGGGGCCACCCTGGTGACTGGAATGTCAGTCTGCCAGAATGTAGGTCCACAATCCATGTACTAGTCAAAAATGTTCTATCAGTAAGCCAGTCTTTCATATAAACCATCATTCTGTTGACAGATTATCATAGTGTGACTACTGGCCACAAGGTGTAACACACAGGTATAAAACACCTTTTACGCATGTGAATTCCATTAGTACATATTGATCAACAGAGGGAAGTCATTTAAGTGAGACAATTTCAGCTATGTGAAGTGCTGATACCACTTTTCAAGCGTAGGACAATGATGTTTCATCTAAGAGCTGCCTTCTATCAAAGCCCCATAATCTTACGGGCTCATGTGAAGGTAACCGCTTACCATATCATCATATTCAATACTGAGCTTCAGCATCCAAGGATTCAGACATGTCAAATTCAAAACATCTTAACCACTGCGTCACCTGCTGGCCACTCTCCAATACTGCATGAAATTATTTACTTTTGAGGAGATGAGCTTCACTGAGGTCAACAGCAAAAGGTGCCACAATCGACAAGAAAAGTGTTTAATAGGAGCTGTAGCGGTGAAATGGAGAAGCCTGGACACCCCGTACTGTGCAGAAACCTACATGGCGTCGCATCTAACAGGTTCAGTCACTCTGCAAATGTATTGCACTGGCAATGTGCACTGCACTGATTCTACGGAGCCATCAGTCACATCACTGTAACTGTGCCACTGTCTATTTGAGGCCGAACTCACTGGGAAACCAATCCGCTGGCATCCGTAAGAGGAATAAGTCACAGACCTGGGGGCCGCACGCACCTGGGGGGCGCACGCACCTGGGGGGCGGGCCATCGCTGGAGCCGTGTGCCACCCACCCAAACGTCCAGACCAATCAGGCCTCATAATTAATCGAAAAGACAGCACGGTCTGGGAGTCTGGTTTTCGGAAAAGGCGAAACTGATCACGGCGATCTTCCGCGCACCCCCGCCGCGTGCAGAGGGAGCTCATCCCTGAAAGAGATTTGATGGCGCCCCCCCCCGGCCAGCTTCCCTCCCTGCCAAAACAGGAGCTACCGGAGAATCCGTGTGTGGCAGATAAATTTCCGCTCCTTCCCATGGAGATGGGGGGGTGGGGTTGGGGGGGATAATAATCACATCGGCGGCGGATTCGGTTTGGCACGGTAAAAAGTTTGGGAAAAGCAGCATCGGTGCTCTGCCATCTGGTGAACACGCCAGCGTTCAGCCGAGAGGATTTTAATGATGTCGTTTTCTATATTTGGTATATTTACATCATAAGGTGTTTGAAAACCGCTGTTAGTTCTAGGGGACCCATTTGTGGCATGGGGAGGGTGTAGATTTTTCGTGTGAGGGGGCTAAGGTCAGGGACAAACCATTCTACTCACCTGTAGCTAAATTTAATTTTAAGTTCATGCTGTGTTAGAGAGGCTGCATTCAGCAGTGATGTTGTCGCCATTATGGGTTTGCAGTTTGGCTCGTTTAAGGTGGAGATTTTCAAAACACCACTCTCCTTTATTTTACTATGGGGAATTAATGGATATGCAGCATACAGGCAAAACATGCAATGCGATCTTGTGAAACGGACGTGCATCTGACGCTCACCAAGGACATGAGCAGGCGCTCCGATTTCTCAATGTACGTGAGAAACAGCGCCACCTGACATCTTCACGGGGCATGAATCACTAACTAAGATTTGTCGTTTATCTAGGACTTACGTTTAGCCCAGACCATGGGTGAAAATTATTGAGGGCTACCTTAAATCCGACAAGTTATCTAGCTAACTGATAAATCTCATTGTGATACAGGCCCTTGCTCTCTGGATGTGTCAGATTTGTGTTTATCTGAGCTTCAGCTGTAGCTATTTGGGATAATGATACTGTTCCTAAGCTTTCATTTCGCTAAACTGCTTAAGGATGCACATATCTGGAGCCAATCCCAGTCAGCCTGGAGTGAAAGGGGGCGTGGCCTAGGAGAGACAGCCAGGTATCATGCGGGACAGAAAAACTCACTAACACACTATGGGCAATTTACAAATTCACCTAAATACATGAGGAAAGTGTTACAGAACAGGGAGAATTCAGCCTTTCCGCAGATAGAGAGACAGGGACAATAACCTTGTAGATTCGTTATGCAGTAACTGCTACCTACTGAGTCTCCTCAGACAAAAGATTAATAATTAAATGGTAAACAGAGGTCATTGCATAACTCATTGCATAACATTTCCAAATCCCGAGTCCCAAACAACCGGCTAAAATAACATTAAAACATTCAACATGAGTCTTTGTAATGTGTTTCTATAACTTACTTAGAGCAGTAATGCATCTTCTGAAGATTCTAATAAAACATAACCTGCGCACAGTATTTAAATGATTGCTGTGTCTTAGGACTTAAGAAACGTCTCGGTTCGAAATGCTCAAACCGCCGCACTGAGATCCCTCTTTGTCACACAAAGTTTTGTTCTTGCGCTGGGCATTTTCCTGCATTCCAGATGCGCTGAGAGGTTCTGTGTGTGTGTGTGTGTGCGTGTGTGTCCGTGTGCCATAGCGTGTTCTGAGTGGCATGTGGCCCAGCCATCCTCTCCGCATTCAGAACAGGAGCGCATCTTCCCAGAACAAAAGCCCGTGCTTCTGGTTGCCATGGAAACAGACTCCCTCTTTCTACGCTTAAATGTACAGGACTCACGTTGGGTGCCACTTCAGAATTAAAACCCCAAAATACCCAGTAACAGCACCCGGTTGTTAGGCACGAATCGATAATTCACTTTATTTGCATTTGATTTTGATTTTTATAAGCTGACAACCTCTCTTAATTGGTCTGCATTGTTTTCCCATTAGAAGTAATTTAGCAGAGAGAATGGACAGACAAACCTTTGAATCCCACAGCATTTAGGATTAATGACAGTTTGGACCTGCTTGCTATTGGTTAATTTATTGATGATCACTGGAATCACTCAGGCAGTGATTGACAGCAAACCAGATTACAGCAGATGGCGATTAATCCATTGTTCACTATAAATATTTGTTCTATAACGGTATGTCCTTTGCAAATGCATTTCTTTCATTTCCAGATGTTAGTGGAAACGAAGGATCCAATGAAAAGACAAAACGTCTCTAAACCAGATTATTTATTAGACAATTAATTCAAATGTCTCTTTCAGCCAAAATAGTTTGAAAAACAACGAAGAAAATGGAATTATTAAATGATCAGGAACTGTTTTAAACAAATACACCCTCAGCTGGACTCACACCAAGAAAATATTTTTGGGAATCCAATATATTCTGGGCTTTTTAAATTTAATGTAATTTCATATACGGAGATTTCAGAGAAAGCTTTTTGCAACTATAGCAAAGTGGATGAACTGCAGTTCAGTCACCCGACTCTGTACATAAACAGCTGCATTTGCAGCAGAATGGAAATGCAATAAGCACTCACAGTGAGGGCAGGACTCGGCGCTCAGTCTGGCTGTGACCTTCATCAAACATCCCCTCAGCAGGTGGAGAGACGATGCAGCAGCTGCCATCAGACAGTGATAAGTTGTTGTAAATTGACTTTGCTGAGATAACTAGCAAAGCACTTTGAACAGAAGAATTAGACCACAGAGATCTGTTAGAACCTTTCAGTGTTTGTGTACAGATGTATTACATAACAAACTACATGCTAATGGAATTTTCTGGGCAGCCATCTATTATAAAATCACTAGTCAGTTGAGCACACATGTTCAGGAGATAGTCAGTGTTCCTTCATCTTGCAAATGTTTATCCTTTTCAGAGTCAAAGATAGGGGTGAAGGCCGGGTGCACCTGAATTGGATGCCAGTCCATCACAGGGCACAGAGACATACAATCATACTCTGTGCTCAGTTTAGTAACAGTGTAAAAGTGCAGAACCGGGGTTCAAATCCAGATTCAAATTCAGATGTAAGGCAACAGTACTAATGTGAGCAAGCACGTTAACCACACATGGCACAAATTTCAGCTAAATAAATAGATTATTATTATTAATTTTATTATTATTATTATTATTATTATTATTATTAAGGGCTCTCCAATATTCCTGTGTGTCATAACGGCAGATAAACTACAAGACCGATTATTTTAACTTAAGTGAATATGCCCAAGGAAACAATTTATGTAATTGCGTTACGCTTCTCACAACGCATAATCTGCTCAACTAATTACAAAATCGGCGCGAGTGTACTGATACCAAAAAATGAAAAAAGAATAAAGAGGCAGTTTGAATTCACCCCGAGCTCAGCGAACAATGCGAGGATGAAACTATTAAATATTGCATTTCGAAAGCGGCTGACATCGGAGTCGATCCGAGCCGTGAGGCGGGACCGATGGCCGGGACAGGTGATCACACCCGTCCTACACCTCCAGCGATGCCCATCGGGGTAAAGCGAAGTACGCCTCCTGCAGCTCATCTTGCCCTTAAAAATAAAGTTGCGTGACAGAGCAATGCAATAAAACCTATTAAAATGGGGCTTTGCTCGAACCGAGGGCTTTTTGCGGGTTACTCAAACGCGATTTCGCTCCGTTAGAATAACCAACTGGTAAGACAGCTTTATAAATAAATGCGAGGCTCTAACAGGTATCAGAGCAGCGTGCCATCGCGCAGCGTGATCATTTATCTTAAATAATTATACTGGAAGCCTTGATGTTTTCCTAAAATACTTTTAAAGGACACGACTGATGGTTTGCCCTAAGGGACGTTGAAGGGAAAGTCTGAGATCCCGGAGACAGGATGGGTCTTCCCCCGACGCCCCGGGGGGTCTGAGCTCTAGCGGCTGGCGGGGCGAGATGCAGCCGGAGCTTAAAAGCAGAGAAGGTCGGGAATAGCTGGTGCAACGGTGTGTGTTGTTCATATCTCATTGAAGAGACCTTGTTTCATGAGCAATGAACTTTTATTTAACCACTAACATCTTCCATGTAAACCTACAAACTGCTCTCTCTCGTCGGTCTCCCTACCCGTTGTCTTTACCTCTTCCTATCCCTCAACGTCCCTCTACTGGTCACCAAAGGTACTGCACTACATTTCAACACATCCCCCTTTCTTTAAAGCCGAGAACAAACATCTTTTAACATACCAAAATATTATGTTGGCATTGTCAACATCAATATTCACATTTTCATCACATCATTACTTTTTTTTTTATTTCACAATGCTTTCAAATAACACAAAGGTCTTTTAAAAAATAAACGAGCTTCAAAACCACAAAGCATAGTTGTATTTTGTCTTTCAACATGAGAATCTCAAGCACCATCAAATCCACCGATTCATTGATGAAGTCTGACTGGTCTTGGATGAGGATAAGTTAAAGCAGTGCGTGACTGGCCTCATCCTCATACCACAAAGGACCTACAATGCTTCCTGGGCTTTTCCAATTTCTATTGCCGCTTCATTAAGGGGTTCAGCTCGGTAGCTGCGCCCCTTACGGACCTTCTCAAGGTTCAAGGCACCAGGCTGTGGCGGACACCCTCCACTATCTCCACTTTCCAGCTGTTTAAACGCCTGTTCTGCTCGGCCCCAATTCTGCACCAACCCGACCCTCCGTTACCCTTTATAGTAGAGACCGACACCTCAGAGGTGGGGGTTGGAGCCGTCAGGTCCCAACGGGACCCAGATACAGGTAAGACCCATCCATGTGCCTACTTTTCCCGGAAACTCTCCCTAGCCAAGGGTAACTATGATATAGGGAATTGGGAACTTTTGGCAATCAAACTAGCCCTAGAAGAATAGAGACCCTGGTTGGAGGGTGCTCTCCATCCCTTTCAGGTTCACACGGACCATTGCAACCTGGAATACCTCAGAGAAGCTAAACGACTGAATGCTCGTCAAGCCCGGTGGGTGCTGTTCTTTACCCATTTTGAGTTCCAGGTTAAGTACATTCCTGGATCCAAGAACATCAAGACCAACGCACTCTCTCGCCAGTCCGATGCCCCTAAGGTCCCTGAGGAACCAGTCAGTATCCTGCCTCCCTCCTGTTTCGCCTGCCTAGTTACCTGGGACCTAGAGGAACAATTGGAACGTCTGGCTCGACAGCAATCGCCACCTGCCAAGTGCCCTCCGGATCGGAGGTACGTTCCAGCAATCCGGAGGTACAGCTCCACAATCAGGTTCTGCAATGGGTCCATACCTCCCTCGGTTCAGGTCACCCCGGGACGGCTGCAACCACCTGCCTCATTGCTCGTCACTATTGGTGGCTCGGATGGAGATGGGAGGTGTATCACTATGTTCAGTCTTGTCCAGAATAGTTTGTGTTTTGTTTGTGCCCAGAACAAAGCTCCATCCACACCTCCCTCAGGCCTCCTTCACCCACTCCCCACGCCCTCATGTCCATGGTCCCATAGAGTAATGGACTTTGTAACGGAGCAACCTTCCTCGCAGGGCTACACCACCATCCTAACACTTGTAGATCACTTCTCTAAAATGTGTTGATTAATCCCACTGTCTAAACTGCCAACCACCTCTGAGTTGGCGGACCTGTTATTCTGTTGGGTCTTCTGTTATTATGGGCTTCCAGAAGGCATAGTGTCTGATCGAGGACCCCAGTTTACAGCCAGAGTATTCCGAGCCTTGTGCGCATGTCTGAATGCATCCCTAAGTCTGTCCTCTGCCTATCATCCTCAGTCAAATGGGCTCACTCAGAGAACCAACCTCGAAGTCGGGAAGATGCTACATCTGATGTGCTCAGCACAACCTCCGGAATGGTCCCGCTATCTGCCCTGGGCAGAATATGCCAGGAACTCTCTAGGTCAGCCGTCCACCTCCCTATCTCCATTTCAGTGTGTCTTCGGGTATCAGCGTCCACTCTTCCCCTGGGACTCCCAGCCCATGGAGGTTCCGTCTGTGGAGGATTGGTATCGCCGCAACAAACAGGTATGGCAACGCGCGCACCGCCAGCTTCACAAACGGGCTGTCACCCACAAGACCCAGGCCGACTGAAAATGCCGGCCCGGCCCTGTTTTCCGCCTGACTTTCGGGTCTGGCTGTCAACCCGGAACCTTTGCCTCCCAGCCGTTCGTAAGTTGTATCCTAAATACATAGGCCCTTTCTGAATCCTCCACCAGTTAGAACCAGTAACCTATCGCCTGCAGCTGCCTAGGATCTATCGCATTACCCCCTCTTTTCATGTTTCTCTCTTGAAACCAGTGTCGTTAGAGCCTGGCACATCCCCCCGCTAGCCATATCGAACCACCTCCTCCCATTCCTCTGGACGACGGCAAGACTTTTGCTGTACAGGCTGCCCTGGATCCTCGCCGTTGGGGAGGTACCCTGCAGTATCTGGTTGATTGGGAGGGCTACAGTCCCAAGGAATGAACCTGGGTTCCCGCCTCGGATATCTTGGATCATGCCCTGCTTGCATAGTTCCACTGGGACCACACGGACAGGCCTGGTTCCCAATGGGAAGCAGCTGCCCTCGACCAATACCCAGAAACCACACTGGATAAAAGCACAACAATAACCGCAGTCCGGCGTGAGGTATTGTTCATGCATAGCGACATACTGAGCGTTATTCTTCCTGTCTCCCGTCTTTCTGTTCCACCCTGCTTGCCCTGCCAGACTCTTACTACAGCCCATCTCAACCTCCCTCCTGCCCTTCCTCCCCTCGCTCTTCCTCCTTGTGAGTTCCTTGTGTGCCCAGTCTGTGTGTTCGGACGGATTCCCTGTTGATCGACCCTCTCGCCAGCGACCCTGACCACAGACCCGGATCCTGACTCAGTGCCTGCCTTTTGTTCCTGATTTCGACCCTGCCTGCATGACCACATCTCTGTCCTTTCCCTGTATCTGTTTCCCTCTGCCGGGCTAAATAAAGGCTCAGTGGTCAGACCATCAGTGGGTCTGAGTGTATTCGTGACAGCTTGGCCATTGCATGGAGTGAGTACATTTTTTTTTAAAGTTTAATCTAGTATTTAGTATTTTTGGATTTTTAAAGCAAAGGGATTTTCACCAGAATCCCTTTTATATTTATAACCCAATAAGGATTTTCCAAAGGTACTGCATATCAACACACAGTGCACAAACCCATATGAAGAAGCAGATCTACCAAGAAAGAAAATACTTTTTTTTCCATGATGGAGAGTGGACCTTCAAATCAAATTCACAACAACAATATATATTTTTGTAGTAAGAGTTAGCTGGATGGTAAATTAAAGAAACTTTTCAAAATGGGCGACTAATATTCCTTACATAATCATAATAATAATAATAATAATAATAATGAAATAGTTGTGAATTCTAATTATCACTTATTGAAACCCTGATGCCTTTTCTATATAGCGTAAAAATATGTAATTATTATTATTATTATTATTATACCAGGCTTGGCAGTATCTCCAACCGCCCAGCCAGGCAGAAAAGCAGGTGAAAACACCCCGACGGAGCTGGAGACTCGCAGCCCGGAGTCTCGGCGTCGAGGCGACGCTGTTATATCTACACCCATCTTTTCAGAAAAAAACTTGTGTTTCGCGATGCCTAAGGACAGGGCGTCACGACCTCAAGGCTGTCGATTCAGTTCCGCATCGGGAACCTGATGTTCTCAACCTTCTTATCCAGTGAAAAACTGGAAGACTGGTTGGTAATTTTATATTTACTGACTGAAGCCAACTCATCCCTTTTTTCTTTCTTTCTTGACACAATAACACACCATACTTGGATAGTTATACAATTAATTGGCAGAATTTACTGTATGCAAAAAAATGAGAGGTGCCCTGAATGTATTAAATGAATCCATAACTTATTTATAATGACAATTTAATTTACAATCTATCCTAATTAATTTAAACCAGATCCACAGTAATTATGCACACCATTTTTTGGGAAAAAACCCTCAACAAACAAAGAACAGAGGTCAGGAGGCTTTAATTAAGTGACCGTGCGCAGTTTGGCTCACAGTGGGATTCCATACAAACACATGGCAGTGGTTTCCAGGTCAGATCAGCTCTGCCGTAATGCATCTCGCTGGTAACCGTGGGGACCCTGATGGGAATCGCTTGAAATATTTTTGGGTTAGCGACTGAAAAATAAGGTAGTGTTACATCCCACCTCTACCCTTGGTTGAATTTGATTCGATTTTGCTGTCACTTCAGCTGTCACACACATGACAAAAATTGACTTGTGTAGTCCCATTTTCAGTATATAGTCGATTTGATAGCACTTTGTTCAGTAGATATTTGAGTTGTACCTCTGTGTTCAGTATAAAGTCCAACACTAGATTTGTGTTCAGTAGGTAGTCAAGTTGTAGTCCTGCGTTCAGTAGATAGTCGAATTGTTAGTACTGTGTTTAGTAGACAGTTGAGTTGATTGTACTGTGTTCACTATATAATCCAGTTGCACTCCTGTGTTTGGTAGGTAACTGAGTTGTAGTCCAGCGTTCACTAGATTAGACCAAATCTAGATCTATAAGTTAGACTGTTATACTCCTGTTTTAAGTAAATAGTTTAGGTATAGTGTTGTCTTCAGTAGATAGTTTAGATGAATTCCTGTGTACATAGTTGAATTGTAGACCTGTGATCTGTAGATAATATGGTATGTCCACAGGAATGCTGTGAAAGTGCTGGGCGATGTCAGAACAGAGGTAACCTCCAAATTTCCCCCACTCTCTCTTTGACGGTGCTGCTCTGTGACCTGGCTACGTTCAGCCCAGGATTCGTGCAGCTGCTCGCACTGCCATTTCCACATCACTGCCATTTCCACATCGCTGCCATTCTGCTTCACTAATATCACCTTGTCAGCCAGGAGGCCACGGCGCCTCAGAGGTCAAAGCAGAGACGTGTTGGAATGAAGCCGTCCGAATTTAATTTACGGCCCTCGACATCGCTAGCCCGACGTAACATAATCTTAATAATCGTAATGCTCCCAACAAACTATCAGGCTTGTGTGTGTTTTAATGACTTATGGCAGCAAATGCTATCACTGCTTCGGCAATTTAATTTAATTCTCAGAAACCTTTGACACACCTTTGAGATTGACTATCATTTTCAAAAGCTTGTCATGGTGTTGTCGTGCACGGGCTCTCTGCTGAGTGGAGGCGATCAGTCTTTCTGGCCCGGTCCAGGATCGGAGCCAAGCACAGCTAGCAGTGGCCACTGTCATAAAGCGAAGTTACAGACGTCTAAGAAGCTGCCATTCTTCAGTCGACACAAAAAAGAGCACATTTCTCAAACACAGATTTAACATCAAAATTATAGTTCTCCACAAGCAGTGGAGCTTCGAATGACTGGCTTTTAAAAAATCATGGAGTACACAGCTAACTCTCCACTTCTCAAATCAGAACATGGCCGCACTCCAAGCGAGTCTATTTTTGGGATATCAGTCTGAGTACCACCTTGACTTTCTCTTCGGGCTAAAGAGACGCTGCAATCAAGGGGACTCTGATGCATTTTCTTTTCCTTTTTCACGGGCCTGTAATCTCACAGCCTTCATAGCACATGTGGACTAGACCAAAGTGGACCCCCCAGCCAGCCCGAACAAGTCTATTCTGGGCCTACATCCCCTTGAATTCCTAACATCACCTTGAATTCCTTACCTGGGTCCACAGTTGTAGCTATCAACAGAAACTAGGTTCTTTTCAAAGCCCAGTACTCTGACTCATGCATAACCATTATGACCATAAATATCCATCCATTATCCACGACTTCCCCTCCAGTGCTGGGTCACATCATGCCTGGAAGCATGGGGGCATGATGCAGGAGATGCCCTGGACAGGATGTCAGTTCATCACTGGGCACACACACTGAGGGCAATTTACAGACCAATCTCCGCAGGCTGCGGAGGTCCTGGAGAGAACACCACATGCACATCAAAACTGAGAAATTGGTAGCAATAAGTGTATCACCAAAGCATAGCATTTCAAAACCAAGAACCAGCTTCAAGGGTCACTTTGTATCTCAAATGTACTTGCGTGAAAATGGCAAGCACAGTCTGGTTTGTACCCCCAGCACTTTATAAAAATAAATAAAAATCTTGGTGTGCCCCTCAACACAAATTAAATGTAATCCTATCAAAGACTCGCAGAGTCCTCACTGGATAGAGGAACCTTGTTCCAAACCTAATTGGGGATTATTTTGTCTACAGTGGGGTTATTTTCTTGCTCTATTTTCTTTCTTTTTTCACTTCTAATTTATTATTATGTATCGATTGCTGCTGTACTTGTTGTATTGTGTACTACGTACTATGTGTATTTGGCATTATGGTAAGAATTCCATTGTGCTATTTGTGTGTGACAATAAAAATCCTTGACACCTAGGAATGTGTGCGTAGAAATACTTATAACTCCCCGATATTGTTTGATTTGTCATTTCTGTAGTGGGATGAATGGAAAAGAAACTAAGTATAGAGGTGGCCTTTTGAGAGCATATCTGATACCGAATACAGTGTCCATTAGGAAAAGCACATTTCCAATAGCGCAACTTAAAAATAATGAAAGATGCCCACAACGAAAGTCTACTGGTCTATTTTCCACTTACGGCTTGACATATCTGTTAAATGGCAGTCGGAATGTTTAAAAAAAACAAAAACAAAATATGAGTACTTGCACTTAAGCCGAGTTAGAAAGGAATGAGTGTCAAAGTGAATTGAGCATTCAAACCCAAAATAAGCAGCGCGGCCATGGAGGGATAAAGGACGGCTCTCCAGCGGAGGTACATCACTAAGAGGCTGCACAGGCTCTGAGGTCATCGGTTCTGCACCATAACATGAATGATAGGGGGAGTTACACCGTGAGTCTTTAAATATGCAGGCTATGGAGGGGCTGCCCAGTGACCCCCAACCATGGTAAGTTACATGAAACAATCGTGTACCAATTGCACAGGAATGCTTTTAGCTTTTAAAAGTCCCTAGAACTACTGTAATATCTGTGTGGTTATGCGTGTGGTTTTGTGTGTGGCTGTGTGTGTGGTCATGCGTGTGGTTTTGTGTGTGGCTGTGTGTGTGGTCATGCGTGTGGTTTAGTGTGTGGCTGTGTGTGTGGTCATGCGTGTGGTTTTGTGTGTGGCTGTGTGTGTGGTCATGCGTGTGGTTTAGTGTG
>JAODJU010000050.1:4579368-4590820 GCA_026776725.1 Gnathonemus echidnorhynchus | reverse complement strand
TGTGTGAGTAAATGCTGTATGAGTAAGTGAATGGTGTGTGAGTAAATGCTGTATGAGTAAGTGAATGGTGTGTGAGTAAATGCTGTATGAGTAAGTGAATGGTGTGTGAGTAAATGCTGTATGAGTAAGTGAATGGTGTGTGAGTGTGCCCTGCGATGGGTTGGCACCCCATCCTGGGTTATTGCCTGCCTTGCACCTGTAGCCTCCAGGATAGGCTCCACATCCCTGAATAGGACAAGTAGTTACAGAAAATGGATGGATGGAAAGATGAATGGATGGATGGGTGGATGGATGGACATGGCTAATAGAATAATTTAAGTCTTTCCTGATGGGACTCTGGTGGATGAGACCCTTTACCTGGGGGGTGAGGAAAGAGGTACGTAGCTGTACTCCAATGTGATGGGATGCACTTCAGGGATGGAACAGGCAGTACACGACTCAGAGGAGCGTAACCACACAAAGACAGTGGGGAGTAACCCTGTGATGTCATATCCTCTCTGGCCGTCATACCGGGATGCGTCACGCCCACACATGGCTGCTTCAGCAGCCCCATCATCAGAACGCCGGCCTCAGCCAATCGGGAGGGGGCAGCTGCCCTCGATACGGCGGATCGGCCTGCTAAATTACAGCTGGGGTCTTGACGAAAGACAGTCGCAATCAAATGAGACAAGGTTCCGGTCAGTTCCATAGCCCTTAAGCATCCTGGCCCCAGCTTGGGGAAATGTAAACATACGCCAAGACGATATCAACCTGATTTTAACCCCCCCAGTTAAACCCCAAATGTCCCCTGAGCTTGTGAGGAGGCAGCAAATCAGTGAAGGACGAGCTCCAGGGTCACGCAACTACACCCTGGCATAAGCGGAGTCCATCTCCCCTCCTCTCCTCTCCTCCCTTCAAAGTAAAAGCCTCCCTGTGCTCTGGGAGCGGCCGTTAAGGAGGGGCCGAAAGCTCGCGGCCGCAGATGGCAAAGCAGCAGCAGCAATGCAGATTGCAGATGCGTTAAACTCCTGGTTAAAATAATTCTCCTTTGCCAGTTTGCTGTCAGGAAACAGTAATTACTTAATTAATTAATGGAGGAGGCTAAACTGGGGTAAAATATACATTAGCATGCGGCCTGTTTTTAAGCGAGACTGTGTTTGTGGGAGGACCTCTTTGTGCGTATAAGAATGTCTCATTTGTGTTTGTAAAATGAGCAATAAGTAGTACAGTAGGGGGCTCTACTGCGCATAAGCAAGCCATGATTGGCAGGAGCTGGGCCTGGACTAGGGTTTGTGTGACGTCAGCTGACCTGCTCGTTCATTTGCTTCCCCTCAAGCTTATTACCAGAAGGATAAGACCAGGAGAGCAGGACAGACTCTTCACAGTCACTCCCTCTCAGAACGATTCTCAGAATGCTGCCCTTAACCCCCCCCTCAACCCCCCAAGTCAGTACTGATGCTCCTATGTCCATTCTGAGCCTCATGTAAAACCTCGAATCCTTTCCTCCTCCTTCTCATCCTCCCGTTCCACAGTTCCCCCCATCGTGTGACACCCCCCCAGGTCTCAAAAGGCCATTTGGCAGGAAACAAAATTTACTCAGTTCCCGATATTAAAAACAGATCATACCATCAAACTTTAGTATGTCAGGGAACCAAATTTACTTTCAACACAGACATGAATCCAAACAAGAAGACCCTGCATCATTTGCAGTGTACTTTAGATGGTGCTCTATGGTGGCGGCAAGTAGACCGCATAAGGTGAAGCAGACCACATGGGGTGAAGCAGACCACAAAGGGTGAGGTAGACCACATAGTGTGAGGCAGACCACATAGGGTGAGGCAGATCGCACGGGGTGAAGTAGACCGCATAGGGTGAAGCAGACCACATAGCGTGAAGCAGACCGCATAGGCTGGTCAGCTAGAAACACTGCACTTGTACATCCATCCTCAGAGAAGCGTATTAACTGTAGCCTAATCTCTCTGCCTCTTAAAGGCACGGAAGTATATCTCTCATTCGCCTCATCATTGCTCCTTTGGCACCACTGGAAAGACTTCACTTCTGGGCCCCAGAGCTTTTCCAAGTCTTTTTTGTGAAGGTGTGTAAGATTGTCCCGATTCTCTCCCGTCGTTCTCAGAGGTGAATTCCACACTGGGGGAAGGATCCCACCCAGAGGCCCCTGAGGCTGAGGTAGCCACTTCAAACAGACCTTCCTTCCATAAGCAGCATTTAGCCCTAACATTCATGGGCTCAGTGGCATTTTTTCTAGAGAATTCCGGGTATAAATTATCAATTTTTAATGCGTAAAAGAGCAGATTTTCATGTTGGTAAAAGGGCTATATATTTTATCTTTGTATTTCCCATCTTAATATTCATTTCAATTTTATACTTATCAGAAACTGTTGTCCAGTTCAATGTACAAGTGAGGGTGAGACAGCATTTCCTGGAGCAGCAGTCTGCCCAAAACGAGATGAGAACCTATGACCAGGCGGCACAGATCCCAAACCACATGCCATATACCATTCATAAACAAACATAACTGAATATCATCCCTACAACTCGAAAAATGTATTATACCACAGTCATGGAGTTGTATGTCTTCTGTTTTAGCTATAGGCCTTGAAAAAAAATAAATCGACTTGAAGAAATGACTGTGCAGTATGAGGACTCGCTATTACTGTGCATCTCGGGTACCATACGGTGCGTTTCCATAACAACCGCATCAACATCAAGGCCTGTCACAGCAAAAATAAGAAAACATTAAGAGATTCAATGTGGAATACAGCCATGCTCCAAGAGTAGTGAAGTCCAGCACACAGACAATCTTATTAATGGACATAAGTTTGGAACAGAATTCTTCCATATGCTACAATTTGTTGGTGTTTCTCACTTTGATGGAACATTTGACTGAGACGTCCAGAAGACTATTCACATGAAGACAGTACAAGATATATAAAACCTATTACCTATTTCTTTATGGACTGCAATACATCCTTAGTTATAATAATGATTAGACCCATCAGAAAAACAATTTCCTGCACTTGGTTATGCAGAGTGGAATGAGGTTTGATGCATGAATGACAGGTGAGCAGCAGCATCATTTGTTTATCAATGACCAAATTAGCCATCAAATTGTTCTACTCAATGTCCGAATTCTGGGGAATTGGATCATATCAGTCAGCGTGCATTTTATTCATATGTCACTGGTCTTAAAATGGTTTGTGATGGAAACTACAGGTTCTCAGTTTGGACAAGTGTAATTACTGCTGATGTAACATCCAAATGAAGCACCAAGTGCTTAAACAGATTTGCAATTAGAGTTTGTTGGTCTGATCAGATGGCAGAGGTCTCATACATAATGACGAGAGCAGAGGCGTGACAGGGACCAGGTGTAATGTGTCTGGAAGGACGACTGATGGTCTGTAAATGATTAAGCCAGTGAGGTCCTTCCAAAAAGCAAGCAATTTACGGTTAGCAAGCTGCTAGTTAAAAGCTAATGATGTGACATGGTTGAACCTAAACCTTTTGTGGTCTGCGATTTTGTGTAATTGCAGCGTCGCAGTTAGAGAATGTCAGAATCCCTGGAGCAAGTCTGCGGGCGTCACAGTGGATAGCCTGGATTTGTGGGGGAAAAAAACCCAGATGCAAATCCGAACAATCAACCAGTAGCTGCAGAGAATCACCGAACACACACTCGCGCCACAAGAAATAGTGACACCAAAAGCCATAAGGCACCTGTGCTGACTAAAGAAGAGAGACTCTGCACTGCATAGTGAGCGGGGTTATCTTACATCATCAATCTCCAGTTGGTCTAACCCACTTACCATATGGTATTTTATTGCTCTCTGTTGGTTTACATCAGGCAGTGACATCCAGCGCTCAGTGTCACTCCTAAGGTTGGGACCACAAGCCTCCCAGGAGGCTGAACCCCCATCATGACAGAAACACTTTGCCACAGGCCGGCGTACACTCTATCGCTGCGTTTTTTTTGTCATTTATTTTGCCACTAAGGGTTGGAGTCGACCAAAACCATTCCAGGAAAATGCAACTTACAGTACAGCACGAGTGCCGTTCACCGTGGGATACGAGCACTCAAGCCCGCGGGTCTCTCTCACTGCGGACCACGCATGTACTGGCTTTTTCGGGAGGCATGGGGTGGAGGGTGACTCATCTGACCGCGTGATTCTTTACCCCCTGCTCACACCAGCCCTGCCCGTGGTATATACCTCATTCTGCTGGCTAAATTGTATTTTCAGGTAAATATCCGTGCAGCCTAACTACAGCCTCTAGCTGTGAACTTCTTAACAGACTGTACTAGATAAAGAACTATCTGCTGTTAGCCTAACATTTGTAATCAGCTGATTCAGAGGTTTTCCTTTCTTCTTGCATCTGATCCCAGTTCAGAGACAGAAGAGCAGAGGAGTATGACCGATGACGTTTTATGCATCAACGTAGCAGGCTGATGTGGCCTTAGTCTTTCCTGACATGATGTCCAGCAGCCTTTCCTGACGTGATGTGAGCAGCCTTTCATGACGTGATGTCCAGCAGTCTCCGCCGCCGAACCAGATTCCCAACCTACTCCAAAAATCATAAGGCACACCAGAGATTGCCCTGGTAGCCAAGTCTAGGCCAAAAATGATCAAAAACATATATTATTGAATATGTCCTATGATCTCTTGAGACCATAATGCAATTACAATGACAGTTACTAAAACGTGACCTGCATCAATCTGAGGAGCGTACTGACACTCCGTTCCGGCTTGTCTTCTCCAGTTTTCCTTAATCTCTTTTTATCCAGCTGACCTTTCACAGTTTCTCATCCTTCCTGGAACAGCACTTATTTCTCATATTTGAATAATGTAAATAATAAAGCGAGCAGCAGCCATCAGGGAGATTTCAAGTGACATTTTCAGCATAATATGCCTGTGAGCTTTGGGACTAACCTAAACACAGGTTGTGTCCAATCATACAGATTATTAAATCCTCCTTCAAATGGCAACTGAAATATCATTACGACAGCCGTGGAGACGGAAATGTGAAGGGGCAGCTTGTTTTGCTAAATGAGCTCCTCGTGGTATTCTGTACCAGCCTCTTAGAATACCCCAAACATTACACCTGAGTGAAAGGCAGCAGCCATTATAGGGCAGTAATATGCAGTTTTCCTCATGGAATTTGATGAGTTCTGAGACCATAGGAGATCAACTGACATCAAAAGCATGCTAACTATGACATCACCACACAACTCATGATTCATATGTTACATCACAGGCAAAAGCAAGTGTAAACCAGCTGATTAACAAAGTGAATAACATTAATGTGATACTATAATAATCAATGAGAAGATAACAGCGCTTATTTACTTAAAAAGAAACAGACACATCATCATGCCTATGGCTATATACTTCTTGGACCCGGTACCAGGGCCACCATTATCCCGTCCAGGGGCCAGTATCATGCAGCAGCAGTTCATGCTTGGCAGGATAACTTGGTGGATTTAAGGTACACCAGTCTAAATGGACTTCATCTTTGTTCACTTAAATTTAGCCCAGACTACCTGAAAACCGACAAGTAATCCGGCTAAGCAAGAAATCCTGCTTCATGATACAGGCACCTGGATTATTATTATTATTCTTATTATTAACAATGATATATAAAATCCAGGATTTGGTGAAAGCTATAAAAAGCATGGATATGAGAACAGATTTGAATAAGACAGCCCTTCCCAGAACGCAGGGGGCATTAACAATGTGTGGCATTAAAGGTGATCCACTAAAGGTGATCCACTAAAGGTGATCCACACCTGCTGGCGCTCTGGAGCTGGGGGACAGAGGGCCGCCACTAACACACATCAAACAGCGACCGTCCTGGGATCAATGACAGACTCCCGGCTGCTGCGATGGGACTGCGCTCACCCCTCAGATATAGTTAGGCATTCCGTTTTTAGGCAAGATCAGAGAGCACTTTCCCCAGAAACGTGGGGAAACTTAAAGGTTTATACTGCTCTTTGTGACCAGCGCTGGCGAATTACAAAGCAGGGCTGCTGTGCAGCACTTTATTTCATTATTTATTGGTCTTGCTTAAAATACAGGGCACATTGTAACAAATGTATCGGCTGATTTTGTTCTTGCAGATTGTTCAGTGTGTCAGTTCATAGACTATAATACTTTATACTTCCTGTATCGCAAAAGATCTCAATTCTTCTTCTCAATTAAATGAAAACCTTCTTTGTCTTGTATACCAACCAAACATATACCTTCATGAAGAGCTGCTGCTGGAACTGGATATTGTGTAATATAAGTCATATCTGGCTTCCTTAACTGTAAATGTGCACGTGTTTCAATATTTTTGTAATATTCATACACAAACCAGTTGTTGCATCTGTCATTCGCATTAGAGCAGCTATAATTTGACTTAGGTATCCAAAACTTTAGAGTGTATCCAGTAAAATATCAGAAGGAGATATTAGCAGTAAGTTTAGCATGTGCTTAAGAAAGGTCTGATCTCTGGATCCCCGTCAAAGCTGAGGTCCTTTCCAGGATTAGCAGCTGTCTGCTGCGCTGAGAGCAGGTCATCTCCGTCCTCTTGCCTCTAAGGAGAACTGGGAAGTCCTTATCCTTAAATGTCTTTACGGCACTTGTCAGGGCCCCTTTGATGCTGAAGTTGGCTTTTCACACTTCTGCTTTAACTTTCTGAACTTGTTTTTCTTTTTCTGTTTACTTTTCTCATGCCTATTTATAATAGTTCATATACAGAGAAGATTCATTCACATCTCTTCTAATACCAACGAGCTACAACACAAGTTAAAAGGCTGTGAGAAGGTTATACACATTTACATTCGTTTATGCAAATAAATGCGTTAGCGTGGTTATTAGATTTTTCCTTTGTAAAAAGAGACTTTCATTTATTTATTTGTTTTATTTGCTTAGCCCAGAGTTATATTGCACAAAGTTATATTCATTTTCAAAGTTTATCAAGCGTACAAATGTGATTTATTATGAGAGTTTTTATTGTGACTGGCTAAATATGTAAGCATCAGCATTTATTACTTAATAGAAAGTCTTTAAATGTAACATAGCTTCATTAGTAGCAATGTCTGCATCCTTGTGTGAAACACAGCGGATCTTGTGCTTCAGCATACATCACGTGCACTTAAAGGGGAATTTAGAGGATCTCCCAGGACTTTTGACCTTCACAGAACCATAAATCATAAAGCAGCTGACGACACTGGGAAACGTTCTCATCAGTTGGAAACAGCATGACTCACCTTGGTTCAAAACACAAGGCTGATTGATCACAGCTTTGACAATGACTTGTGAATCATGCCGTTTCTTTTGGGGCTCGAATGTTCTTTTGTTGTGGAGCAAGTGTCACCGCAAGCAGATGGATGTACGACGTCACTGCAAGTCGCTAATTACTCCTACAGCAAGTCCTCACACTGACGACGGCTGCTCAGCCCTTTCCTGACAACCAGGAATCACTAACTGTACATTTCTATGGCACATTTCCAAGGCTGCTATACCTTCTACCATTAAATAAATTCACCACTGAATCTTCCCCGCTTCACTGTGATTGTTTTATGAAACACTATTATCGTATTACTGTTATTGTTTTTTGTGGTATAGGTCTTCCATCTTTCATTCCTAACTGAATTCAGCATTAATTAAAAAATTTATCTGAATTTGATTTTTACATCACGATGGCTCCTTATGTGCAGAGATTAATTGCAGGAGATGAATTTCACCTAAAACTTTTTATTTTTTTTAATTAATTCAGGATAAAGAAGCAAAAGCTTTTCTTTGATGTCTGACCTGTTCCAGGGAGACAGAATGTGAGCCAGAACCGTGAGAATTTATAGCATAATATTTATAAATCGCGGGGTGGAGCCAAAACGATGTCCTGATACCAAATCTCTCCTCTGAGCTTCCAGATTAATCTGGAAATGAGACCGCAGTCTCCTGTCTCCTTTACCAGTGTCAGAGTGGAAGCTCAGAGGAAGGCACTACTCTGTTGGACTGAATAGCAGAATAGCAGAATATAAAGTCTAATGGTGTCACAGGCCAGTAACCCGGAGAAGGGCTGTGACTTCACTGGGAGAGGGTGTAACCCTGATTGGCAAAGTAATCCCCAGTCTCTCAGAAATAAGACCTGAAACCGTCAGACTTGCAAGTGACCCATATTAAGTTTCTATAAACACAAGACGGCCAAAGCACAGCCAAAAAGCCCTATTCCCCCTACTGCCCAATGTATCTCATCTACAGCAATTAGATGAAGTATATTCTTACTTACATTATATATTTCTGAAGAGGCAATATGACTGAGTAACTATAATACCTAAGGATGTTTAATTTGAACATAATTGAACATTTAATATAGTAATTGTAGTCATTTATTTTAAATGGTTTCATACAGTATGTATGTACAAACTGATTGTACTGCTTATAGAAGGATATTGCCAAGATCCACACAGAATCACTTGGAACAAGAAACCCAAAGACGCAGAGCATATCCATCCATCCATGTTCTATACCTGCTTGTCCTGTGCAGGGTTGTGGGGGTCCAGAGCCTATTTGGGAAGTTATGGGTGCAAGGCAGGGAACAGCCCAGGATGGGGTGCCAACCCATCACAGGGCACAGTCACAACCACACTTATAGAGAATTTGGTAACTCCAGTTCACCTCAGCATGTTCTTGGACTGTGGGGGAACCAGAGTACCCAGAGAAAACCCCATGACGACACGGGGAGAACATGCAAACTCCACACACAGCCATGGTGGAGACTGAAACCCAGGTCTCAGAGGTGTGAGGCAACAGTGTCACCCACTGCGCCGCTGTGCCACCCATGCAGAAGATCACAGGATATAACTACATCTATTTTAACAGTGCTAAATCCATACAGCCACTGATGTCTCCTCTACACTGTCCATACTACAACTGAAGGAGCTCAGATTAAGTATTTTTGTTGAGGATTTCTTAGCTATAGATTTCCAACACCAATGTGTATAATAACATCCAATAATATTTCCCTTCCTACGTCACACGAATAGAGCATGCATTATTTTTGGAGCTTATTGTGCAGAAGCTTTGAAGTGGCAGGGAAAAGCATACAGGTCATTACAGAGATACTGAACAATGCGATAGTCCAGCTTGTCAGCTCACTCAGGCTAGTTGCATCACCTCCTGTCCACTAAATAATAAATAATGGCTGCCTCAGTGGGCATTGTTTTATTTTATTATTAACTTATTTCTTGAAGCATTTACTCCCCAAGGAAGCGCTCAGCTTCATTTGATGCGTGACTCTGAGATGGGTCACGCAACAGTCAACATGCATTATCAGACTCCAAATGATCACTTCATATAGAATTACAAAACACAGCCCTTTAAAAAGGCATGGAAAATCCGTGTAAACAATCAGCCATACTTGCTTGGAGGTGTTGAAAAAGCTCGGTTTGAATAGTTAACTATGCTAGAAGTAAGTATCTGGATCATAAATAATTCCTGGTTCATTGTTTAGCTAACAATGTCCCACTCAGTCACTTGTTCTACCTGACAATCCACACCTTAAGTGCTACCATTCCCTGCTGTGACACATTACTCTGCTACCAAAGAAAATCAATCTTGTGACTATGAAGCTGCTGCATGTATTTCTAGAAATACTTCTAAAGCATAAACAGAACAGCGACTTTTTTGTTACACAGCTAATCAGCAGGCTCCTCACTGGCTGAGACGTCCAGTTCCAAAGGTGTCCATGTCTACATAGTTCAGCTCCAGTCCATCAACGAAAGCGCTCCACTGACTGACAGTTCAGGACTGCAGCAAGCCACAACCTCACTACCCCAGCACTGAAAGTAAGGCCTTGATTGCTACAGTAATCGGCGCCATGGCCAACTCCAGTCTTTTCAGTGTCTGGGCCTCAATTCCTATTCAATTTAGCACCATGGTCAGTACTACAATCAGTCAGTTGACAGTGCAGCACCAAGAACCAGCCCACACCTTGGGTGGATCCGAAACAGAGTGCTTGTTTGCTCTGTAGTATGCAAATAAAGTATGCAAAATGAGAAGTATGGCCAAATGCTCAGCAGGGATGAAATAGGGAGCGAGTGGCTGATGACATACTGCATGCTGTGAAATTCTGAAGTGTGCAAGCAATGAATGTTATGCTATCCCACAAGGCCTCTGGAGCAGTAACCGGAGACGAAGAGCATCACTCACTCAGAAATGTGTGCAGACAAAACACACCATTTCGCTCAATATTTTCATGAATCCAAAATATTTCCATATGGCAAAAGATGAATGTAAAGTGGCATGGTGGCACAGTGGTTAGCACTGGTGCCTCATGTCTGGGGCCAGGGTAAAAGTCCGTGCTTTCGATTCAGCACCCTGGTTAGCTCCACACTCACCTATCTACGGACAAGACCGCCGTTGGTACGACATTCAGCACCCGGGTCAGCTCCACACTCGCCTATCTATGGACGAGACCGCCACCTCTGTAACATTCAGCACCCTGGTCAGCTCCACACTCGCCTATCTATGGACAAGACCGCCACCTCTGTAACATTCAGCACCCTGGTCAGCTCCTCACCCGCCTATCTACGGACGAGACCGCAGTCGGTACGACATTCAGCACCCTGTTCAACTCCTCACCTGTCTATTTATGGACGAGACCGCCGTCGGTACAACATTCAGCACCTTGGTCAGCTCCTCACCCGCCTATCTACGGACGAGATCACCGTCGGTACAGCATCCTCACCCGCCTATCTACGGACGAGACCCCCACCTCTGTAACATTCAGCACCTTGTTCAGCTCCTCACCCACCCATCTACGGACAAGACCGCCGTCGGTACGACATTCAGCACCCTGGTCAGCTCCTCACCCGCCTATCTACGGCCGAGACCGCCATCTCTGTAACATTCAGCACCCTGGTCAGCTCCGCAATCCATGGATGAGCCCACAGGAATGTCATTCAGCACCACGGTCAGCACCACTCATTTCAGTGCCCGAGTCCCCTTTCCCATTCGATTCAGCACTATGGCCAGTGTCACCATCACCAAACAGCGGTTCTGTCAGCTGTTAGCTCAGCACCAAGGTCAGCTCCACAACCTTCAGCAGCTGGGGCTCCACATGGTTCAGGTCTACAGTCAGTAGGCCCCCCTCTCCTCCGCCTTCTGCCCATCCTCTACCTCTCCCACCTCCTCTTCCACTTCCTCCCTCCCCATCCCCTTCCTCCACCACCTCCTCTTACTCTCTCCCTGTCCCCTTCCTCCTTCTCCTACCCATCTTCTTCCTCTTCCTCTTTCCATCCCCGTCCTCCTCTTCCTATTCCTCTTCCTCCACCTCCCACTCTCCCTGTCCCCTCCTTCTCCTCCCTTGACTCCATTAGCAGAGCAGCTCGCTTCAAACATGCCTTGGACCAGGAGGGAGTGCAAGGACACTGTAAGTAATAACCACATGGTTCCCAAACCTTTCCTGCTGGGGGGGG
>JAODJU010000050.1:4491230-4502978 GCA_026776725.1 Gnathonemus echidnorhynchus | reverse complement strand
ATCTATCTATCTATCTATCTATCTATCTATCTATCTATCTATCTATCTATCTATCTACCTACTATGTCCACTTTTCTTGTGATGTAAGCGGGCGTGCTTCTTTTGGCACTCTGCTACAATACATCAAACTGTAACTAGGGATGCAGGTGAAAACGATTTTCCTAACATCTGGCAGATGGAGGAAGTACGATGAATGTGGGAAGAGCCTCCCAGTCACACTGGCCCACATGTTTCATTTGGGGTGTCAGTTATAACACCAGACCTCATCTGGGCAGACAGAGAGATGGAACAACAGAAAGGGGACAGAGCCTTCTGTTCCCCAGTGACACACAATTAGCAATGTGAAACAGTCCCTGTGGAATACCATTTCCATTTCAATGAAAGCCACTGATGTCCACTGGTGTTTAAAAGATGGCTGTGAGTCCTTTCTAGAGGAAAACCTTCTTCATATGTAGCAAAAATTGCATGTGCTGGAAGCTGATTGGCTAGATCTCACTGTGACTAAGCATCTCAGACTTCACTTTAGAGGCTGGTTGTTAATTGGAATATAACGTGACATTGTTCACTATCAGGCAGCATCTGAAGCAAAGTGCCCATTACTCACTTTGATAAAGGAGGGAGACGTGGATTTCTGCACTTTCATATCTCTCAAATGCATTTTCTTTATAACATTTTTAAAAACCCGTTTCTACACAGACATCTTATTAACAACTACATCTTACTGTGCCTGTAGGTACATTTTATGCAGCAAATGGACTCTATTGTTTTTATGTTCTTGGGTTTATTTTTAAAGTAGCGAAGTAATTTTGGGTATAAAATCGTCTGGTAAGTTAGGTTCCGTTTTTAGAATGAAATTGCGCTAAACTTTGGCAAGCATTTCCAGTTTCACTCCGGCATGTTCTCCCCGCCTCCCCCTCTAGGGGGCTCCCAGCTTTGCTGAGCAGCCAGCTTTCCTCGGGATACAGCTGCCGAACTCTGCGGTCCTTCAGCAGTGCTGAGCAGAACTGGGACACACCGGATATAAGCCTCGCAGGGCAGAAACCGGTGCGGCACCGGCAGCTGTGACATGGCTTTGTGGGCGGGGTTTCAGCCATGTGCAGGTGTTTGTAGCGACAGGAGAAAGGAGGTTTTGAAAACCACAGTGAAATGAAGTATTATTTACTGTCAGTCAACCAAACAGCCAATAAAGCAGCCAATAGGAAAATGATTACAGCTGCCTATTCCTGATAGGGCACAATGAACCACCTATTGAAGGTCCCAAAACCTTCTTTTTATCTTCAGTGCACAGAGTCTCGCTCACAGAAAGAGCCGATGATTCTGTGAGGTCGTATCTCTGTGAGACGATTGCTAGCATGCTGCAGGAATCACAGATATGGCAACGTAATAAAAGCAGCCTCCGTCTTAACAGTATTAAGGGTTAACCAAGTCAGTGACGGACAGCGCCCAGTGATCCGGCACTTTCCGTGCCTTTTCCATACCTCCTTCTTGGTGACAATGAGGTGACAGCAGCTGCGTCCTTACAGGACTTGAGCTACTGTGCTGCCAGGTCCCTGCATTTCATTCCTTAGTATATTTCATTTTATTTTAAAATCCCCCCATTTCCCTTAACCTCTTATCCAGTGCAGGGCTGTGGTGGTCCTGAAGTCTGAGGGCTCAGGGTACACCCTGGGTGGGATGCCAGTCCATCCCAGGGCACACAAACTCACAGACACAGTCACACACTCAGGGAAAGTTAGAGTCACCAACTCACCAAACCACATGTGTCTGTGCTAAAAGAGGAGATCAAAGCAAATGGGGTTAAACTCGCACCAGCACAAGCTGGACATGCAAAGTCCAGGCATAAAGGGCAAAGGTCAGATTCAAAACTCCAGACCTGCAAGTGTGAGGCTACAGCGTTCCCCAGTCAGCCAGCATGCAGTGTACTAAACAGTCCTCTGTGTATCTTAAGGCAACTTACCTATGGATGCACACAGACACACACACACACACACACACGTATACACACATAGACACAGGTTTGTAGTTATAACTTTGTGGGGACTCTCCATTCATTTCTATGGGGAAAACTCTAATCACAACATGACAGCCTTAACCCCTACCCAGCCCTCACCTTAATCATGAGAAACCAAACAAAATATAAGACTTTTGATATTTTTAGATTTTTGATTCCAGTCACAGATTTTATCACATTGGGGGTCATTTGGTCCCCATGTAATGTATACCTAACCCTTGCGGGCACACAGATACCCACATAAGGAATGGAATAAGCAACACGACTCACACCTGTACCTGGGCCTTCAGCGGAAGCTCAGCCGAGCCGCACTTACGCCTGGCGACTCCTACACAGCAAACATGTCTGTGACGTGCTGTTTGTCTCACATGAATCTTCCTTTGGACAAAACCATCTGCTAAAGATATACATTAAAAAAATATATATTAACTGCAGTTACTTACAAAGTGCATGTAAATCGTATTGGTAAAACTGGTGACTTACTGGTAAATCTGACCGTTCTCAGCGCCACCCATCCGGTGGTGAAAAAAAAAGCCGGAAACTCATTAGAACAAAACTCAAAACAATAAATGACAATGTCAGCGTTAGGAAGACAATCAAAGCCAATGACAATGTCAGCGTTAGGAAGACAATCAAAGCCAATTAATGCTATTTTAGTTAAAACTGAGTTAGGGAAAAAAGCCTCAGGGTAAAGACATAGAGGAAAGGAAAAAGCTCTTGGGAGACCAGATGATATGGGGTGGGGGGGGTATTTATCCCCCAGGCTTCACAGCTTAGTACAATTAGAGAGAGAGAGAGTGTGTGTGTGTGTGTGTGTGTGTATGTGTATTTGTGCGGAATATGGGGGGCATAGTTTTGAAAGTACAGTGTGAGTAAAGTGCAAGACTGTATTAGTCACTCTGCTGCATGGACAGCAGACCGGGGGGGGGGGGTACAATCATCAATAATCACAATGAAAAATCATAAGAAAATGACCTACAAATAATGAAATGCAAACAAAAGGTTATATCTGAGATTCCGAAAAGCAAAGATGACCTCAGGCCCCCCCTCCCCAGTCTTCCCCCCCAGATTCTTTGGGAGTCCATGACATGGGCTGGGAGGCAGCTCTATGCCGTCTCTGTCCCTTTAAGTAAAGGTTCTTCTTGGTTCCTCATCATTTTAAGCGCATTCTCTGCCTACGACTATAGGCAGTCTGGTTTGTGGATTCAAATGGGGTTAGTTCATTAAGTGGAGCCTAAGACCTTGAGCTCATGGTTGGTTAAAGGAGGAAATTAGATACCTGATGTGAATATGACCATCCTGCCATGGGTCACGAGAAGTCGTGTAATTTCACCATATTTCCTTGGTCAAATTATAATATTTGCCGCAGCATTTATACAGTGGCCTCCACAATTATTGGCACCTCTTGTAAAGATTTGCAAAAAGGGTCAGAAAAAATCCACTTTTTTGAAGTAACTTTATCTTATACTGAAAAAATGAGGAAGCTCTAATCTTTCATTTAAATAAATGTAATCAAAGAAAAACAAACCCTGCATCAAGAAATAATGATTTTCAACAAAAACGCATGTGCATTTACACCGTTACTGTGTATCAGTGCAGATGACCATAAAGCCATTATTGGTTCCCCAGCATTTAATACTTTGTAGAACCTCCCTTTGCCACTATAACAACACTGAATCTTCTCCTATAACATTTTATAAGGTTGATGTCCACTTTTTTATTATTGCAGTAATAAAAGCTAACAGTAGAAATGGGCATTTTCAGGTGAGCAGCTATGTTTCATACCCATCCCCTGACTTATGAAGGTCAGCACACTTCTCCCTCATTCGGTTTGTCTGTTCTCTTATCTTTCCCATGCTGATGGGTGACTACGGGAATTTGGGCTCTTTGTCTCCTCATGTTTGTATCCCTGTTAACCAGGAAGTCATGGATTACAGCTTGAAGGTTCCTATTCACTCCAATCAACTCAAATATGTAATTTACATGGGAAACATGCTTCGGGAACATTGTGTTCACTATAATTTCCAGGGGTGCCAATAATTGTGGCACGTGTTTTTTTGTTGAAAATCATTATTTCTTGATGAAATATTTGTTTTTCTTTTATTAAATTTACTTCAATGAAAGGCTGGATTTTAACATAATTTTTTTTTCATTGTGAGGCTACTCACAAGTAGATATTTTCTGACTCTTTTTTACAAATCTTTACAAGGGTTGCTAATAGTTGTGGAGGGCACTGTAACTTCCAGTATGAGTATTATGCATTTACTATTTTTAGCCTTTTAACATTTTGATGTGCTCCTTAAACATTTACACATCTGACATTTATACGACTGAAGTTTTTTTTCCTGAAGAAAATCAGATTTTATACATTTTTTTGCATTCCACCCAGTGACAGGCTGACGGCTATTCCTTAACCGGTACGCCTCCAGTGGCAGATGTGAAAATGTGACTTGTTTGGGGTCGCTGTCCTTGTTTTACATCCACATACATATTGAGGGCTGCCCCCCCCACAGAATGACATTAAGTACAGTTATAAGGGGCTTAGCTTTGCACCCAATTCCCAATTCATGATTTTAATTAATTATCTCTGACCTCAAACAAGTTTTCCCTTCTTTTCAGCAGATGTTCCCTTAAAACGTTACTTTTTTTGGAAACATTCCCACAATATTTTTTTTCAGTGATACTACATCTATCCACACACACACAGACACACACACAGACACACGCAGACAGACAGACACACACACACAGACACACACACGCACAGACACACACACACACACACACACACAGACAGACACACACACACAAACAGACACACACAGACACACAGAGACACACACACACAGACAGACACACACACACAGACACAGACAGACACACACAGACACACACACACACACAAACAGACACACAGAGACACACAATCCTCTGGCACACTAGCACCACCTCCAGGCATAAGCCAGGCAGACGGCCAGCAGGTGACACGCCCCTGAGCCGTCTCCAAGGTGACGTGCCAGAATGTGACCTCGTTAAGCCGGCCACGCTCCAGTGAAAGCGATTAATGAGACTTTAAGGGCCTCTCATGAGTTTACGAGAAAGACAGAAGTACAGTTCATGTTCAGCAATATTAAATGGTTCAATTTATAGAAAAGCTATTTTCTATTAACTATATTTTAGAGGACTGTAATTTTTCAGCAGCAGGTTGTGGCAACACTAATGGTGTTTTGCGACACAAAGTACAGGCATATAACATAATAAAATACCTATGTGTTCACAGCCGGGGTTCCATGTAAAATTGACCGTGTCTGTTATTATTGCTGCTGTTACTACCTTATTGTAATTTAGCGATTTAGCACATATTTCTATAAACTACAAAACTTTAGTTGCTATTTTTACTCAGTTGGATATTTTACTAAATACATTTGCAAATCATTGTAAGGTACAGTGCCTGCTGATCTCTTTCTTGAGCAGGATTTGTTACATTTTATTTATGCATATAATGGATACAATTGCTACACAGATCTTGTGTCCAGCCCCTGTGTTTTCATGCTGTCCTGTGCACTTTCAGTCCTGTGAAAAGCCTCCCTCTGTCACTGCAGGGTATGTTGCACCTGCAGTAACGTTTAGTCATGACACTGTATTCTTGTAGGGCCTGCATGGCTGGCAATTATTATTATTATTATTATTATTATTATTATTATTATTATTAATCGTTGTTATTGTGTTTGTCACGGTTAAAAAAAATCCTGTTAAATGACACAGGAAATGTAGCCTCACAGAACCATCGTTTTGAGTCCAGACAAACTCTCAAATCAAAGATTGCGAAAACAGCGCCCCCTCCTCCTGGGGATGACACTTCATGCTGTGTGCAACAGAAGGAACCCCTCCCTCCCCCCCCAAATCCAAGGAGCGAAAGAGCTACTCCTTTCGAGGAGGGTGACTGGAGAGGTTTGCCTTTCCTGGAGGACGCGCTAAATTGTTCGTGCTTCCCAGGCTTCCTGTGCCCGAGATAACAATCTGCACTTCGAACAGCTCCTTCACTCTAATCTCAGCACTTAGTCCAGCTGCGTTACGACAGGCTAAAAGCAGCCTCTCTGCCCTGATAACTGAGTCGCCTTCCCCAATTCAGCTCCTTCTCCACGAATGCCACGCATCTCCACTCCTGCCGAGAGAAAAACAGTTTCCGCTGCAGGGTGAATCACGCTCAGAAATATGCTTTATTTTGTCATACTCTAGATAACACACAGACATATGCACACCTGCAGAATACAGAGTGCTGACCTCCGTCGACTCAGTGAATGTGCTGCTTTTAGATGAATTCTTTAATATATTTTTATATAACCTGAAACCCTTCAGGCTCAAGGGTCGTTATTTTACTATTACTTTAGTTACAACACTAACTGCATTAAGAGTAAGATAATGGCATTCCTTATTGCGGCCCTGTTTCTCTACGTACTGGTGGTTTCTTTTTAGAGATTACATTAAATACCTCAGGAGGTAGCTTATAATTCAGCAAGGGCTGCCCGCCTTTCTTATGTGCAGAAAGGTGTCAGTGAAGGATGTAGCCCTACCGGAGTACTATATAACAAGGTACATAAATTATACATGCACTCAGCATCAGTCTGCATGTGTGTTTGTGTGTTAATATCAGCATGTGTGTGTGCGTCTGAACTTTAAGGTGAGGGTGTGTACACCACCTGGTCCCATACGCTTGCCAGGACCCATGCAGATGACCATAAAGCTAAAATAGATTAGCGGTTAATGAGAAGGAATGTGTGAGAGAGAACATATGTTTAAAAGAAAGTACTATTTTGAAGGCGTCCAAAACCTGCCCACATAAATAACAAAACAGAGTCGCAAATTACCTGCACTGGTAATTATTACTCTCAGACTCCATCTTAATACACTAATTGTACCTATATGCCCATTTCCTGCAAGTCACGTAAGACAAAAGCATCTGAAATGCATAGCTGTAACAAACATTGCTGTAAATGACTTCACAACTTGTCATAATGTAAACTGGGAAAAACTTTGGCTTCCTGACCGACAACATGCAAATAAATATTTCACTCTCTAAATGAGCAACAGGTGCCCCCCTGACAGCTGAACAAATGCAGAGCAAACTTCCTTTATAAAATTAAGAAAAACTGTTGGTTACCTGGGAGACTAGGTAGATGTGTCGAGGGAGGGAGCCATCTGGGGAGAAGTGCCTCTCAAAATTGAAAAGCAAGTTTCCAAAACTGTCAAATTTTTTGTTGTTTTTGTGATGAGACCACCAGTGACCTCACCGTGTGTTACAGTGTTGGGAACCAAAGCTCACTCAGTTCTCATGTAATTCAATGAAGAACAGTCACTAAATTTCCAAAACTCATTATGTCCTCAGAAATTCTCTCGAAAACGTATCCTGTGGACTGAGTTTTGGAAATTCGCTCTTCATTTATGAGCATTACTTCCCCATGGACCTCAATCCTTTCTGAAAACGACTCTCCACCATTTCACACAGGTTACCAACACTTTTACAGGGCAGTGTTTCTCAAACTGGTAGGGAGCTGGGAGGAACTAAAAACATGGACCGTCTGGGGCTCCCTGAGGACAGGATTGAGAAACACTGTTATAGAGGAATATGAAGCAGGTACAATAGCAGCCCTAGTGATTACCAACTCCCCCTCCCCCGAACCACAGCAGGCTTGTCCCACTTAATTTACAACCTTCTCAGTCACTGACAAGAAGCTGTATAGCCATCAAGACCCTTCACATCAGCCCCGGGATTTCAAACATGGAGCACATTCTTCCACTCCGCCAGGATTGTTTGAGAAGGCAGCATTGAACAGCCCCCAGGGGGCGATATGCTGGGAACACCTGAGAATATACATACATTTCAGTCCCTAGAACTAAAGAAACAGCTACTGAAAGGAGGCGAGTTTACCGCTGCCTCTGCACTGGCTGCCTCTGCTGAAATTACAAAAAAGCAGAAGCAGCTGAAAAAAGTTTGCCACAATATTTTGATGGACACCAGAAATCCAGCTGTATGTCAGCTTAATGAGTAACTATTTATTGTGTCAGGCTAGAAAAACTACGAGAATGTTTAACGGTAATGTTGTACCCATCCATCCATGTTCTACAAATATTTATGCAGTACAGGGTCATGTTAAGCCTAGAGCCTATCCCAGGAAACTCAGGGCACAAGGTAAGGGACACCTTGAATGGGACAGCAGTCCATCACGTCATGCACTACAGGCACTTTTAGACACGATAATCCACTGAAATCAGGTGTCCTTGGACTTTAGAAGGACACTCGTGTACCTAGAGACGACAAACACCAACACAGGCAAAATGTTCTTCATGCACTCAGACACATAACCTTAGCAATGTGGTGCCGTCTGCGCAGACTTGACACACATAGCCTTAGCAATGTGGTGCCGTCTGCGCAGACATGACACACATAACAGTGGTTTTCATCTTCATGTGTTCACAGCCCATAAAAAAAGAGAAGCAGCAGAGGGGTTTTTGCCCACTATTGCTTTGCTAACACCCCTTCATTCATCCTTTTTGTTCAGGGCCAAAGGAACAAATTCTGAGCAATGTCAGCATGACTGGATTATTATGCTCTAACAAATTCTGTTGATTGACTGCTGAATCCAACTGAGGACTACATTCAAAACCATTTTTTATCTGTATCGTCTTCCACCTGTTACAGCACAGCGTGATGGAAGGGATGATCCACGGTGTGACTTAGTGACAACAAAGGCTTTTGAGATCAGACTAACATGAACAAAAGGGACCACGAGGGGTCAAAACAAAGCCAGAGATAAAACAAGAACTCAACAGGCTATAACTAAATGCAAGGAAAAACTCGCACCAAACAGGATCAGCAGACATGGGTTCAGCAGACACGGGTCCAGGAGACATGGGTTCAGCAGACACGGGTCCAGGAGACATGGGTTCAGCAGACACAGGTCCAGGAGACACACAGGACCAAACACAATGCAGCACATCCAAGCACATACAATAACCAACTGAAAAACAAGGGCAAGGGCTTGCACAAATGTACACAGATAATGAGGGCATAATGAGAGAAAGGTGTGGGCCATCACACACAAGGGACTAGGAGCTATAGGGAACAGATGAGGGCAATTAACAAGCACTAAGGACTGAAACACTAGGACAAGGAAAACATGTGAAATAGAACATAACTACAAAACTTGACACAGGCTGAGATAACGAGAAACAAAAAATATAAAAAGCAAAGACCAACACAAGAATGTAATTGACATGGGGAAAACAATGACCATATTTCCTCAAATAAAAACCAAGATTCAATTACAGTACAATGTCAGGTTTCAGGTAATGGCCAGAGGCATGGTGAATATAGATAAAGGAAGGATGGGCGCCAAATACGGGCTGGAGAAAAAACAGGGTGGAGAAACTTCTGGGGGCTCATTTATGAATGAAATAGACAAGAAACATCTGTACCCACATTTATATATAAAATTTGGGATTTATAAAGAAACAAGATTAACAAAACATACCCTGAAGAAGTGTACACTTCTACGAATGGGCCAGAGCAGTACGATCCTTGTGGAGGAACTGAAAAAGGAGACATTTACAGTTCAGATAGAAATGAGCATATACTGTACTTAGTCAGTTTCAGGGCTTGGTGAAATGCTCATTAAAAAATACTCAAATGCTCTTATTATATTTGATAGATAGCTAACATTTAGCATTTATTTGATAAATGTAAGCTGCAGCGTTGTTTAAATTTAGGTACTGTCATAGTTTTTCATTTTTTTGGTTGCAGCTATATCTGATCATTATTAAATATTTGACTGTGCTGTAAAAAAGGAATGCCTATTAATGTTAATATTTGGAGCAACTCATGAATTGTTTTGTTTTTATTGTGTGACACCTGGGTGTATTTGTGGTAAACTCTAATATGTGACTGGCCATAACAAACAACTTAAATTGATCATTTGTACAATTCACACGGCTATGATGAAAAGTTGAGACCATTCAGCCTTGCGATGGCCCAGGAAGCAGGGAAACACATTATGGACTATCAATGGTACCAAACACAGACAGAAACAGGATGACCAGCGACACCTGCTAGCCAAAAGGGGAAACAACATACATCCTAAGACTAATCCTGTCACCCCCATTAAATTATAATCATAAGCAAAACTTAATCAATTCAGGTGACATTAGATACAATTTCTGTGTTAGGTTTAGAAATTCAGTGAAAGTTCTTTGTTGGATTACATATGGACTGTGTGATTTTGGGTTCCCAATACTGTAACATATGATGAGGGAGCTTGAATTTAGGTCTCATCTCAAAAACAACAAATAATGAACTGAGTTTTGGAAATTTGCTCTTCAATTGGTCTCCACATGCAACAGATCCTACAACAGATCCTACAACAGATCCGGGACCTATAGTGTGAGCTCTAATACAAGAACTAGCCCATTACACCCAAGTCTATCCATGTAATGCTTCCTTATATGCCCTCATGGTATGCTTAAAGATATGTTGCAAGACATATTACATCATCGAGCCCATACATTCGGAATGGCCGAGTCATTGTTCGCTTTGACCTTGGTGTTGGTTTAACAACCAGAAATCAGAGGTGGAGTCAGTGGGGATGCATGCAGGGAATCCAACCAAATGTCAGGCCTTAGCTGGTGCATACAGGCTTAGCCTTAAGACCCCATCATTACAGTAATAAGCCAGAGTTCTGTGAACACCATGCTGTTCCCCATGAGGAATCTAGGCGTTCTTGTAAAGAGCAAAGCCCTACTGAAGGGTGTCATTTAGAAAGCCTGAAATGTTGATCCTGAGATAGAAATGACCATGAAAATCATACAAACTACACACCTGCAGCTTATCCAACTTAGGACAGGGTCCTTTGTTCAATTAGTGACTCGTGCTGCCAAGATCCCCAGACTCGTCTGTTATTCCTGGGGAGTCTCCCAGAGAGCCCTGTTGGATCTGGGAAGCACACGGACCTGAATACATGCTCGGAATGCAACGGAACAGATAGGAAACCTAACGCCTGCCTACAGTTGCCCGCTGCCTTTTCCCAATCCCACACACAAGCATCTGGAATCCCGATCAATAGCAGCCAGCTAATGAGCGGTTAAGAAGCTGGTCTGTGAAAGTCCACTCTAAGTCCAGAAAGGGCCAACTCCATCATTTCAGAGAAATACTGAAAGCAAACTAAACTGCGTAAGATGGGGATAGGGTGTTTATTACCCAGGGTGGGGCAAAGTCAGGTGACACGCAGTCAATGTCACTACTCACCTGCTCCTTCCCTAGAGCTGACCCCCCCGCCTGCTCCTCCCATTGCTACAGCTGCCTTTACATTCCCCTCCCCCAATCTATTAAACCCCCAAACCCAGGCAGAGCCCCTGTTCCTTATTTTCATCCCTCTGTTACTTTTTGCTGCCCCCACTGGCAAATCACACAAACTGCTAAGAAACTAAACAGGAAGCCAGAATGAGGATGTTAACAATAATTACACTACAATAATTTAGGTCGCGATTGATAGATCTTGCTAGCTCCTGTAGATCCACTTTTGCTGAAGTGATATAACAGCTCATGAAAATACCCCCACATCATTATGCAGACACTCAGAACCTCGTAAAAATACCCCCACATCATTATGCACACACTCAGCACCTCATGAAAATACACCCACATCATTATGCAGACACTCAGCACCTCGTGAAAATACCCCCAC
>JAODJU010000050.1:4474821-4490697 GCA_026776725.1 Gnathonemus echidnorhynchus | reverse complement strand
CATCATGCAGACACTCAGAACCTCGTGAAAATACACCCACATCATCATGCAGACACTCAGAACCTCGTGAAAATACACCCACATCATCATGCAGACACTCAGAACCTCGTGAAAATACATCCACATCATCATGCAGACACTCAGCACCTCGTGAAAATACACCCACATCATTATGCAGACACTCAGCATCTCGTGAAAATACACCCACATCATTATGCAGACAATCAGAACCTCGTGAAAATACACCCACATCATCATGCAGACAATCAGAACCTCGTGAAACTACACCCACATCATCATGCAGACAATCAGAACCTCGTAAAAATAGACCCACATCATTATGCAGACACTCAGCACCTCATGAAAATACACCCACATCATTATGCTGACACTCAGCACCTCGTGAAAATACACCCACATCATTATGCAGACAATCAGAACCTCGTGAAAATACCCCCACATCATTATGCAGACACTCAGAACCTCGTGAAAATACACCCACATCATTATGCAGACACTCAGCATCTCGTGAAAATACCCCCACATCATTATGCAGACACTCACACCTCGTGAAAATACCCCCACATCATTATGCAGACACTCAGAACCTCGTGAAAATACCCCCACATCATCATGCAGACACTCAGAAGCTCGTGAAAATACAGCCACATCATCATGCAGACACTCAGAACCTCGTGAAACTACACCCACATCATCATGCAGACAATCAGAACCTCGTGAAAATACACCCACATCATTATGCAGACACTCAGCACCTCATGAAAATAGCTGAGTAAGAAATCCTCTTTAAGAGCAGCAACACATAGCACGATATTGGTAAGCATGTCATCATCATCTCCATCATCATCATCATTATTATTATTATTATCATTATTATAATAATAATAAGAATTATTATTATTATTATTATTATTATTATATTTTTCTGCACTTCCATACCCCTGTCAGAACCCTTAGATCTCCGAGCCAGTTCCAGAACTTCCAGAAAGTTCTAGATGTCCCCAGATCTAAGTGGTCCTCCCGGGGTGATCATCCATTTACAATGGTGGCTCCTACACTTATGGAATAGTTTGGCCTTGAATATCAAAACTGCCCAATATATTTGTTTATGTATTGATTTTATTAATTATTTATTTGATTATTCATTTTTAATTTTTTTTTTTTTTTTAAATTTTATTATTTCTCTCTTTTAACAACTTCTGATTACTATATTTATTTACTGTTATCTCCTGCCTGGTCAGCAGTTTGGTCAACTGTAGTAGTTTTAAATGTATTACTTTGACCTTGACCTTGATTATTATTATTATTATTATTATTATTATTATTAGCGTATTCAGCAGTATCAGCCTTAAGCCTTGAATATGCCATCTTCATGTAGCCTGACAATGTTACTGTCACTAACTCTCCTCACACCCTAATTATCCTCGGTTACTTAGTCTTACTATGCAAGTCATTAATTACTGTATGACTCTTTTTTTGTTCATAAGTTCCCCTCCCTCCATAAAAGGCAATTCAAGCAAATTGACATTTTAATTGCTTTCATACACCATTACATACAATTAATTAAAGTATGCAAATGTTATTAAAACACAGCACCATCACAAACTGGATAGATGGCCCATCTCCACAGACCATACATTTTGTTTCAATTAATTACACTGAAATGGAGGTCAGAGTTTTACAGGCTCATGTTGGTCGTCTCGACAGGTTCTGCTAAAAGGTCCTAAGACAAGGCTGAATACCACAAGTGACCGAGCCTTTGGAGTGGCTGCCTCTAGACTTCTGAATAGCCGACCTTGGCATGTTAGATCTGCCTTGACTCTGGAAACTTTTAAATCTTCCCTTAAGACACATCTTTTCTCGATGGCATTTCATTTAGGATGAGTTTGCATAAAATGCTCTGAGTCTGTTGTTCTTCATTTTATGTTTCTTATTTGATGTTTTTGTTTTTTGTTTTTAATGATGTGAATTTGTACAGCAAAAGTGCTTTATAAATAAACTTTGATTTGATTTGGTCAGAGTTTTACAGGTTCATGTTGGTCAGAGTTTTACAGGCTCATGTTGGTCAGAGTTTTACAGGCTCATGTTGGTCAGAGTTTTACAGGCTCATGTTGGTCAGAGTTTTACAGGCTCATCTCTGTCAGAGTTTTACAGGCTCATGTTGGTCAGAGGTTTACAGACTCATGTTGGACAGAGTTTTACAGGCTCATCTCGGTCAGAGTTTTACAGGCTCATGTTGCCAGATTCGATTTGCTAAATGGGAGAGTGGAGTTTGGGAGAGTCCCATTTTGGCATGGATTTCTCCGGAAGATCCAGTCCAGTATAACCATCCATGGATTTGAAAAGAATGACAGCATGACAGGTAGCATATGAACACATGACATATTATAGCATGCAGTAAAATGACCTTCAACGAATGGAGTGAATTTAAAGCAAACATTTGCATTTTATGCCTTGTTTTAAGTTAGAAGTGTACTCTTAACATTTATTGGGAGGTGGTTATTTATCATTCACTTAACAAGATTAAGGCAGTTTTTTGCTTCTTTTGTATTTCACAACAGCAACAACAAAATAATGATTATAGTGCATTTATAATTGTCTTAAACGTTACTGTCAGAATACCCAGCTGTGATGTAAAAAAAAAATCTGCCATATTAGCCACCCCCAGAGCACTGGTTCACACACCTGCTGAAATAATATGTTTTTAAAGGCATTCAGTCTTTCTATTTAGTTATTATAAAATGTGTTCACTGGAAATTGTACAGTGGAGACTATAGTACTGTGCTTCTGTCAAAAAAAAACTACTTTGAAAAAAAAATGTAGTGTGATCTAAGACAAGTCTTTGATCTGAATTATAATCCAAGTGTTTAGTGCCCTTAGAGCTTGCCGACTCGTTGGAGGGGTCGTCATGACGACCTCGTATTTGTTTCACTTCCTTTGTTGTTCTTCCTTAGCTCTTAATGAGCTCTCGTTCTTTTCTCACTGCTCTCACTGACCGTTTCCTGACGACGCTGTCAGCACCATCCCAGATCTCTTTCATCTGCGTATATTTAGACATTTATATCTCTTCTTATTACTTATAAACAATACAAATTAGAGAAAAAATTAACCCCCCCCCTGCACATACAGGAAACTGTCTTTATTGGCTTTCTGCATCAAGTGCCTATTCTAGCCTATTATTCGTCATAAACAATGATAGTAACATTTATATAAATCACATCCACTTGATTATTGCTTCATCTGGCCCTTAGATGTGTGGAAGCTGGGAGTAAAGGTCGTAGTCATGGCAACACCTTGTCAATTGTAATGCTGCACATTTAGCAGACAGAAAATAAACTGCGCCTCAAAATGAGTATATTGTCACAACAGATCTAATTAAACTACAACAGTATTTCAGTTCAAACAGGAAGCAATTGTCTCTCATATGTAATGGATACTGCAGCCGCGTACTGCAGCATACCTGTTCAAAATAAATAACAAATGGCAAACTCTCATATCCCCACCGAAATTGAAAGTGAAACTGAAAGTATAAGACTTCTCCAGGGTTATGCCAGCCTTGCATACTTTTTACATAATTGATACGGTAGCTGCTGCTCACTGACTTATTGTTCCTTATCTCTTGGGGGACAATAGGTCACTTCTGCATCTTGGTAAGTGACTGCAGTCACTTGATAAAGGTTTTTTTTTCTGATAATCTCTCACATTCAGATCTACAGCATGCCTTTGAATTAGGCAGGATGCTGCTGTGGATATACAGTACTGCATGGATTTCTGCACTGTACAGTACAAACTGCATTAGGCACTGTTTAACTGCCAGCTCCTGATACTGTATGTAAAACCCACTGTGGTGTCTTGAAATATGACACCAAATCATGCCAGCACAACTTTAAACATGTTTTGGTTTTCTGGGAGTCTGGCAAGATAAAGCTGGGTTCACTGAGGATCTGCTCCATCAATCCCTTTTTGATGAACTTCTTACATAAATTAGACACACAGGTTTGGCCTGGCCCAGAACTACAGGAAGCAGGCAATGTACACCCTGGATAGAAAGGAAGGTAGAAAATGTATATAATATAGGTTGGTCTTTCGTTATATTTGTTGTATTCATTTAATGGAAATATAACCTAAAAACTGGTGTCCCTTCCAGAGTTTCCCCTGCCTTGTACTCTGAGCTTCTGGGTATAAATGCCATGCTCACTACGATCTTGTACTGGGCAAGTACTTTGGAAAATGGATCAATGGATGGATGGATGAATGGATGGATGAATGCATGTATACAGTGGATGGATGCAGGGATAGATGAGTGGATGGATGGATGGTGTGGCAAACGTTCATTTGCAATGTATGCAGTCATTGAGCGAAGCACAGAAACTCAAATTAAGCATCGCTATGCAAATCAAACCGTCTCATTCAGGGTTCTTCCACTGCACACCACATGCAGCAATCGACAGATGGGTTTCCTGAGATCATGCACATTTGACTGGCGAAAAATCAACATGTGCCACAAAAGCGAATTGCTTCACTAGACAATTAAGTCAAGCCCGTGCTGCTTGTGATGCGTGACATGGATACAGTCGGCTAAGGATACAGCTTTGGAGCTCTTTACTTCTTAGGCTTTGGGATCCAGTTATATATTATTGAAAATCACCATGGCAACCTGACCTGTTTTGCCCCAGGCCTCTGGATGTCTCATCTCGGTATGCACGTTACATCAACCCATGACCAGTAGGTGACTGGCATGCCTTCGCCTCGTTAAATTCCATCTTCATCCACCTCCCCAGGAAGTATTTCACCAGTGCTCATCTCTTTGCGAGCAGCTTCATTCAGAGAAGCAGGCCGAGCTTGTAATGTCACCCTCTCATGCTTTTGTCATATATCATATATGGCCGAGCATACAGTACATATATCATCTTTCATTTTGAGGATTTTTGGATATATCTCCAGACAGGCGCTCTCCGGACAAGACAGGATTCATCAAACAAGAAACGAGGTGATGGATTATCTAGCGGGAGAAATCGAATTGCTGCAGAATGGCCGAGGTGCCGAGTAGCTGCCTGTAATCATCTGGAAGCTTCGGCTTCATGAATAAAGCATGTACACATGTGTCAGCGGCATGACAAACCACCGGTTTAATTGAGAAGTTCCATCCCACGGGTCTCTCGCTGGATGTGCAGTCAGCCGTTGCAAACAGTAGCTTCCTTTCACAGTATAAAACCTGCCAGCCAAACTTTACCAGTGGCCCTTGTATGTCATCCAGAAACATCACTTTGTTAATATGGATGTGATGAAAATCACATGACAGTCAGAAAAAGTTATGCACAATTGAAGAGCAAATTTACAAGACTCAGTCTATGGGACACATTTTCAAGAACATTTCTGCGGGTTTGGGGAATTTAATGAAAGTTTTTTTGTCGGATCACATGAGGACTAAGTGAGGTTTGGTTCTCAGTACTGTAACATATGATCAAAAAGCGTGACTTTACGACATTGGCGGTCTCATCTCAAAATCAACAAAACATGGACTGAATGAGTTTTGGAAATTTGCTCCTAAATTTCATTTAGGGTCTTTTATATATAAAGCAGAATTGTAGGGTTTGTGTTCCATATTAGCATGGCAGGAGACCTGTGATAGCGGCTCATCAGAAAGGCGATCTGTGTTTTTCGACGGGAATAATCTGACACTGCCCTTTCTCCTCCCTGTACTACGTCGATGATGGAAATGAGGGAGTGTGTGTTTCATTCCCCTCACTGTGATTGCCTCCAGTATGTCTGTGCCGCCCTGACAAGGAGTCAAAATAGCAAGGCTGGTGTCCAAACAGTGGTTTCCCATTGACAGCAGGGCATATAAATCCTGTGTTTGTTACATAGATCAACAAATGGTTTCCCTCTGTGCATCATCTGCCGTCCATAGTCAGCCTCACACATTGTGATGAAAACAGGCAAATTGCACCTTGGGGAACAATGAGCCTGACAGCATGACAACCAGGATTTATTTCAAAATATTATTTATGAAGCTATAAACCCGGTGACCCATAGGTACCTGTAGACATATTTAACAGATTAGCAAACATCCAGTGTTGTTCATTTGTTTACCAATAGGGTCATGAGGCAATAATACCTCCAACACATTTATATTAGGAAATAATTCTTCTGTTTACCAGCACATTCATTGTTCATGTGGGTTTACAGGGTTCGTCTTGCACAGCCCCCAAGTCCGACAATAAAGCAGGACCAGAGAAAACCTCTTTTTAATTGGGGTTTATTTCCCGGTGGTAAACAGTAGCTGTTTGTAATATCAGTTTTCCCTACCCACGGGGGAAATCATGTGACTTTTGTAACGTCCTTAGGAAATATACAACTTTTTAGTCATAGCTCACTGCTTTTGTAGCAGTTCAGGTGCATTTCAATGCATGTTTGTTCTCTGCTTCTAGAGCAGAAGTGTGGCTTTAGAAAGTGCACAAAGAGAGCAGTTAGCGGCCAGTGCGGCAAGAAGCATCGGTGAGCGTCTGAAGCACCTGTGTGTTTCATTTCCGATCAGAGCGGCCGGGGAATGACAGATAATGAATCCATCTAATTTGCTGCACTTTAAAAGAGCAAACCTGCTCTGCTCACAGCACTGAAACAAACCGTGCATGTGTTACTGCATCTGTCTGTCCGCCAAAATATCTCCATGGCAACCAAGAATATAAAAACACTGTTAAAAGTACAACAGAACCAAGATATTCAGTTACTGGGGGCGGGGGACAACACATTTATTAATATTATTATTATTATTATTATTGCCTCATAGCTGAAAAGCTAAACATTCTAAGTAAGGTTACATTTTCACATTTTTTAATTCACAAGAATCCCAGGAAGAAATAAACAAATAGTCTCTAATATTAACAATAACTAAAATACGAAATTGTGTTCCCTGTATTAATCTGGACAGATATGAAAATCCACCAAAAGATTTAATTAACATCCACAGAATCATCATTGTCAAGCAGTTGCTATGTTTGAATCATGCTAACTGCTATAGTAACAGTCCTTGATTTCCCACACATTGCCATTGTTTTTGTTATTTTTCTGATTAGATACTATATTGCCGGAAATGGTCACAATTTTCACAGTGCATTTAAATCTTTGGAAAACAGCTTTTTTATTTCTTGGGCAATCCATTTCACCTAGGGGTATAATTTTATTTTTTTGTATTTTATTTAATAAGTTCCAAATAATCTCTTCATTCAAATGTGTGTTCAATGGGAACAGAACTAAAAATGATCATTATCAATGATTTTCATCATTTATGATCACTGTCATTGTGCAGAGGTGGACATTTCAGGTCCAGAAAGTAAAAATCCAAACCAGGATTTTGTTTCAACCAAACACTTGAGTACTCTGTGACTGTGACTCTTTATGCTCAACTAGTTGGTTGAAACAAAATCCTGGTTTGGATTTTTACTTTCTGGACCTGAAATGTCCATCTCTGTCATTGTGTCTGCACTTTGGTCTGATCTCAGAAACTGCCCCACCCCCAATCTTTTTCTCTTTTTTTCCTCTTCTGAAGTGCTTCTAGGAAACAAACCCTAACCATGTAAAGGACAGGTAACCAATGAGTCTTACATGCTTAACTTCCCTACGTGGATGAAAACCCAACGTATGTATTATTTAACAGAACATCAACAACTTCTCCAGTCTATATATACAGAGGCGACTCATCTTTCACTTCTCTCACATTGATGTGAAAAATCAAAGCCAACAGCCCCTCACGGCTCCTAAGCTCCTAAGAAGATAAATAGTGGAATCAAACTCACAAATATTCTGAATCCAGCTAATGTGAAAGGATTTGTACAAACAGCATCAATGGAGGAGAAGCACAAACAGCATCAACAAAAATAGCACATTAAATTTAACCATTATGTTGAACATACTGTAATAGCATCAACAGCAATATTACTCTAAAAATCATGACCCTTTATTTTCAGCAATGTTGATGAGATTTTTTTTCTCCACTGAATCCATTAACTTTTTAGAGGTTTTGTATATCAAGTAAGGAACTAGATTAGATAAAACATAAGAAGACGATAATTCAATAATATTAAATTTGCATGCCCTTATTAAATTCAGTATTGTGGCCATGGAAAAAGAGAAATGATTTCCTGTGACCAGTCATGTATTTTTGTGTTCTGTGGCATGGTTTTCATTAAGATCTTTGCAGCTAAATATTTAACAGTGTTCTTTTACAGACAGAAAAATATTGCAATGAACAGAATTTCCATTATTGATAAAGCAATTTAGAAAGAATTTAAAAAGAAACACAAGTGCAAACCCAAGGCAACTTCTCCCCGTCACAGAGAGTGAAGCCCAAAAAACCTGCAGAGAAACCACATTTTGGCTAATCATACTCACTGCTTTGTTCTCTTTAGTCAGTGGCCAGATTGAATGACCATAGGTTAGGATTGGGACGTAGACTGACCAGTAAATTCAGTTCACAACCACAGACCACCTCAGTTACTGTCGCTCATGAAATTCTGAAGGCATGCTAACACTGTCATTAAGGGCAAATCCCCCACCCCCTCACTCTTTTTTGAGAGATTACCATGGGCACGGATTTGGAAGTGCTGGTTCTCATCCCTGACGCTTGACACTCTGCATCAAATTGCTTGAGTTTGTGATGCCGGTCCTGACTGGATGAGGGCAAAGACATGACATCATCTGCAAAGAGTAGGAGTGTCACTTCTGCCCCCCCTAACACTGAACACCCTTTCAGCCACTGTAGTTCCTTCATACCCCATCCATGAAAAACCCAAAACAGGAGTGGAGGTAGGATGCACCCTTAACAAAGGCCCAATCCCAGCACAGCCGACTTTGATATAGTATCACAACACCACTCTTGCTACATTCATAGAGAGTCCAAATAGTATGCAGTAAATAGACTGAGTTAATAATTACACAGCTGTGCAAGTGAGAAGGGTTGGTCCACTAAATCACTGCTAGGCCAGAATATACATGTATTGTTCCTCCTGAGTCATAGGTTCAGCTATTAGGCAGAGTTTCTTCTCCAGTACCCTGGCATAAACCGCAGACTTACCCAGGGAGGCTAAAAGCATAATCCCCCCTACAGTGACAACACACTCTGCATTCCCTCCTTTTAAAAATAGGGGCCACTACCCCTGTTTGACAATCCAGAAGTACTTAACCCACCTTCCTGTCAGTCATGTCACCCCCCCAGAAATCCACTGCTTTCAACATCCCTGGGCAGATTCCATCTCCCCCTGCAGGCTTCCCACTGTGGAGACCTCAGTGCACCACAGCAAGCTCATCTTCAGTGATCCAACAGTTTCAAACTCACTGCAGCCTTTATGGTCTGATAGAACCTCTCTGTTGAATTGGGAGATCCCTGTTCAAGCATCGGTCTCCATTTTTCAGCTTGACAGCTTCCTTCACCAGAGGTCCCGACCAGCAGGTCCTCAGGTTACCTCCGTGACAGGCACTGACTGCTTTCAGGATAAAACTCTTTGCCGCTGCTACAACGACTGACGCCTTGAACGTGATCCATTCAGACTCAATGTTCCCCACCTTACTCAGCACACAGGAGAATTTATTCTCAAAATTCAACTCACAGTGCTTCCGACCAAACCCACACTGGTTCACATGTTCTCCCAGTGGTAATAGCTCATCACCTTTCTTCACTTGAGTGTCCAAAACAAATGACCTTGAGTCAAATATGAAGTCAATCATTGACCTGGAGTAGGGTGCTGTGATGTCACATACTGTTATTCTTCTGTTGGGAAATGCTGTTTGTATGACGTACAGCGTACACAGATGTCCAATAGCATTTCACCACTTGTGTTTAGCTCTGGGAGGTCATTCTTCCAAATTACGTCCCTTCGGGCATCTTCATTTTGTCCATGTGTGCATTGAAGTGTTTGAGTAGCACTGTAGTGTTCACAGGCCGTAACCTTTCAAATATCACACCCACTTACTCTAGTAAGGTTCACTACTATGAACAGCTGTTTGGTTCATACACAAAAACTGCAGCAACAGGTCACAGAGAAGCAACCCTCTTGTGTACCGGGAAAAACTCCAGTTGCACAATGTTCAGTCTGTGACTTGTCTGTGTGTGTCCCCATATGCACCTTTGGCCTCACACCATGAGGAGTTCAGGAATAGGAAAGAATCCACCCCAAGTCAACAGGCCTGGTTCCAGAATCCACACTGTTCATTGAGGTAAAGCCAACGGTATCTAGCCCTTCACTCCAGCAGTGGGCCCCAGTAACCCACTCCAGACAGGGCACTCTGGCATTTTTGGTAACTATTCATTGGGATCTGTCTTGGATATTATTCAGTGTTTGTGTGTCTGTTCCCACAAATCTGTCTCCTGAACGGCCCTAGCAGAAGCTGAAGCTTCAGCCAAAATCATTAATGCTTGCAAACTCCTCCAATGTGCTGAGGTCACAATCCCCAAAGACAATAACTGCAAGCTTCTCTATAAATATATATTTTATGAAAAAAATAACCATATACATCCATCTTCCATATCAGTTAGCCTGAAACATATCTCAGAAAGTATAGGTCACAGAAAACCCTAGACAGTAAAAAAAATAAAAAGGTATATTATCAGTATGATTTGAATAATGTTTCCATTGTCTTTATGACCAGCAGTTACTGCATGTTGCTAATGCAGTGTGTCTAAAAAGGAGGGGGCACATGCTGATTTTAAATGTAAAGCACAATCGATCCCTAAGTGCTCCAGTAGGCTACTGGAGAGTGAAGTGTCATGCTAGATCAAGGGTCAACACGCACTCTCTCCAGTAGGAAGGGGATTCCGTTGCACTCTCCTGCCACATGCTCTGGGGGGAGGAGGTGTCATATTCCAGTGGAAAGGCCTTGGTGCACCTGCATTACTGTAGGAATTCTGCATGACTCCTTCATTCCCTGACAGCTGCAGTGAATTTCATGTGCTTGACAGGGCTTTGGGAGCAGACTGAGAGGATGTTACACCCTGGACCAGAAGAGGAAGGAGGCGGAATCCAGGTACGAGACCCACGTTTGACAGAAGGTCACGCCGCTGGCTTTATTCCCAGTGCTACACTCAGAACCGGATCGTTCAGCTCCAGAAAGTAAAAGACCAGGCCAAAATATTATAAAATATTACTAACCAGCTGAGTACTGTGTGACTGTGACTCTTTATACTCAACTGGTTTGTTGAAATGAATCTTAGTCTGGATTTTGACTTTCTGAGCCTGGAATTTCCACCTCTGGCTACACTGATGCCAATCAGAAAAGGAACTGCTAAGACGACTGCCCCAGAAACACAGCAGTTTCCTGCTATAAGGAAAGCCTTTTATTTTTATTGCTGCTCTGGAAAAAAAAACCTGCAATCCCCTGGAAATGTGTAACGATTCACAGTTTACTTTTATTACTTCTGGGAGTTACTGAAGCTAAAACTATTTATGATTCGGATATCTGTGGGTTGACAGTCACCTTTTCTATCAGGAAAATGTGAAATAATGCGTCTGTCAAAGATTAAGGAAAGTGAGTGGACATGATTATTTTGATGTGCTTGATGTATATAATCTCTAAAATTAATTTTATGGAATTTAAAATGACAGGGAAAGAGTGATGTTATGCATGAAATTCTTCCTAATGTGAATGGTAATGTTAAAGCGCTTCCTGAGACTGTTAATTTTACCGCACGCTTTCATGAGTAAAGTACAGGGCGGATGTGGATGTATGTTAATAAGATGCTGCACTCCTGCATGTAAAATGTGAGAGACAATCAATCTGTAACAAAGTCGGAGGCCAGTCTGGGTATTAAAGTCAAAAGTGTTCCAAGGTACTGAGTATGTGATTAAGTCTGGAACATCAAGCACAGTCTCTCCAAGTCAGAGGAGTAACTAGCCTACAGCTCAACACAGCTACCAATACGTTCTTTAGTTTATCTAATAACATGCAATGAGCTCCATCCATTTTCTAGAAGCACTTATCCAGAACAGTGTTGTAGTTAGCTTAGCGCTAATCCCAGGGAGCACAGGGTACAGGACAGGGGAATTCCTGGATAGGCTGGCAGGGTATTCACCCACACAAAGCAATTTGGTCTTTAGATTGAAGGAAGACACTGGAGTGCCTCGCAAACATGTGGAGAACACAGAGCCTGCAGGTATGAGGGACCGTCGACGCGTTACGCCACCACATCACCATACCCGCAAATTTCACAAGACTTGTTTTCATTGGGGCCCTTCAACTTCAAAAGCTGGAATTTCTTTAAGAAACCATCACGAGAACATCAGAGTTGAGCATCAAAGCGGAATGAAGCACTCCAGCTTTCCAAAGAACACTGAGAGGCATGACTTGTCACTGCTTTTCCGCCAACTGCAGGGAGGTCAAATAGAGGAAGACAAGAAGACAGTAGAAAGAATGCATCCTAATAAATACTTTACCTTATTAGGCATAAACACATGGCTGAGGCCTTTATACTCAAGAGGAGCAATGATTCATTCGCTCTTCTTTTGGCTTGATTGGAGGTAGAAAAGGTTTTTAATTGGCTTTCTTCATTATTAGCTTATGATGTCTCAGGAGAACTGGTAAAGGTGATTTTCACATCAGTGAGAGCCATCAAAGGTGATTTTCACATCACTCAGCGAGAACTGTTAAAGGTGATTTTCACATCACTCAGTGCCGAGAACTGTTAACTAAATTAAACTCGCACTTCATAATAAACACTATTTTAGGCTCTTTACCAAATCAGCCATGTCACTGACCATTTATATCATCTCTGGAGCTTTTTCTAGTGAAAGTATAAAAGTTTATATGACAAATCAATTCATATACTAAGGTTCTTAAATGTTGTTTTTACTTTGTACCAAAAGATTTTTAGTGAAGAACAGCCTTTGTGTTATAATTTAATAGTATTTGGTAATGATTCACGTTACCTGCACCTTCATAATGCAGTCATTATGCATTCATACAATATTCAGTGCACCTTCATAATGCATTCATAGAACATTAATAAGCAGCATGTTAGTATTAACATCCTAACATACCTCTCAACAGCTTTAATAAACATTAATAGCAAACATTAGTTTATCTTAACAAACATTGCGATCGCATAATGATATAATGTTTATTATTAAAGCTATTAAGGTATGTTAGGATTTGAAGGTATACTTACATGCTCCTTATTAATGTTCTATGAATGCATTATAATGGATTATGAAGGTGCACTGAATGTTCTACAAATGCATTGTAAAGGCATTATGAAGGTGCAGTTAATGTAAAGCATCACCTATTATTCATTCCATTATTTTTTGCAAGGAAAAATGTTCTGATCCAAAGTATTACAAAAGCCACATTTCTAGACTCAGTGGGTCATATTTGTTATTGTTTGTTTTTGTACTGTGTTTGAGTCACAATATGAAATGTCAAGGAGGGGATGATGCACATGTTATTGAACAGAAATATGAATGGTCTTATTAGAACCTTCGCTTTGTTTGTAGATGTTGTGTTATTGTTTTTGACTCGTACAAGGTCTCCCAGCAGCACAAGGAGAGACGCAGGGTCAGATTGAGATGAGAGTGCTGGAGATATGGCAACCAGGAGGTCCTCACCTGGCAAATGCCGGAGAGGTTTCCCTTTGAGAAGCAGGGCTGGACTGATGCATGTGCTATGCTAGACTATAGCCTAGGGCCACACTAAACATCAACCCCCCCGCCCAGCCTTAAGGGGGAGCAGTTAGTTAAATCAGTCACACCCGTGTGTCCATGCTGATGTCAGCCTAGGACCCCCAGATATGTTAATCTGCCACTGTTCCCCCTTTACACTTAGGTGCCTGTCCTTAACTTTGGGAGCAGCTTGCCTTCCATTGTCTCATAGTGGCTCCTCCTGTCGCTGTACCCCCCCATCGTGAGTCACAGGAGTGAGAGGAGGTCACCGCAGACGCACAGCCTAGGCTCCGGCTGCTGGCGGATAAAGCGATTTAGTGTCTCAGTGCTAAGCCCTCATTGATGAGCCCTCATTCATTATTAACATGAACAACAAATAGAGGATGAAACTATCAAGTTAGCAAATGGCATTCTCTAGCTATTTTTAAGTTTCCTTTTTAAGTACAGTGGTACCTCAGTTCTCAAATTCATTAGAACTCGAATTTCTTAAAAGTAGAACCAACCAGTTTGAAAAAAAATTACGTAGAGCTCGATCTGAATCTCAGAAGTCAAACCGTGAACGCTGACCTAAGATAACTTGTATGCGCGGGGAAATGAGTCACGTGGGATGTTTGTCAGCGGAAACAAAGGGTAACGCTTCAGTCTCAGCTTCACATTAGCTGTGATAGCATCGTGCATGTTTACACAAGCTGAATACATATATTTAAGTAAAAAATACATTTAGACAATGATAGGCATTAATATTGAATGTTGAATATTGAATATTGAATTGAAGTGAATATTATTATATAATAAAATACATGTAAAAATAAAGATTTCTTATTCATTATATTAATATTAATAATAAACCATTAATACATTTAATAAAAATAATACTATTGTCGTGCTGAGCGGGGATGGAATGGAGACAAAGGCGCAGACGTCAAGGTATCGGGGAATACGGGGTTTATAATTACAGGTAAGGCATGCAAAACGCAGACAGACAATACAATGACCGGACTGGGGAAACAAACTGAAACACGGACTAAATACAGAAGACTAATGACAACAACCAGAAACAGCTGATCACACAGGGATTCCACACGGGGTTAGTGAGGGAGCGTGGCACACGGAAGGAGCGGACGATCGGGGCAGGACACATTGTTTTTTTTTAACTTTACACATTGTTTAGATACATTTATTTTCTTACTTTACAAATTACTGTTTTGATAAATATGCTTAGATGTGTTTAGTATAGTATATGCTCTTCTTTTATCCTGTTCATTTTGTGTTTAAATGCTAAAAAAAAAACATATTTAGGTGTAATTTTTTGGGGGCCAGGAACCAATTAATTGGTTTTCCATTATTTGTTATCAGATCTCAAACTTTTTAGGATTCGATCCGAAGTTCTGAATGGATCAAGTTAAAGTTCTGAGGTACCACTGTAATTCTAAAATGAGCAGCATGAGCAAATAAAAGTAAAAACAAAAATGCAACGGCAAGCATAATTCTAATATTTTTTCCCGTATTTTGACAGAACGGCAGTTACTTTAACAAAAAGCTTTTGCAAATGTCCTCAAAGCTGAATTGTCTGGAGGTCCAGACACACCTAGCTCTGCTTCATGCTAGCTGTCATGCAGCATTTGGCAACAGATGCGCTTTATAGGAAGTCGGCAGCTGAACTGATTGACTTTTGATGTTTTGATCTGTCTGAAGGAAGACATTTTGTCATAAATCAAACACATTTCAGTTAACCCTCAGCAGAAGTCAGGATGCAATCACTTATAATCTTATATAAACCTTATAATTACAATGCAATTTAACATTTCTTTATTACAATAATGATCCTGAGCCTGTATTTGGATGAGTGCTGTTTGGGGCCAGCCTGCACAAACTCAGCCACGGGTCCGAATTGCTCACCAACTCCAATGATTTATAACATCTGCGGCAGGTTTTTAAAAATGCATGAGCGGGAAAAAGACACATTGATTCTGACTGGTTGAGGGGCCCAGCAGAAACCTCGGGGGGGTGGGGGGGCTCGTCATCGAACTAAATGAAATCCTCATGATGGAGCAACATGAGGACAGTCACGCTCATTAATGGTCTTGCTTATAATCACCCCACATGAAGTGTGACGTGTGGATGGGTGGGAGGAAACCATGTGACATGGAGATGGATGGGAGGAAGCCATGTGACATGGAGATGGATGGGAGGAAACCATGTGACATGT
>JAODJU010000050.1:4411920-4424007 GCA_026776725.1 Gnathonemus echidnorhynchus | reverse complement strand
GGGTATCCCTCCTGAAGCTGCTACCCCCGCGACCCGAACCCCGGACAAGCGGACGATAATGGATGGATGGATGGATGGATGGATAAATCTTGTGTTCTATTGTTTTTTCCTACTTGGGCCCACCCTGAGAGACAAAAAGCCCTTAACATTACATTCAGCTCCTTTAACTCTCAATAAAAGATTTAAAATTCTTTTAACTAATTGGATATTATACTCAAGAAATTCAGTTTAAGTACTTGGCAAAATGAGTAGTACAGCAGGATAAGTCCTCAGGGTTACAATCAGAGTCCTTAAATTCTATGCTATCTGGTGCCCAATTGACTGATTCAATCAACAGCTCAATCAGGACAGATTCATTAAGAGCTCAACGGCAATGATTATACACAGTGTGTCACTAAATCCTCAATTAATGAACCCTGTCTGACAGCTGATCTACTTTCAGATACCGGTCCTCTCTTGATACTCTGCCATGGGACATACCCATAGAATACTTACATAATGATGCTGAGATACCTTCATCCCTAAATTTGCAAAAATGGGGTACCGTTGCATTAAATAATGATGCATTTTGACTTATTATTCCCCGATAATGACATCCACTTCTATTAATAGACAAATGTATGCATCAATTAAAGCATTGATATTGATGTTTCACACAGGTATATGGTTGTGGTAAACAGTGGTAAACAGCTGAAAAATATATCAGAAGTCCAGCTTTATTCTCCATACAAATGCCTGTTTGCTTGTTTGTTTTGCAGATCTTTCCCATAAAGCCAGTCCCGTCATCACCTCTGGTTTCTCCAGCAGCGTGCCGAGTCCCTCTCCCCTCCTCTCTGCCTCCGGGATGTTGTTGAAGACACAACAGCTGGATCCTGCATTGCCTCATAATTGCCAGGAGAGAGGCTGAGCTCTGACATCCAACGCATCCGACAGAATCTTAATCTAGTTTCCGCCATGAAGAATTGAACAGTTTTGGATGCTTCAAATCTCAAGAATGAGTGATTCTCTATACTGTTGGAAAAAAGTACTAATTTAAAGGTACAGAAGTGGATTTTTGAGGGCACATTAATGTTGTTTGTGCCTAGGGCACAATACCCTGTAATACCCTTTCTCTGAGAGTGTCCTGAGAAGGCCTTGCATTCTTTATCTGCACAGCACATTAGAAGTACAGAGAAAAAACTCCTTTATACGTGTCATGCCTGACGACATACAGAGGATTTTTAGTAAAACTAGGAGTTAGTTAATATAACTCAGGCTCCCTATTAATGATTCACTATTAGCTTCTAAAAGACACTGTAAAATGTACTGAGCTGTAATGATCAGACAGATTGGATCCAAGTGCAGGAGGTGTGGATGTTTAATTTGGAAGCTCAGATCGACATCAGAGATGGGCAGGGTCAGAAGCGGTAAGGCAGAGAAGCAAACAAACTGAGGACATAATCCAAAGGGGGAGTGACAGGTACAGGTAATGGGTCAATAAGGAGAAAACAATCAGCGAGAAAACCAAAACCAGGAAGCACTCAGGCAAGAATCATAAGTCCAACAACCCAGAAACACAGATGATATACATAAAGTCTCTGATAGACACAGGAACTACTAAGTAAGGAAGTAGGTCAGCACTGGGGTTAAATCAGGTAACTAATCACTGAAGATGCAATGCAGCTGTTCAGAAATCGGGTGATGATGAAAATCGTTGTATGGCGGTTCAGGTGGAGGAGGCTGTGGTGTGATTGGGCATTAGATCAATGAGAAATAACAGATCAATGAGAAATAACAGACATAGATCAATGAGAAATAACAGACATAGATCAATGAGAAATAACAGATCAATGAGAAATAACAGATCAATGAAAAATAACAGATCAATGAGAAATAACAGATCAATGAGAAATAACAGACATAGATCAATGAGAAATAACAGATCAATGAGAAATAACAGACATAGATCAATGAGAAATAACAGCTGCAGGCAAGTAACAGGTAGCTTCTTCTTGTCGGGATTCAGATTCAGATTTGCTCTTCTGATCGGCATCAATTACACAGGCATTCTAAGACTCCCACCCTGCAGCAGACCTGATGCTTGAAAAACCCTTTTTTTCTTTCCAAGAAAGCTGACCCAAGCAACTGTAATCAGTTCTCATACAACATTGGTCCAGACAACACTGATTTGTTTTATGGCTTCACATACTATTCGATTAGATTCACTTGTGGGAACATCTGCTCCAAGATACTGAGAGCTCATCAAGCCATCTGTGTTGGAAGGAGATGTGGGTAAACCTGCTCGGAGATGCTGTGAAATCATCAGGCCGTCTGTGTTGGAAGGAGATGTGGGTAAACCTGCTCGGAGATGCTGAAAGCTCATCAGGCCGTCCGTGTTGGAAGGAGATGTGGGTACACCTGCTCCAAGATATTGAGAGCTCATCGGGCTGTCCGTGTTGGAAGAAAATGTGGGTACACTTGCTCCAGGATTCTGAGAGCTCATCAGGCCATCCATGTTGGAAGGAGATGTGGGTACACCTGGTCTGAGATACCAAAAGTTCATCGGGCCGTCCATGTTGGAAGGAGATGTGGATACACCTGTTCCGAGATACTGAGAGATCATCGGGCCATCCGTGTTGGAAGGAGATGTGGGTACACCTGCTCCGAGATGCTGAGAGCACATCAGGCCGCCCATGTTGCAGCTTTGCTATCTGTGCTTCTCCCTCTCTTTCACTATTCCCCAATTATAATTGCTTCCAAGTGCCCTGTAAGTGCTATATTCTACTCATACAATGAAGAGGAGCAGAAACATCACCCTTGTAACAAAATGCTTTCAGGGAGTTTCAAAGCATGCATCATTATTGTGATTCTGACCCTGTTCATTCATCCATTCTCTACACCTGCTGGTCCTAGGTCAGGGGTCAGGGGTCCAGAGCCTACTAGAAGCTATGGGTGCACAGCAGGGAACAACCCAGGATGGAACCCATCACAGGGCACACTCACACACCATTCACTCACACACCATTCACTTACACAGGCACACATATGAGCAATTTGGTAACTCCAATTAGCCTCAGCATGTTTTAGGACTGTGGGGGGGAAACCTGAGTACCCAGAGGAAACCCCACAACAACACAGGGAGAGCATACAAACTCCACACATGGAGCCATGGCAGTGACTCGAACCTGGGTCCCAGAGGTGCGAGGCATCAGTGCTAACCACCATTCCACACCTGTTCTCATTTTGTTGTATATTTGCCACATACATTATTTATGAAAAACAATTGGTGTAATAATTTAATGAGGCTTGAAATAAAAAGTGAGCTTTCTAAATATTCCCTTGCAAAAAAGTAAATAATAATAATAACAGATTAGCAAAACAATATTCTTGTTTTGACTGAGTTGGGCTGCAATCTCAGCCTCAATTGTTTGAAGACCAATTGAATCTGGGAACCAGACTACAGCATGAAAAGATGGAACTCAACCAAACAATGTCCACGTGCCCCTCAGAGGCTAGATATGGAAATGGCACACTGGCCTGAGCGCTGAACAGCTATGTTTTCGGAACCACCATACACGGGCAGAAAGCACAGTGACAGACAATGGACCTAGAAAAGGGAAGACAATGGACGAATGAAACGCCAACGTTACGTGTTGGAACAGGGGATGCTCCAGAGGAACATCTGCTGATTGAATGCTCTCCATAGGTATATGCATTATTAAAATGTCCAATTCCCTGGCAAAGGGGAAGAAAATGGAAAATATAGAGCAACAGTCTCTAAAGAGATCAAGTTAGATGCTGCTAGTGCAAATACCTGAGAATCATCAAAAATGAGGAAATCATTTAAGAGGAACTTAATCACACACTTTGGAATTTGACGGCACAGAAGAGAATTTTAAGGTGGAATCTGATTTCAAATTAAATTACTAGTATTGGCAAAAAACTAAAACAAATGAACTGGAAATGCATAATTTCGCAACGGCTACCCAAAGGCAGAATAAAAGGTAAAATTAGGAGATGATGGATGATTGGCTGCCAGAGGCTTGGGAGCAGGGCCTGGTGGTCTCACTCAGCTACTGCAAATTTATGCTAACCCCCCCGCCCCAAGTTCGCTATGGTGATGCAGTTTCAACATGCCCCCTCGGGAATGAATTGGCACCTCGGTCACATCTGGCCATATAAAGCTTTACTTTTTTAACCTTTGAAGTTTCTAGTAAATTATGGTACCTTACCGTAGTGTAATCTTCCCATTTTTAATTTTCTAGCAAGTTAGCAGGAGTTTCCACAGAGCACTCATTTCCTCGCGCACTCCAAACGCAGGCAGTTTCCCTCCGAATCATGCATGGGACGTGACCGTGAGTGCACCTGTCCATCCCTCCGAGTCACGCATGGGACGTGACCGTGAGTGCGCCTGTCCATCCCTCCGAGTCACGCATGGGACGTGACCGTGAGTGCGCTTGTCCATGCGTGTACTGTATGTTCCATGCTGCCTGGAAATGGCTCCAGCTTCACATCGGCTAAGATGGATGCATGGGATTTAACGGTTTAGCACCGTCAAGTCCTGTAACTCGGTTCTCTAATCAATATCTGTTCTCACCAGACAGTGGAACTTCTTATCCCAAAGTTATTTGCTTATCACACACAAGACAAAACTCCTGAAAGTTTTCTTTAAAATGTGTGTTTCCCCAAATCAAACATATTTCAACCAGAAGCAAGACATTCATTAAAACTTTCTACATTAGGTATAAATGGGTTAATGGAAATAAAGGGTAATTGCACTTCTATTCCCTAATAACATAAAAAGGTTATTTATTCTGATGATTTTATTGAGTGCTTTTCTACATCAGATTATATTCCATTTGTCAATAACATAATATTTCAAATTTTAATATAATGCCTGGTTATTAGTCAACATCAATTTGTAGGAGGTCAGGTCAGACCTATTTAGATAGCAATAGGTTCTGTTTGTCAGACTCATAGCAATACATTATTATCTAGAACCTCATAAGGCATAACCCTAAAGCTAAGCCTAACCCTAACCCTAAAGCTAAGCCTAACCCTAACCCTAACCTTAAAGCTATGCCTAACCCTAAAGCTAAAGCTAAGCCTAACCCTAACCCTAACCTTAAAGCTAAGCCTAACCCTATGCAAACGCCTATGCTCATGAAAGCACTTTCGAATTTCTTTAGTGGTGTATATGAGGAGACTCTCTTCTTGGAATCAGGGAACGTCATGAGGGAACCCTTTTTATGTCATAGGATACATCCATCCGGTCCTGTAAAATAGCCTTTTATTCCTTGGCTGTTATATGACCACACAGAGCAATCATCAGACCTGATGACTCCCATGAGATACCAACAGTCACTGTGACTTAAAGGCATCATTTGTCTTTCAAAATGTACAGTAAGTCTGTCTACATTTAGGGAAAGGGTTGAAAGATGACTTGACACTATTTTTCCTTCCTCATTGCTCATTGGTCAGGTTTTGTATATTAATTTCTGCGTCTTTCTGCATTAGACAGCAGCAGCATTTCCAGACTGCAGCCCTGCTGGCCGTTCCTGGCTTGAGATGCTCGTGACGTGCAGTTTTTGTTAATACTGAATCACACTGAATCACAGAGGTATTGCCTTGAGTCTGTGGTAATTATTTAAGGCTCTTGTGCTCTTTATCAACTATCCTTTTAAGTGTTCACCTTGTGGGTATGTGCCGACAAGTCTGAGCACTGCTGCTCTTTGGAAAAGCAGTTTAGCATATGATTCCCGAGGGAATTTCCCTTGATGCATTTAATGTTTTGGCAGTTTTTGTGACTAGTGCCCCTTCAGGTTAGGCACCAGCTATTTCACCTCTGTAATTAGCTGCTTTGTGGTGCTTTAAATGACCTCTTCTATAGCTGATGCATGCTACAAATTGTCTGTCTATCCTTGTCATGTCCATCATGTCCCCATTTGGCCAGCAGGTGTCGCTGGCCATCCCGTTCTTCCCTATGTTCTTTATGACTCCTAGCCCTAGTGTTTAGTTCATTAGTGAATGATTCACACCTGTCCCTCGTCCAGCCTTCATTACCTGTTTATATATGTACCTGCCCCAGGCCTGTTACTTTGTCAGTCATTGTGCATTAGTTTCCTGCTTGTTACTGGAATGTGTAGGCGTTGTTAGTGCTGTAGCGATATTGTGTCCCTGCTAGTTCTTAATTACCTATCTGCTTTTGTTTGACCCCTTGTGGCCCTTTCGTTTCTGGTTTTGTTTGTCTTCAGTTTATGTCCCCTTGTTGTCCCTAAGTCACTCTGTGGACTTCCTGCTTTTTCTCCATGCCCCAGCATCACACGGTTATGACATCTTTTTAGTTATAATATTTATCTTCTTCAAAGCTGAGGTTTTTTTTCATGTGATGTTCACTTGTCCACCCCCTATAATTAATATAATGTCATAGGCTATGCAGTAGAGATCCATCAGTTAAATACATTAACAAAATCCAAATAGATTAATCCATTAAAGACACTTGGATATCATTCATTATTATTATTTTTATTTACAGTAGTAGTGTTTATTTTTTTTCTTTGACTGCAACTTCTGGGCTGACTGTCATTTACAGGTTCAAACTTCCAGTCTCAGTAGTTGTCAATAGCCAGAAAGTACCTGAATATTTTATTTTAAAAACCTGCAGCTTAGAAGTCACAAACGCTGCAGCTTCAGAACAAAGACGCTTCATCACTAGAATATGTTTACAAAAAGGCTGTCTGAGTTTTGTCAGAGAAACTGGTAAATACTAAGTTACATAGTTCACAGTCGTTCCGTAGGCTTTGAATAATCAAAACAAGCCTTTTTAATGTAAAATATTTTGCATCAGGACCTGGCTTATTACATTTCAGTGCTGAAATCTGCTGAAGAAATTCTCCATGTATTAAACATATATTAATATTTAATGTGACAATACCTTATGCTTGCAAATTTAGAGAAGAGGGATAACCCAGTATTGTTATGTTAGTACTCTGTGAGTATGTCACATGACACAGTATCAACAGAGGGCCGGTATCTGAAAGTAGATCAGCTGTGAGACAGGGTTCATTAATCGAGAATTTAGCGACACACTGTGTATAATCATTGCTGTTGAGCTCTTAATGAATCTGTTCTGATTGAGCTGTTGATTGAATCAGTCAATTGGGCACGAGATAGCGTAGAATTTAAGGACTCTGATCGTAACCCTGAGGACTTATCCTGCCGTACTACTGTTTTTGCAGTAGAATAGAATATCTTTATTGTCATTGTAAATGTACAACGGAGCCTGTGCGCTTCCACCAAAGCTATAAAATATAAATAAAACTTAAAAAACAAATGAAAATAGAACAGCAAAAATATATTAGATATAAACGTACAATATCAAGCTGAATGGTGAAGTGAAATTGCATATTGTTTTAACAGCATTAAACAGTGTTTTTTTCTTTCAAAATTAGCAGCAGTCATGTTGATGAGAACTAACTGCCCCATAAGCAGTTGTTTTGGGTGGGGGTGAAGGGGGGGGGGCAGGTTGGCAGACGGGTGCATACAGAATACCTGGGGGGGTGTAATGGGGTCATTTCAGTTAGTTGTTTCTTGCTTGGTTATGGTGATTGATGGCTTTGGGGTAGAACAAAGTGAATTTCTTGAGTCTAATATCCAGTTTGTTAAAAGAATGCTAAATCACTTTTAGCCAAAGTTTCAGTTAGAGAGCTTAATGTAATTTGTAAATCGGATTTAAGGGATTCCGTATCTCAGGGTGGGCATGGGCAAAAGCATTATTATTAAACAAGTCTAAACCTGATATTTTTTGCTGGAAAAAGGAAAAGACACAAAGGCAACTTGTATCACAGCTTTTCCAATCTAATACAATATGAGACTCTAATTCAGGGTTGCAGTGAAAACAAACTCAAAACAAACTAATATGTAAGGACACCAAGAATGAGGAACAGGTGGAACTGAGCAGTGCAAACAAACACTGCCACATGACTCATCCTCCTCAGAGTGGGGGGCTGCTTCTGCCTTTCACACAGCTTCATGCTGCCTTTAAGACTGAAATGAAATGAAAGTTTCCCTTTCTTTAGTCATTCTAGCATACATACAAAAATGAACAAACGTCATGTTTATGTAGCACTTTTCAAGACACCCACAGCACTTTACAGGACCAATGGGGAGATAATTTGTTTCAAGCTTTGCTTGCCATTTGCACAAGTACAGCTACACTGGAATGCTTCTCTTCACCCGCCGCATCTTACTCTCCATAGCTTGGGGGTTACAGCACAAGGTCAGCTAATGTGCTGGGCCCTTGAGCTCAAGGGCCCCCGAACATGTGACTATTCTGCCGAGGCCGGGGCTCAAACGGGCGACCTTCTGATCACAGGCCCAGAGGCTTAACCTGCTGAGCTACTCAGTCCCCCTTGGCTCTGTGGTGGGACGATGCAAACGCCTGTTATTCTCAATGTATCAAAACAAAAATAGTAGTTCCCTGGCAGCCTTGCTTATTGCATAGTGTGAGACAGAATCAGTACATACAGACAAGAAGACTTAACAAAAAATCTTTAAGATCTTATTGTTAAAAAGGTTCAACTCAGGAGAGAGATATAAAAAGGTTTGGCCTGAAACAGGCAGCAGAACACAGAGACAATCATGACCATGAAGTTGAGGAAATATGGCACCACCAGGAGTTCACCTAAAACAGACCGTCTCTCCACGATGGATGACTGTGCAGGGATGCGGCTCATCGGGGAGGCAACCAAGAGGACAGCCGAAGCCTTTAAAGAGCCACGGGACTCTATGGCAGGACGATACCTACAGCTATTTCCTGTGTTTACTGCAGTATGGTGGCAAAATGGGTGCATCTCTGTTATGTAGGGAGATACATTCAGTCCAAATAATGCAAGGTGGCTTCCAAGGTGGAACATTTTGGCCTCAGTTCCAAACACAGCCTCTCGCCCAGCACTGGTCTATGCCCATATGGCCTGCCATGTGAGCTTCACCGCCGGCATTCATCGGTTGAGACTAAATGAAATTGGCTGCCTAAGTTGACACCCCCCTCAGAAGTTGGTCTCCTACATCACATAGCTGTGCTGTGCGAGACCTGCAGAGGGTGCAAATACCTCTAGGGGCATGAGCCATCCAATTTCACTCTGTCTCCACAGTGCACACTGCATGCAATGAAATCTCCTAGCTGAGAGTGCGCCCCTTCAGAAGCTGGACCCATAGGCACGTGCGTATGTCAACTATGGGATGGAGCATCTCTGCCCTCACCTAAAGAACACAGAATCTCCTGACAAGTATGACAGTGGCAGAATCAGAGCTACTGAGCAGTTTGTCTGATCAGCAGAGAAGGGTGGGGGAAAACAATTCATGGCACAATTTGGAGGGAAATCTGCAGCTTGTGATGGAAAAACTGTTAAAGAAGAATTTCACTCTTTAATGTGACAATCAAATCAAGGACAAAATGCCAGAAAAAAAGGAAGATTAATGTGGAACGGCCCGGTCACAGCCTAGACATCAAACTCAAAGAAAAACTGTAGAGGAGTGTAGATATGATCTCGTCACAGTTTGACTTGAACTGTCCTGCAAATAAATTTGGGAGAAAATTGCTAAATCCATCTCTAATACAGCAGTAGAGACTCACTACTGTCATCAAAGTGAAAGGACATCTGCTGAGATTATTTTAAAATCATTTTTTATATTTTTTTCCCATAACTGTCACCTTATGCTAGATAAACGGTTAAGGCATATGGATGAAATGCAGTGTCTCAGTGGGGAACAGCGTGGCCTGACGGCAGCAGCCCTGTCTCTGCATGTGTGGACTTCGCATGTTTTCCTGGTGTTTCCTCCCACAGATAAATAATGTGCAGCTCAGTGAATTTATGTCTGTAAGTTGCCCATTAGGGATGGTAAATTGTTCCTCAAGCATGATCTCTCATCTCCAGTCCTCTACTGCTGGCAGTGACCAATTCTCTTCAAGTCTCTCAGCCAAGTCCCATGTGAGTTGGAGGTGTGTCCGGTCAATGCATAGTATTGTATCGCATTGATGTTGAATCAAATCGTGTCAAATCACTGCATCACAATAGGGGTAATATCATATTGCTTTAGTAGTTGCCTCATATGTATCTTTAAAATATCAGATCTTTGGCAATGCACTGAGATGTGTATCACACTGGGGTCAGTGATAGAGATGCAAGTCCCTGTTGCCCAAGGCGTGCGAGTGTGTGCGCTGTGATCAATTGGTATCACATCCAGGAAGCCTGGCACTTTCCCTTTGTTGATTTCAGACTATCCAAGACCCGGTACTAGATCATCAGCTATCTAAAAAGGTGGACAATCAAGACTGAAAAGCATAGAGCAGCATAGCTTGAAATTTCCAACTAATCACAAGAAGTAAATTCAAAGAAATTGTAACCACATAAAATCCTTAACTGTAACACTTGGTATCAACCTCGACTTAAATATAAACGATTTTTCAGATGTCTTTCCTACTTCGGATACACCACCAAAATCATAAATTGTATGAAACAGCATTTAACTGTGGGTGTATAGGCTAACATGAGATATATATTTTCCCATTGGGATTCAAATTTGTTTTTATTATGTCTATAATTTTTTCCTGAAATGGTCTTGTATTGTTTCCAAATCCATCTTGACTTGATTGTCACGTTAAAGAGTGAAATTCTGCTATCACAGTTTTCCTGTCAACACGTACTCTGTGTTTAGCATGTAATCATAGCACAGTCTGAAGGCAATGGTGCTCTTTCATGCTTTTTGCCTTTGGTGACTTTTAGATGCACGTTTTCATTGCTAATCCAGCCCACATTTACATTCAGCAGGTCCCAACTAAGCAGCCCCTCTCCAGTACAGGAGACCTGCTATTCAGATTGTTTTTTGGCCCTGTATGGTGTTTGGACAGTATTTACAGTATGAAGCTTCGTGTTATAAAGTTATCCACTTACACAGCAGAATATTGTTATACTGATTCCTCACTCTAGAGCGGAACACCAGTGACTTTGCTAGAAAAGCTTTGCTCACCACTTAATTCCTTAAGCTATCAGCTGTCAGGTACATAGCAGGATGCCAAAGCAGTAACAATGGTGAAACGTGCCCTTTGAAATGACCATATGAGATAATAACCATGCAATCCTCACTCTAATATTACTCACTACTTTTACATGCATGTGCTGGGATTCATCATGAAGCATGTAGTCATCCAGACATTCCTCCATTGACCCATCAATGCACCCATCCATGTTTCATAGGTACTTTATCCTAAGCCTGTTTAATGTTATTTATGCACATTAAAAATCACATTATATTATAAAAAAACCATCCATCCATCCATCCATATCCTCTATATGCTTTTCATGAACGAGGTTATGGCTGGTGTGGGGCCTGTCCCAGGGGAAAGGTAAGGTACATCCAGCAAGGGATGCCTCTGAATGCACAGGATTTAGAAATCCATCAATCTATGGTAGATAGCTAAAACAAATTATATTTATTTTAGTATTTTAATACATTTTCTTTTTGCTGGTCATTATACAGTGTCACTTATTTTTTTTATTCTTCTTTTTTGTATAATTCTATCTATCTATCTATCTATCTCTATCTATCTATCTATCTGTCCAGTACAACTTTACTGTTATGATGATCTTTAAATGAGTGACGTGCCAAAAATGCATGTTAACAATGGAGCAAGAGCCATCTTATAAAACACTATATGGCTCTACCAGAAGAGCTATTCAAATGAAAACACTGTGACGATGCATGAGTTACCAGTGTTGCCAAGAGACAATAACCAAGGGATAGTCCATGACGGATGATGAAGACAGAGAAGGTCAGTGGTCAGATGAGCTGGATGAGATGTTCCTGAAATGCTGATGAAATTGATGAAGAGAAACAAGGAGAGGTGTAACATGAGAGCATTTTGATTGAAAACCAGACATGTTACTGCATTTTGAATCATCTGTAGAGGTTTCAGAAAGCTTGCAGTTGTTCCAGTAGTCTAGTTGTGACAAGTACCTGGACACGAAGCTAAGCTACATATTCTGATAAATAAGGCCTGACCTTCATGATATTATACAGATTAAAGCTACAAGATCAGGAAGTATGCAG
>JAODJU010000050.1:4400938-4411820 GCA_026776725.1 Gnathonemus echidnorhynchus | reverse complement strand
TCAGGAAGGATAGCTGGTATGCGGTCAGGAAGGATAGCTGGTATGCGGTCAGGAAGGATAGCTGGTATGCGGTCAGGAAGGATAGCTGGTATGCGGTCAGGGAGGACAGCTGGTCAGCTATTATTACCCCGACCTTTCTGGCAAAGATGGAGACAACGATGATCTAAGTTACTCAGTGATATCATGGTGAAGGGCAGGCTTGCCAGGGAAGACAAGAAGCTGGTCTTTGGACAGCTGGAAGTGGTGATCCCTCATCTACAGCTGTGATGTCAGTGAGGCATGACGAAATCTGAGCAGACACCAGAGAGTCCCCTGGAGGGAAGGTCGGGAAGATTATGAAGATTTTGACGAATGCTTGAGATTCACAAGTTCAAACAAATAAATGAAGCTATATAGTTCACTGTCTATTTGAATTACTCAATAATTCACGGGAAATCCACACAATGATGGCAGCCACGGGGCTACCTGTGGTCTGATACTGTCACGTCAAAGGCAAGGATGAAGTCAATGGCAGCCATGGGGAAAACCAAAAGGGGCCATATTAAATGAAACAACAGGCAGGGTAAAGGAGGGAAAAGGACCACGAGTGGTCAAAACAGGGTAGGGAGGATCAGGCAAGACCACTGGACATGGGGCATACTGGGAAGCATATGCAGACAGCAACATCAATGACTGGACTGGGGAGCTCGAGACAGGGAGGCACTATATACACCACTGACGAGGGAGCAGACGAGAGGCACCTGGGGATCCACATGACGGCTGTAACGAGAACTAAGATTAAACAAGTAGAGCCACACAATGGAGAGAACTTGGGGAGGGGAATGCAGAGCGTGACAGATACAGGGACTGATTCCCTCTCCTCACCTCAGCCTGGCCAAAGGCATCTTTACCCTGACCCCTGGTCTGACGCAGGATCCTAGGAAGGAGTCAGTAAACACTATCTCTGTCCTCAGGGTTGATTTTCCCCTGACAATTTCAGTTCACAGTGTGAAAAATGCAGTAGCTTTCAATCAATGATCCATTTTCCCCCACTTAAATGATTATTAACTGCTAACGACCGATGAATGTGAGTGGCATGGTGGCGCAGTGGCTAGCACTGTTGCCTCACACCTCTACAACCAGTTTGTGTCCTGGCTCTATGTGTGTGGAGTTTGAATGTTCTCCTTATGTACTCATGGGGTTCTCTGGTTCTATGTGTGTGGAGTTTGAATGTTCTCCTTATGTACTCATGGGGTTCTCTGGCTCTATGTGTGTGGAGTTTGAATGTTCTCCTTATGTACTCATGGGGTTCTCTGGTTCTCCCCACAGTCTGAAAAAGATGCTCAGGTGAACTGGAGCTTCCAAAGTGTGTGTATTTTTGTAATTGTTACATTGTGAGAACCAGATTTCCCCACAGTGTGATAAGAACCTGTAACTTTTTTACCTCAAGGGGACATTTTTTCAGTCCACACAAGTATAATCTTAGTTTTATAAAACAAATCTGTGACTGCAGTTAAAAAAATAAAAATGCCTTAAGGATAGGGCGGGGTAGGGGTTAAGGTTGTCATTGTTGGGATTAGGGTGTTTCCCATAGAAATGAATGGACAGTCCCCACAATGATATTAATACAAACATATGTGTGTGTGTGTGTGTGTGTGTGTGCGTGGTCCAGATATACCTTAACTTGTGGGGACCAAATGTCCCCACAATGTGATGAATACCTTTTTTGACTCAATTTTTTGACCTGGCAACCACAAAGATAACTTCAATGTTCTAAAAATCTGTAACTGCAATCAAATAACTAAAAATGCAAAACTCCCACAAACCTAAATATGGTTAATAAATATGTTATATTATTTCTAAATCCCAGTTCATGCAGTTTTAAGATTTTTGGTACAAAATTCCAAATGAATAGTGACTGATATCCACTAATTTGGATGTACGTGAAATATTTCATTGGAGGTACGAGGAGGACAAACAGGCTTGCGTGAGTCTGGTGATTGAGCACCAAAGAACATACTCATTCAGGGAGGAGAGGAGCTGGCAGGAAAGGCGTCAATGAAACTACACAGCATAAACAAGAAACCCAATAGTACTGTTTCAGCAACAACAAGCAAGTAATTTAATTTGGGCATATGCATGAGGGAACACACACTCTGAAGCGGGAGTCAGGATGTGGAGCAGCTCACATCAGCTGGGGCTAACAGGAAACAGAAGATACCACTTTATTCCTTCAAATGTGAATGAGTGACAGATGGAACGAATCAACAAAAAAGTTACCTGACCCCGCCTTCCCAAGATGGCCACACCCACCTCTCACAAGCATGCGAAGGAAAATTATCATTAAGCTATATTATGTTATTATTATTATTATTATTATTATTGTCATTGTCCTTGTTGTTCTTGTTCTCCAGCTGTGATATAATGGTCCTCAGTTAGGATTGTTTTGTGTTGCTTGTTCGTAAGTGTGTCAATTTAAAAAAGCAAAAGACTAGAAAAGGTAATTGTCTTGTATGCTAGTTAGTTCTGCCTGGTGTTTGACTTCAGTGTTCAATATTACCACCTGTTATTCAATGCAGCATCATTAACAAAAGTTAGAAGCACAGCAAATCTAAATAGCAGACTGTATTGTATATAGTCCAGTGATGCAGCATTTTAATTGGAAGCAAGAAAAAAACAACTGAACATTTGGGACTAAACATTCTTATTTTAAAAAGCTTCAAAGCTGTTCACTCGCTGTGAGGTGCAAACATTGCTATTGCTGAAACATTGTTTCAGGCCATTTGCATTTAGCATGTGGAAAATAAACACTTACCTGGGGTACGGATTATCTAATCAATGCACGAAGACACATAAAAAGCAGGCAGGTGACTTATAAAAGAGACAAGACAGCAATGTGGTCAGAGATGAAGGTTATGTGCTCAGGTTATGTGTATATAATCACGCTACCTGTTTGAAGCTAAATTAGCTGAATTGGCTGTTCTAAGAGATACTACCCTGGCATTCTGATTCTACCCACAGAGGACAAATGAATGTTCTCTGGATAGTCAGAGGTCTCTTGATGGCTGGGTTTTACACCGTATATGACCAATGATCCATTTAATAAAAAAGTTACAAAAAGGTCATTCTAATTGGAAACAACCGGCCTATGTGTCTGTATATGGACTTGAGATGTAAAGATGTAACAAACCATATAGGAATCGACAATAACCCACCTGGAAATGAACCGCGACATTTGATATTCAGTCTTATTGCTGGTTTCCCTCTATTCCGCTAACACAGCTATTTTTGTACTCATAGCCAGACAGTACATGACTAACCTTCTCCTCTCCAGCACATTTGCGATGGAGCAGGTTATAAATAATGGACAAGAAATGCTTCCATATTATGTGTTTTACATTTTATTTCTGTTAGAACAGCTACCTTCCATCTTATACCATCTCTTTGAGTGTGTAGCTTGAATTCCCAGGATAACCTCGACTTCACTATGAACACAGCTGTATCCATAATTGATTCCTAGCAATGGATGTATGTAACCCTACATGGATTAGCAGCTCATCTCTGTTATCAAAGTGACAGGATGATTAGTTCTATTATTTATACAGGTTTTGAACATTAATAAAAACAATGTAACACCACAATAAACATCTTTATTTGTACCCATTATTAGTGTCAGACAGTACTGATGCCCACAGTAAACCTTTCCAAACCCTTTCTTAAACATTTTCACTTTTTCACAAAACCTGCCTAATCACCTTGTGACCATCTGATTGTATTACAATCAAAGAGAGGAAGGTTTCATTCGAAAGATGGGGAAGGAGCCTCTGGATTTTCTGTTTTTCTAGCTTAAATGATGAATGGCATAATTAAAATGTTTTATAGTTAATATTACGGGCACAATGCACAGCAACAACACAGCAACAAAATAAACGTTTGTATCACTTTTATCTGTGAGAACAAGAAGAATTATTATGAATTATTGAAAATTTGACGTCTGCATACTACTTTACGAAAAACATCTCACCCATGTGAATACTGCATGTTGAAGACTTCTAGAATATGGCCATTGGAGTTTCATGAAGATCATTAGAGTTTTGGAAGTCATGTGGAGTTGTACTGATAATTCTATGAGAGGATTGTAGGAAATCTCATGATATCAGCTTGCATTTTGCCTAAATTGCCTACATGCCTTTAAAAAATAATTAGAAACATTATACAAATTTCACAGACCTGCATTTTGATTATAATGGAATCTTTGCATTTTGCCCAATTTTATATATCTGCTATCTTGGAAGGTTAGAGAAAGTGGTGAACAGAATCGGCTGAGAAATCCATGAACAGCTGATGGCATTGAGTAAGTTTTGGTAACAGTATTTGATATTTTACAGAATGTAGTTTATAGTTCTGCACTGACAGTGGTGACCTTCCGCTCACAGCACCATACTGAAAGGATTTGCACCTGTTCTCGATCTATTGTCCATTACGGTGATGGCAGTGGAGACAGGCCAAGATAGTTTTATTGTTTTCATGGTTCAAATAATCATGTTAATGAAGAAAGAATGAACAGTTTTTTTTCTCTTATTATTTCTGCTTTACACAATGTAGTAAGAATGTCCTTGCTTCAAAAGTAGTTTATTTTTTTGGTTTTACAGAGCAATACTACGTTACTTCTTTGCAAACAGAACAAATTGAAAATGGAACTTTAGTGCACCTGCGGGAAAAATAATGATTTAAACAGGGGCTTTCATTAATGCTCTGCCTTGGAGAAAAATTATAGCATTTCAGTGAGCGTGCCGTTGTGTGAGCTTTTGAAAAAAATCACACAATAGGTTTTTGTTAGTAGATTTAGATTTTTCTGTCTAAAAGTGACGGATGGCTGCCGCTAATTCAATCACAGCATCCGCCGTGGCGTGTAGGTGTGTCTAGGGCACCGCTTATTTACGTTATACGCACAGAATTATTTCTGCATTACAAAAGGCTGAGTTTGGTTCTGAGAAATGAGTTGGTGACTTTCGGTGCTGGTGGGTTTCTGCGTGCAGAACCAAGACGCTAACGGAGGAAACGTAATTAATTATTCACAGCCGGGATTATTCTCCGCGAGACTGACGGGACACGTTTCAAACAGTGAGTGATGGCGTTGCGGCTCGAATTTGTTTGTCTAAATTACATGGATACCACCAGGACAGAAAAATGTAATTTTAGCAAGAGAAAAATACAGGAATCCCAAGGAGGCTTTCAGCAGAGTGAGAAAGCAGGAGCAATCAATATTTTCCAAAATAAGATATTTACTGGTGCTGGCTCTATGTAGACGTTGGACTGAGGAATAAAACTAAGGCACTTGTGATAAAATGATACTGATATTTAGTTTCTGAAACCCACCCGCCGTTGTAAGAGGCTAGGCCTACACCTTGAAGAAGAATATTATTCAAGGTTTTATTTACCTATTATCAGACACAAGGGGTCTTGGAGTCGCGACAGTGATGCACGGAGCGCAGACCTTCTCATCCGACCTGTGGAGGAAAAACACACTTTCAAAGTCTCCTCAAAAACACTGAGCATGATCAGCCACCTTGCTTGCTGTAATGTCACATGGCTCATTCGAGGTCACCATTTCAGGTCCCCGCCACCACCTTCGCGGTGGCATAACGACTTAATCACCCACTGACAGGCAAAGTCGCTGAAGCCTCAGCGTGGCTGAATCACACCCACCTTTGGTCCTGAGCTGTCATGGATAGAACCATGGCTGAGGGGAGTAAGTGGGCAAAAGCCCACATATGTCTGGATGACTGAATACATTTATTCAGCAAGTAAAGACTTTGCACTGTGTTTTTTCTCTCGACTTTGAATTAAATTCCTTTATGTTTAAAATTCAGGCCCATGGATCTCGCCTTTCATGAAATTAATTGAGTTTTTTTTTCCTTTTTTTAACCAAGAGATATGAGTGATGTGAATGTGAATACCCATTTTTAGATAATTTAATTGTTTAATCACAAATTATTATGTAATGGTAATACAAAGTAAAATCAGAGTAATATTCATGATTATGTACATTTGTGTCAGAGGTAACTGTGGTGAAGCTGACCCACGGAATAAAGAAAATATTTGGGTGAAAACTGATTAATAAAACAACTATTACCAGTAAAGAAAGTAAAATACTTGGGCAATAGGAAAGTAGAACTTTCAAACCAAACAGCTTATTTTCCTCTTCATGCATCTTATTTCGCTAGAGATGGTCTTTAAATGTCATTAAAACAAGTGTGAATTATTTGTGTTTGGTCCACCCACCCACAATAAGACATAATGATTAGAATCTGTTCCATCGGTGCTGCTGAAATATATCACCCAGGGTAAAATGGGGGCGGTCTGTGGTTGGTTAATAGGAGCTGCCAGTGCCAGACTGTGAGCAGAGAGCTTTGCTTGGAGGTCAGCCTGGTTGCTGCCTGGGCTTGCACTCCACTCCTGTTTGTCAAAGTCTCATTTCTGTGCTGTCGGTCCTGTAATCCCTCTTGTTTGATTTTATCTTCTAGTTCCTGTGTCCTACTCCCCTGCTTCACCAAATCCTCTTTAACTGAGTGTTCTTCCAGCACAGAATAGATGGATGTTGGTTTAGTAGATCTTTGGGTCTAGGTTTTGTTGCCTTGGTTCCAGGGCCATGGTTCCTGTTTGGGGTATTTCAGGTTCTCTACATTACATTTTATTTATTTAGAAGGTGATTTTATCCAAAGTGAGTGTTCAGCTGCCCCATGCCCTGAGGGCTTCCAGCAGTGTACTACATTATGGCATTTATTTATTTAGCAAACTCTTATCCTAAGCGACTGAGAGGCCAGGGTCAGACAGTCCCTTGAGCAATTGCGGGTTAAGGGCTTTGTTCAAGGACCCAGTAGTAATATTACTTAGTCACCCTTGGGATTTGGACCAATGGCTTTCCAATCACAAGCAGAGAGTCTGAACCCAGAGAGCCACACAACCCCTACACTGTCCACAGAGGAACATGGCACTGTGCGTGAGCCTATGTGTCTTGACAAATCTTGGATGTTGGTCTTGTTTATCAAAATCATCAAGTGTAGTTGTGACAGAATACTGTCCAGAACACTGATCAACTGTTTAATATAGCATTCACATATGAACAGGTGGTCAGGAGCACTAGTGGGGACTGACCCAATTTCATCTGCAAACATATGGTAAGTGACATGCCCTGTGAGGTGATCAATACGAGCTGATCGTGCTGCTGTTGGAGTGATTGGTCAGTTGGTGGAGTGTCTGTTTGTATTAGTGGTGTTGGCTTTGTTTTAGGGAGGGTTTTTTTGTAAGCTGATGAGGTCAATTTGTTCTTTTCGTGTTGGGTTGTTGAAGGAGACACTTTTTTTAGTCAGGCTCCGGACTTTTTTGTTTTGTTTTTTTGCTTGGTAAAAATCATTTTATTTGTTGCTGACATCTTCAAGACAAGGTGTACACAGAAGAGTACCCAAATGCAGAGAAGCAGAAGTACCCCGAATGGGAACCAGGACCCTGAGACAAAAGGGTAGAAACAAAGTCAATGTGCAACCCAACCCTAAACCTAACCCTAACCCAACAGCAACGCAAAAATGTGACCAAAAATTCTGCTAAACTGACACCACAAGTGTGGGAATCCAGCAAACCCAGAAACAAGATGTCAGGCGACTGAGCTCAGAAACTGGACACAGGCAAGACTCCATACCTAGGGAGGAGACAGCAGCCAAAAGAAGACATAAACCTGAAGACAAAATTCAGAAACGACTTCAGAATACACAATCGGTTCCCACTTAGCAATGCTCACTGATTGGCCTAAACAGATGCTGGAGATGCGACTTCCATTTGAGAGCAAAGTCTACGTAATTACAATTCCATAATCAACAAAATAACAGCACAAGGGCAGTCATTCGACATGTGAATGCGATACAGTAACGTTGGAGCATGGTAACCATTGCCTGATCACTGAGATGTTAGCCTGTCACACTGTGGCTTGTTTCCCTAAAGTTTGGAGCAATTCACAGAGACATTAAGAACAATGGGCTCCAGATAACTGACAAGGCCTCACAATTAAGGTGGGTGATTATGCTACAGAGGGACTTCCAGAGAGTGGAGGGATAGAGAGACGGATGAACATTTGCCTTACAGGGACACCCTGGTGAGAAGCATTTGGCGTCCTGCAGAAGGTTTGGCCGTTTTCTGAGAAACCTGCATGTCTGCAAGGCAGAAGTAAAACACCCGCTCAGCACTGATGACACATTTGAGAAATTCCTGCAGAGATCTTGCTAGAACTATCTCCAGTGCCTCTCCATGTCAGAACTAGTTAACTGCTGTATACCAAAGTTCCTCTATGTCAGTATTTCATTTCTTCCCATTTGTATATATGTCTGTTTTTCTTAATAATATGAAAAATACATATCCCACTCATATTGAAGCATTTTGCCATTAATATCTGATAAAAATACTGACAGTTTATAAAGATGTTTCTGAAGGTTTTGATGTACTTAATATGCATGTATGAGTTTACTTTTCGAAAACTCTAATGACATTAGTCATGCAGCTGCCAATGAGTTTAATGAATTACAAATTTATGCTGCTGAATACATCTGACGTTTGCCGAAGATAAATAATGCATATATCAATCCACAGAGATCATTAAATGATGTACATAAGCCAATGTATTGTTCGAATGTTATTTTCATAATGTTGTCAAATAACTGTCAGGCAAAAGGAACTGTGTGGATGAGGATGACAAAATTCAGGCCTGTAGGTGAGGAGAGACCAATTTTCTGATGTCCTGTCAGCCGCTAGCAGAGCTTACGGCACACAAGTAGGTAGTGAACTAACAATAGCAATATCAGGTGGTTTCCAAAAAAATGCTGTCATTTCCCGAAAGATCGGGCACTTATTTTAAACCTTTGCTTCAAAAAATGCCACTCACTCAAGCAGCGGCAGCTGCTTTTAAAAACCACAACAACTGTCCAGCCCTTGACACACGTCAAAATTCTCAGAAAACAGTTTCAAGTGGTTTAAAAAAAAAATGGAAAAACTGGCCACTCAGCCAGGTAATATATGCCAGAAAAGTCTGCAGAAGCAGCAGGCACTTCTGCCTCAGTCAGAAGAATAATGTGATGATAAGTATGGAGACAGAGCAGAAGGAGAAGAACAGCCAAAGTTCAGCACCTGCCTGTCTTACTCTCTCGATTGACTTTTCAAACTGGTCACCTGATGTGACCCGAGTCTCCACAATTCCATAAATGGTAATTGATTGATTAGTTGTCATTGTTGACACACCACAGCAAACAGTGCACAACAATGAAATGTGTCTTCTGCATTTAACCCATATGTGACATTGTGACATAGTAGGGGGCAGCTAATTCAGCGCCCAGGGAGCAGTGCTTGGGGGCGGTACCTTGCTCAGGGTACCTCAGTGGTACTTTGCTGGTTGTAGATATGAAACAGCAATTTTTAGAAAACAAGTCCACTTCCCTAACCATTAGGTCACCACTGCCCACCCCACCCCACCCCTCCCCCCCCAAAAAAAAATGATCGCCAATGTGATGTATGGTGTGGTAAGATGCAGTATTAAAGCCTATTTGCCTCTCTCTCCACCCACTGACAAACGTCCTTCATTCTGGAAAGACGTAATTTGAGACCTCTTCACTGTAGTTCAGGTACAGAGGTCCATGAAACAGCCAAAATTTTTATATCAGATCCTGGGGTAAAATTACAGTACATAGTTATCTGGTGCTTGTGTTTATGTTTCCAGGTTTGTGTTGAGTAATTACAATGTAATTAAAACTGTTTCATTCAGAATGACATCAGCTGGACAGGGAGAGTTGATAGATCTCTACGTTCATATTTAAATGTCATTCTTGATAAATGTTATTAGAGGTTATTAGAGCTCACAAACTGAGGTGTCTTATATAAATGTAGCTTCTCTGGGAAAAATAGGAATATATAATGCCAATAGTTTGAGCCTAAGTGTAGCAGTCTGGAAGTGTGGGTTGCCGTTAATGGTGAATCCTTAGCTACAGTCAGCAATTAAAAAGTTCCAGGCAAAGCCTGTTGCTCGTTAATTACTACTAACCTTGTGATGTTTCTTCCAAATTATTGAATCAGGATAATGAACGTCTATTTTTTAAGAGTTCTCAAAAAACTGTTTTTACAAAATTTACAAAATCCTGAGGGATGCTCCACGGATGAGTCAGCTTGCATTCCACTAAAATATTATACGTTATATTACCATATTAGAGAAGAAGGTTTGGATAACACTTGTAGGTTCAGCGTACAGATGTATCCTGGTGGGTATGTGATAATGTCTTACCCCCATTTAGATATTAATCATCCACAGGCGTCAGTCATTGGGGGGGGGGGGGGGGCGGGGGGGATATATCCCACGACATATAAAAAAACAGTGGTGTTTATCCCACCCAATATTTTCCAGGACTTTGCTTTTAAAAATGTGAATAAACTTCTCAGGATAATTCAGATCTCATCTAACCTACTGGCTGAGGGGAACAAGCTTTTAGCTGATGATTTCATTTGCATACACCTAAATGAATGTATGCAGTTAATACTGAAACGGACAGGTTTCTTATACATAGGTATACATATGAGGTCATACAGGACTGTAGATACATTGATTCCACTGTAATGGGCTGAATTACATGAAAGGTCTCCTCTTGTTGTTAGACTTGTAGTCAAGACCACCTAAACCAAGACCAAGACACTACCAAGACCAAAGGGTATCGAGACCAAGACCAAGACACACCGAGTCAAGACCAAGACAAAGTCGAGACGAGACCAAGACCGAGACCGAGAAAAAAAAAAAAACTATATACCAATACAAACTGCACATCAAATTGTGCATTAATAAGAATAAGGACAAGTGTTTAAAAGATTCTGACAT
>JAODJU010000050.1:4386972-4400838 GCA_026776725.1 Gnathonemus echidnorhynchus | reverse complement strand
CTATCATTGTCTAAATGTATTTTTACTGTCTAAATATATGTATTCAGTTAGTGTAAACATGCACGGTGCTATCACAGTGAATGCGAGGCTGAGACTGAAGCGTTACCCTTTGTTTCCGCTGAGAGACGTGCCGTATAACTCATTTCCCGGCGCGTACAAGCTATCTTCACGGTTTGACTTCTGAGATTCAGATCAAGTCCTAGGTAATTTTTTTTCTGAACTGGCTGGTTCGACTTTTAAGAAATTCGAGTTCTAATGAGTTCGAGAACTGAGGTACCACTGTACATTCAGAATGTATTATAATGGTTGGTATAAGAAGTGAGGATGCTTTGTATTGCATTACAAAGGTATCTATAGTGTATTATAGATGAGAGCTTCATAAAGCATTCATAATGCATAATAAACATGTCTATAATGTATGCCTTTTGATAAATGATTTATGAATGCATTGTTTTTTATGAATGTGCATATACATTTCTAAAAAACACAGCCTTAAGTAAAGTGTTACCCACTATTCTTTCCTGTTGCCACTTCCTTAGCTTTCAAGAAGTTGTGCAATATTGGAAAGCCCAGTATCCGCATCATGCGTGTGTCGTATTTCAGAAATAAGTTTGGGATAAACTGTTTAGCGCACCAGTGCCGGCCTGGCTTACTGTTTGCTGAATTCAAAGGAACAGAAAAGCAAGAAAGAGCCATTTACATCAAACACGGCAAGATTTCTTAATTGCATTGCATGTTTCAGTGCTGGCTTTGATCCCCGAAATCAGTAGGTAATGCAAAAGCCAGATGCAGAAAAGTACATTAAATGGGCATCTTTAATAACTGCCCCGCTCTCGAAAGACTAGCTCAGCCAAGATTTGCGATCTCTGCACATTTAGCTCTGTTCGCATTTTCAAAAAGTGCCCGTCGCAGGCCATTCACAGAGTGTAGCTAGGGGTGTAGCAGAGTGTAGCTAGTTAGCCCCATTCTCCCTAATCACGCCTTGTCTTAAAAGTAGATCTGCTGGGGAAATTTCCATGCTACTCATACAACAGGCACTGCATCAGAGAAACAGACAGACACTGAGCTGGACATACTGTATAGTACAACATTAGGCTCTCGCCATGTCAGTTAGTCACTAGAGAACCCAACTGCTACAGGAGGTAATAGGTCATGTCCAGCTGTATGTTATTTTAATTATCTAATCAGTTAAATGATAAACAGAAATGATACTGTTTTGCATGAAAGGATCATTTGGGAAGACAGATTGTGCAGTGATTTGTGGGTATATCTGTGTGTGTTTAATGTGGTGTCATTCATGCACCTTGACTGATCATTTTCTGTGTAGGAGCCAGACACCATGAGGCCAACGCTGGCACCAGCAGGTGATGACGGGACACGGAGAGCCGTTTGTTTCGTTCCCTCCGCACGCGACACATCCCTCCCCGACTGGCTCCTTCTGATTTCCTGAGCCCATTCAGGACCCGGGGCGCTGCTTTCTAATAAGCTTCAGAAATCCTCACTCTCTTCAGCCAAGGAAACATCTATCGGGGGGACCTTTTGTTACGTTTCATAACCTCTGGAATACATTAAGGGGCAGAGAAAATGAAGATATCTGAATATTTTGCTTTTACTCCAAGCTATGCAATCGAAGAAACCTCTGTGAAAATAATGGGGTGGGGGGGATTATGAGTAACAAAGAGGAATTTGCTAATCATTATATATAACTCAATAGTAGTCTGAGTGACACCTGTAAACAGCCGATACTGAGCTGTGTGTGCAGATTGATAATAATTCTTTATTGCCATTCGTAAGAAGTCAGAGGAGGCGGTCTGCCATTTACCCAGTCCTCCTGGACCAGTTTCTGCTCGGGTGCCTAACAATGATATGATTACCCTGCCAGCCATGGTACTTGAACCAGCAACATTCTGATCACAGGCACAGAGTCTTAACCCAAAGTTTTCTTTCAGGAGGACGACTATGCATCCAGAATTTTTGATATCTAAAGTGAAAGTTATTCTTTGCCAATTTCACAGCTTGTAGAGGACAAGATTAAAATCAAGTTTATCTAAACAACAAAAAAATTACATTGTATTTGATACTGGTCACAGCTCACAGTAAGCGGTGTGAAATATTTGTTTCTTCTTTCCAAAAGGGACATTACTAGTAAATGGGAACAAAAAGATCCTTAAGTTAATAATATTACTTATATTTAACTTTCTTAAAGGTAAATTAGAGTGATGATCATGAGTATTACATTGTTCATTACATTTTATTTAGCAGAAACTTTTATCCAAATCAGCATGCAATTGAGAAAGCAGGGCCAGAAGGTCCATGGTGGGTAAGAGCCCAATAGGGACAGCAGTCTGCCAACTCTGGCATTTGAGCCGGGGACCTTTGGGTCACAAGCACAGCACCCTAACCCTAACCTTAAACCTAACCCTAACCCACTGAGCTACAGATCATGCACAATAAATCCCAATTAATTAATTAAACCCTGAGACAACATGCTGACAATAATCAAATGCAACTGAAATCGATTCAGTTATCCTTACACAATAAAAATGGAAAGCATGTGAGCTATGAATGGTATTAACTGCAAATGGTACACTGTATATACATATACAATACTCAATCTGATTGATTCAACAATTCCCAAAAGATCTTGGTTTTACATATGACTTTTTCCAAAGCTGAAATGCTGAAACTCTACAGAGCCCAAGAGAGCCTCAGTCCACTTAATGCAAGTTTCATTCACAAGTACACAACTCAATTGCTTCGATTTCATACGCATCTTCTGCAGGAAGCCATTCTCAACTTTGCATTATGACCTAAAGTGTTCCATTTACAATTAAGCGCTATTGAACAAAAAAGATTCATAAAGGCAACGGTAACAGATGTGGAAGGAGCTGCAGACTCTAAAGTGTTTGTGTAAGCAGTACTGGGCATCTGACAGTGTCCTCATGAGCCAGTTCACGGTGCTCTATTTGTGTAGTAACCCAATGTTGGGAGAGTGCATTACATCACACAACACGAATTAATTATTCAGACAGAATTGGCATTCATTTTTAGAATAGGTGCAAACTAGTTCAACACCAACAGTAATTAACAATAATTTAAACACCAGCATAATTTCTGGGTTTGGTACAATGATACAGTTGATATAGTCGGGTTAGTCTTTGGTAGCGTGTGGTAGCGTTTTTTTTTCCAGCGGTGAGTAATGTTATTATGAGTTTTGGTTCTGCAGCACAGCTGGGAGCTGAAACACTGAAGTCACAAGTCCAGTTCAGGACGCCGTCAATACTAATAATCTCAAGGCCAGCAGTGATGCTCACAAACAGCTCCTGGGAGCCAGATTCTCACCCCCCACATCAACATTCACTGTGGCCCAGCACAGACAGGAGTGAGGAAGCTGCTGCAGCAAGGGGGGGCGGGGGGTTACCTTAATAACAAGGGCAGCCCCTCTAAGGGCCAGAAGCTCCCAAGACAGTCAGCACCATCCTCAATGGTTCACCTTGGACCTCTGGGGAAACCCATTTCATCTGTTTATTTTTTTAGTTTTTTTTTTTCTCATTTGTGTTTACCTATCTATGGCCAATGTAATACATACCATATTTATTGTCATATCATATGTCATTCTGGCTCAGCGAGTAGCACTGTGGTCTCACAAGGTGTTCAATGTTATTCATGCCCCTGCTTTCTGTCTGTGTTTTGTTTGCATGATTACTTTCTCTTCATGTGGGTCTCTAGTCTAAAAACATGCAGATAAGTGGATGAGTGTCTTTAAGTTGCCATTATAAGTATGTGAATGTGTGTGCCTTATAATGAATTGGTGTCCTGTCCAAAGTCTCCCCTGCCTTATGTCCTGGGCTTTCTGGAATCACCTGGATGGATGGATGGATGGATGGATGGATGAATGGATGGATGGATGGATGGATATAATGGTTTGACATCTAAAACAAAGTACTAGGCTAGGCATAAATTCAGCTAGGCTGAGTTTTCAATGAATACCCAGGCACAGGTGTAAGCAGTTTTGGAGCAAGAGCTATACAGAGCATTTCAAACATAGCAAGATCCTAATGGGACTATTCAGTCAAAAGACAAAGTGTAATACTAAGAGCATTCAGAGAACACAAGAGACCTGCAAGGGAACACAGAGTGACGTTGACAAGTAGATGTTTTCCTGGAATAGATTTAAGGTCTAGGGGAGTTTACTGAAGGTTGGGAAGGAACCTGTGATTTGGCAGCTCATTACACCAGTGGGGAACCACAACTGAGAAACATGTATAGCGAAACATCTCACATGGTGTTCAGGTGCTATATTGGTTTACAGACTGACAAGGGTCTTGATGAAGATGGGTGCCCTTCCATTACTAGCTCTAGAAACCAGCACCCAGGATTTCACTTTGATGCAATCTTCAATAGGGAACCAGTGAGGAGAGATAAGGAGGGGTGTAACCTGAGCATATTGAGTCTGATTGAATACCAGGCATGCTGCTGCATTTTGAATCATTTGCAGTGGTTTGACAGCACAAGCAGGTAATCCAGACAGTAGAGAGTCACAGTTGTCTAGATTAGTGTTTCTCAAAGCAATGTGGGGCATCTGGCGCTCCCCAAGGACTGGTTTGAGAAACACTGGTCTAGATTAGAGGTGTCTGGACTAGAAGCAGAGCTGCATATTCTGCATATTCATAAAAAAAAGGTGTGATCGTCGTGATGTTATGCAGGGTGAATCGGGAGACCGGGAGATACAATATAGTCAGCAAAGGACAGCTGGTCATCTATCAGACCTTGATGGAGACAGCGTAGATGATCGAGGCTGATCAGTGATGTCATGGTGGATGGCAGGACTGTCACAGAAGGCAATAAGGTCAGTCTTGGTGTGAATTAGCAGGAGGTGATGATTTGGCTGTTCATCCAGCCGGCAATGTCAGGAAGGCGTGCAGGAAACGCAAAAGATATCTCAGAATCTGTGTCAAGGAACGATTAAAATAAGAGCTTCACAATTGCAGGGGCAGGAGTCTGTGTCAGACCCTCCTTCACGATTTTTGATTATTTCCATGTCAATGACATGCACATGATTATTCTGTATTATATATCATGATAATACTGATGGCATACAAAATTCTCGCTGAAGGTAAGAAAAAAAAAAAGGACAAAAAGCATCTCAGCAATGTTATACTAAAGAAGCAATTACACAACCCTTAATTACAAAGTAATTACTACAATTATTACCATCATTAAATAGGTAGAAAATTATACTTAAATACTGCAATTGTCTCCTGGCAACAGAAAAGCAGACAAGGAATACGCCTTATTCAAAAATACTTTTCTAATTAACTAATTAATCTTCCATTTTTCAGACCTCTTATAATTTACCTTTATATATATATATATATATATATATAATACACACAGCGGTACCTCGGTTCGCTAACTTAATCCGTTCCGGACTCCGGATCGAATCCTAAAAAGTTTGAGTTCTGATCAAATTTTCCCCATAAGAAATAATGGAAAACCAATTAATTGGTTCCCGGCCCCCCAAAATTACACCTAAATATGTTTTTTTTAGCATTTAAACACAAAATGAACCGGATAAAACAAGACGAACATATACTGTACTAAACACATCTAAGCACATTTATCAAAACAGTAATTTGTAAAGTAGTCATGTTGTTTTTATAGTCTTGTTTTGCGGTCAGAATCTATGTCAACTGGACAGCGTATGTCCAGTGGAGTATAGCTCAAGAATCAATGATGCATTGTGGATTTTTCTTTTGGATTATTATCCTGTTCTTAGGAATGAATATCCATCCATTCTTTTTTTTATAACCACTTAGGCAGATGAGGGTCACAATGAGTGTTCAGCCTGTTCCACAACTGGACACCTGGCTGGGGAGACCAGGGATGAGATGTAGGCTGGATATTAAATATCTCATTAAACTAATTCACTCATGTAAGTAATAAACTGCTTCCAATGGTCTGAACACAAACACATCTGAAATGTGTAAATCAGTCTTTTTAAGTGCCCAGTGTATTCAGTTAAAACAAAGGAAAGTTAATATAATTGAACTTCTACTCTGATTAAAAACCTAAGGCTGCATCAGCTGTTGGCTGTGATTACCATTTATAATTGCAATAGTTTAACAAAATGTTTCTATTTGTGTTCAATTGAAGGCCACGAAAATAGTGTTCTCTCTAGTTGGGGGCCACAGGCTTTTTTAGCAGTAAAACATGGGTTTAATTGTCTGTGAGTATTAGAATACTTCTGGGGAAGACTATTGAGGACTATTCTCGGATAAGTAGAATTGGTAGAAGAAAGGACAAATACAGCGCAATTAGCAAGGGAGAAAATGGCCATTTTGACAGGAACAGAAAGGCAGACCTGTAGTTTATCTTCTTCACGTGAGCACTTTGCTGTCACAGGTCTTAGTTTGCTTTAGGAGGTCAGGCCAGGTCACTAGAGGTGAAGAAGGAAGATCACACCAGTCTGCAGTCGAGAAGAACAGGGAGACGGTGGAACCAATCTTCAATAATCTCTTAATAACCTTGTAGCCTTGCCCCATAAAGTCCTTTATTTATTTACTGTGAAGGAAACTATGCAACTCCTTATAGATTTAGCTGGGGGGGGGGTGACCTCCATAGGAGAACTGGTGAAGTTGGAGTTTCCAAGAAGATTCTCCTTCCAAGTTATTAAACAAGCCCAACACCCCCAGGACAGCCTACAATATGATAAAATGAGTCTTTGTAGAAAAACAAGATGTTGGCACAGAAGGCCCTAGTGGTACTCTGTCAAATTACTCTGGATAAGGATCCAGCTACCTTTAGCGGTGTGAAATCCTTTATTGAAATTACCTATTACTATTGTACTACTACTGTAGTTGTGTGTCCAGAAAAATAAGTGGGCCATCAGTTTTAGTCAGAGTACTGGTCACAGAATTCAATTGTCATGCTAATCCAGAAATGCGGATGTGACCCTGATGCTGTGTCCTTGTGACCAGCCGTTTCCTCGAGAGGGTTTCCAGCCTTCAAGGATGATGCAGACAGTCTGGGGCCTGTACATGTTATAATTGCCGATAATCTGTGAACAGGGGACATATTAATAGTGCAGTTGGTTTGTTTTCATTTTAGCTACTCATCCCATTTTGTTTGAATTCACTGGACTTCATAACTTATTGGCCAAGTAAATAGTGTTTTGTTTGTTTTTGACTTCAAAATTCCGTCATAAGCTGTTAAGTAATTTAGCACAAGTAGCTTGCGATTACAGAAATGGGCCTAAAGCCTGGAGGTTCCAGTCCCAGGAGAGTGAAACGCTATGGAATGTTTAGCATGTTATACACAAAGCTAACGGAAGATGGAACTTGGCGATTCCATAGTGAACGATGACTGATGCTATACAGTCGCCAGAATGAAATCCCACTGGCCCTGACTGGCCTAATTACTTTGCAAAGGATAATTAGTCAGGGCAGGGGGATTTTAGGTTGTGGAGATGGTGGGAATATGTTGGAGCGAGTCAGCCACTCCGTTTGGCCACTGATTGTTTGATTAGGTTCTAGAAAACAGACGTCTGTGCTACATTGCATGCTATTATTCATTTTATCTATCTCTCCATCCATCCATGTTCAATAAATTTTTTAATGCAGTTGTCGAGGACTTGAGGCATGGCGCAGGCAGGAAAAGGCGACGATCCAGTTATGGCTCCAAGAGACGAGATTCATTTAAAAAAAACAATAATACAAAAAACAAAGGACCATGAGGGGTCAGAACTAAACTTAAATAAATAAAAAATAAAATAAATCCAATAAGCTATCATTTAATAGGTAATGGGCAACATTAGGACCAAAACTAGGAGGAAATACAGCGACATTAGCACAAACCTAACAGCACAGAGTAGCATCTAACAACTGAGAACAGACCTGGTCAGGAACTGAAATATTCATGGAAAACTGGGGCAAACAAGGAACAGGTGAAGGACATAATCAATTAACTAGTCAACACAGGGCACAGGACAACAAGCAACAGAATAGAACGATTAACAAGCACTGGCAAGAAAGTGGGCAACAGGTGAAACTAATAATTAACACACAGAGAAACTAGGGAACTTAATACCAAAAACTAGGAACATTAGCTAAATGCTGGGAATTAAACTCTAGGAATAGAACACAAAGAGAATTAGAACCAGAATGGAACAAAACAGAACACAAGCAGGGAAAACCCAGGACAAGAAAACGAATAGAAAATAAACACTGGGAAACAAAAACAAGAAATACACATAAACAGGTGAAATTGGTCACCGGCCAGCCCTGAACCCAGGGTCAGAGGGTAACAGTCTATGCCACATGTTTAACCTACTGAGCCATGCAGTAGTTTGAGGAAGGGGGAAGGGCACACTGGGGCTGAAAGACTAGAGACAGGGAGGAGGACAGGATGGTCAGCAACACTTGCTGGCCAAACGTGGAGGAGACATGAAGGGCAGGGTAGGACAGGAGCTGACCCTGACAGAAGCAGAACACTTAATAGTTCTTAGGCCCTGAATAGTTATGTTACCTGGTTGGTTGTTTGTTTGTTTAGCATTTACATATTTAGGTCTGTTTGTTTTTTGTTTGCTTGAATTGGTTTTTTATTAGCTATTGAAAAGCACCACAGGTTCTGTAATCTATATCCCTGGTCTATACAAATTGAAGACCACACCCCCTGTCACAGGAAACAACGGAACAAACAGCTGAGAATGCGGTCATGGTACGGTGGATTTTTGCGGAGCAGAAAAACACACATAAGAGAATTTTAGAGCAAATATTCTACCTTTGTGGCAGGGAAATCATAACTCAAATACTCATATCTGTGTCATGTTCCTGGTGTGTATCATTTCTTAATAACAGGGATAAATAAGTAACTAAAAACAAATACTGTATACCAGATGTTATCTCCACAGCCAGATATGTCTCTGTCCCCAATGTGCCCTATAAAAGTATTGATCTATGTGTACAGTCTCTTTTTCTACATCACTGTGCAAAGGTCTTAGTGCCTGTATTTGTTTTCCTGACAAATGTTCGGTACCCTTGCTTGTCTGGCCCAGTGTGCACAGCTTAATTTGACCCTTGGTCTGCTAAGAAAAGTAGTGGGGGTGTTTTTCAAGGCGAAAGGAGTCTCTGTTCTCTTGTTTGCTGGGTATAGTGTCATAGTGTCAACACCCTCAGCATCTCAGTGGAAACCCCCCCACCCCCACCACACACACACACACACACTCCATTAGACCCCCAGTCTATAACCAGGGCCATGCCCCCATGTCACAAGATGTGACCTCCGTGTTTAATTTGACCCGTTGGCACGTTTCCAGTCTGGAGGCTTTCGTCTCCTTATAGAATGAGGAATTTCACACTGTAAGCAAATAATTCCCTGCCACTGATCTGCTCGCATATTCTTTAATTATTTTATATGGAATACTGTCACAAGTAGAACTTTTCATGATATTAGGTCCCCTTTATCCTTACAAAGATAATAATAATGAATGAATTTATATATTTAACACCATAGATGCCAGGTGATTTCTGTTCACCAGAGCAATTTACAGTATACATCATTTTTAAACATTAAGGGAACTCGTACAGCAGAATGCAGACTATGCTGGCTGCTCTGTAACCTACGCATAAGCAAGCTGTATATTGCAGCAAAACAGAATATTATCTGAGCTCCCCAGATCATGAGTGATGATTAACAATAAGGCAGGATTCAGGTACTTATTGAGGTCCTAAAGAAAGCGGGATTCATAGCCTATCATCTGTTTGAGTAGCTGTATTTTCAGAAACTGGCAGAAGTATAACTCACTGTGTGAATGGTAACTCAGGCAACTGAGACGAAGAGCCTTGGCATCAATCCAGGGTGGTTTCTGTGGCGCTGGCCTGGAGGAACCTAACTCTCACTTATTGCTTTGTATTGTTATTTAAAGCAGGAGCTGTGAACCATGGGGTTTTCAGGGATGGGGAAAACCCTATCATTTTCATCTACAGCTTCCGGGATAGGCTCCAGACTCCATGCCAACCTGGGTAGGACAGGCAGGGAGAGAATATGCATGGATGGATGGATGGGTGGATGGATGGATGGATCTTTATTTTTAGCTTCCGGGATAGGAGGCAGGGATCGAATATGCATGGATGGGTGGATAGATAGATCTCTATTTTTCGCTTTCTCTATTTTTTATAGGCTCCAGACCCCACACCAACCTGAGTAGGACAGGCAGGGATAGAATATGCATGGATGGATGGATGTATCTTTACTGTATTTTCACTAATCTGACTGAAATGTATCATTTTTTTCAATTATGAATACAAAAAACAAACTACAGAAGTAGTGGGGTAGCTGGTCAACTATAAAATTCTACTTTAACTTGCTTATATTTAAAATGTATTGCTTATTTAATGTGTTAATAAAGAAGAACATTTATTATTATATCACAAATGTGTTTACGTGTCTTCAAAATTTAAAGACTATTTTGGCAGATGAATGGACCAAAATCCCACCTGGACAATGTGAGAGATTCTTCTTTATACAGGACATGTCTTGAAGCTGTCATTGCAAACAAAGGCTTCTCCACCAAGCAATTTCAGTTACTCTGTCCAATACTCTTTCCCTGTGTCATTTTACTTTATTGCACATAGAATGCCTCCACAAAATCATACCTTTTTTCATCAAACAGCCAGACATCAAAACCCATTACAAACATCTTTTCCAGCTTATTTAGACCTTTTGCAACATTCAGGTAACAAGGCCAAGAGATCTGAAAGTTAAAAGAGGGGGGAAAGAGAGATTGGGCTGTAAAAGTGATCAGTCCCCCCAGTAATACTTAGTAGAACCACACTTATCTTTTCAGATATTTTACAGTAGAGCAAATATTACACCCTGATTTCCTTGGAGTCAGGATGGCCATACTTTCTTGTATTGTGTCGTCTAGATAGTTAATTAGATGAAACGAACATTTTCCTGGTTCTTTCAATACAATCCATAATCTGCCATTTCGGCCAGTTATGTTGATGAGGAACATTATGGCTTGCTGTGATTCTGTCTTGCAGTAAGGACTGTCAGGCCTGAGTTTATGAGTCACGTGGGCTGTCTCTGGTCATGTGTGGGTGTAGGAAGATGTGTCTAGTTTCCATTTCAGCAAACATGTTACAACATCGATGCCTCATCACACAGGAATCACAATCGATAGTGTGAGAGGTTACACATAGATGGGAACAAATTATTAGTGCATTTGGGGTTTTTTTTGGATAAAGCTGATGAAAAACTGATGAAAACTGAAGAAAACAGAATATGGTGAAGGGTTCGATAAAACTATTTATTTTTTACTAATTCGTTTTTAACGCAAAATGAGAGCTGACATTCTAGCAAAACTGAAAACTATGCATAAATCATGTCGGGACTGTCACCCGTGACAGATTCCTAAACTAAACTGGAATATTTTACGTGAAACCTGACAACAGAAAACATGAGATGAATACAAAGTAAAAGAAAACAAACTCACTTTGCTTGTTTCTCTTTTAATCACATTGTCTTTATCTTGTGCTTCTTTATGTAAACTCCACATTTCCACATTCATATTATTCCCTCATTGTTCTATTTTTGATACTTTGAATCACTCTTTGTTTTCTTTGTTCCTTCCTGCTATTTATCATACAGTCGGTTGTATGAATGTGTATGAATTTGCTTATGGATGCTTATCCATCCATCCACCTTCTTACTGTGAGTAGAGTAATATTCCATACTAAATATGCATCTCATATTTGCACCCTGTATCAAGTCTTTTATATGTGGAACTATAATTACCTAAAAAAGGTCACACTTTACTTAAAGCTGTAGTCTATAATGCACTATAGATTCCTTCATAATGCATTATAATGGTCGGTATATGAATTACGGATGCTTTGTACTGCATTATGAAGGTATCTATAGTGCAGGATTTTTCAGCATTTTTCATTTGACAGCCCACTTTCATAATTCAAAAAGAAGTTGTGGCCCACAATACATGCAACCACACATGTTATTATCAACATACACACAAATGCTAGTGAGCAAACTTATCAAATCTAAATACAAACATCAACTTTCATTGCATATTTGCAATGTTGTGCTAAAAATGCTGCTTTGTTTTTTCATGAACATGCTCACTCATCCAATGAGAGAGTTGCTGTTCTATCTCAAACGCCAAATATTCATTGCTATACATATTTGCTCCTAATCTTTTGTTTTAATGACTCCAGTTTTGCAGTATCAAGAGGGAATCCATGGGAAGCTAATTCTGCTAGAAGACCTTTATCCTTTGTGCTAGATTTCAGGGTTAATTGCCATCTCTAAATGACTCAGGGTGTATCACCAAGTGAGTGTGTGTGCCCTGCGATGAACGGCAGCCTGTCTAGGGTGTGTCCGCTGCGGCCTGGGATAGACTGAACTCCCTGCTGCAAACCTGACCAGGAGAAGATGCGTGGGCACAGGAAATTCCAATTTGTGAAATGAATCGCATTGTTCAATCATCCATCCAGTCATCCATCCATCTTCCAACTGCTTATCTTGCTTTGGGTCACAGGGCATATACAACATTGTCTTAGTGCTAATTCAAAATGGCAAGTAACGTTTTGTGTAAATTACATATGCATAGATAGACAGAAAGACATACATTCATTATATTCATAGACAGAAAGACAGAATGCTATTTTGGTGAATACTTGTACTTTTTGTTGCTTAGGTGATAATTTCAGCATTATTGATGGCTCGAAGAGAAAGCTACATATTCTGGTGCTCTGTTAAGCAGAAAACCCTGCATATTTCAATAACCATCAAAAATGAAATACTGCGCACTTCAGAAAATGATAATGTGCACCAGCCCATGGATGGAAAGCTCCCAAGAAGGCAATTTTTAAAAATGAACTGGGCAAAATGGTGACACACAGGTGGGCATGGTGCAGGGCAGGCTGACACCTCTCACAGTGCAGCCAAATGGACATGATACCCACATCCAAGAATCACCTGTAGGGGGCAGCTGCGTGAAAACAAGGGAAAACAGATATCTTGTGAAGTGGAGAATTTCACCTTCTGGATGGCCCCTCACCATTCAGTACCCACCCATGTGCTATTATTATAAAAAACAATAATAATAATGTAGTCTGTAGCTATCAGCCCATACGCTTTATATTTAGGAAGCAGGTGGGATATAATTAAATTAAGTAGGGTTTAAAAAAATAAATAAAATAGAACCACTCTAAAAAACTCTCAGCACGTGTTTAATCATGATGGGGGATTTATAGAAGGCAGAGAGATCTTGCAGCTACAGTCCAAAGAGAAAAGCAATTTAATGACTCATAAGACAGGAAAAGGTTCCCGGCAAAAATGCCGACCAAACACTCAGAGAAAAGCAGCTAACAAGGCCTTAACTAAACATTCAACTTTCAAACGAAAGTGTCCTACTCAGTATCAGAAATGAACCCTCCCACTGCTGACGGTCATCTAGTCCTACTCTAACTGCTTCAGTCTACTACTGTGTTTTTACCTCATTTGGCTTAATCTGGCTCCTGCCATTGCGGCACTTTCTCACAATTAAACAAAGGATAAATAAATAACAGGCAACAAGTCTCTTCCAGGCAAAGGAACCTGAGCTGATTTGTACGGATCAGGTCACTTTCTTCAAGAGAAATTTGTCCATCGCTTGATTTGAGCCTCTCAAAATCAAATCTTAAGTTGCACATTAGATGGGCTGAAGAGTAAAAAATCCAATTCTATGTGGTAGAATATTAAGGGAGTCTGTTTATGTGCCTGAGTTTGTCACCATTTCCCCCCTCAGCTCTTTGCTTTCAACACCCTACTCAGCATTACAGAGATGAATTGAAAGTACCATATATA
>JAODJU010000050.1:4310049-4326261 GCA_026776725.1 Gnathonemus echidnorhynchus | reverse complement strand
AGCTCTGTACATTATAATAATAAATGTCACCACTTGGTCATGAAGCTGGAGCTCTGTACATTATAATAATAAATGTCACCACTTGGTCATGAAGCTGGAGCTCTGTACATTATAATAATAAATGTCGCCCCCTTGTGATGAAGCTGGAGCTCTGTACATTATAATAATAAATGTGGGCCCCAAGTGATGAAGCTGAAGCTCTGTACATTATAATAATAATTGTCGCCCCCTGGTGATGAAGCTGGAGCTCTGTACATTACAATAATAAAAGTCACCACCTGGTGATGAAGCTGGATGTCATGACCTGCTCGTTCGATCCTCATGTGTGCCACGCCCCCTCATTATCCACGTGTGCTTCCCCGATTGTGCCCAGCTGTTCCCTATTGTTTTGCCTCGTTTCATGTATATTAGTCCACGTCTTCCTTAGTTGGGTGTCCGTCATTGATGTTGTCAGCCGTGTTTAGTCGTGTCCCCAGGAATAAACCTCGTTTACCTGTATCCACGGCTCTCTCGTCTGCTTCCCTGTTCGCTCGCACCCCGGACGTAACACTGGAGCTCTCTACATTTTAATAATAAAATTTGCCCCCTAGTGATGAAGTTGGAGCTCTGTACGTTACAATAATAAAAGTCACCACCTGGTGATGAAGCTGGAGCTCTGTACATTACAGCAATAAATGTCACCCCCTGGTGATGAAGCTGGAGCTCTATTCATGGCAATCTTAAATGCTAGCTTCTGGAATCTCTGTAGATCCATCCATCTTCTAAACACTTATCTTTATCAGGTTTGCAGAGGGGGCCCATTCACCCAGAAGAGCATTTGTGAGGTAAGGCACTGATACTGGACGTGAAGGCCTGGTTTAAAATCTTCGTTCAAGTTCATCCCAAAGGTGTTCAGTGGGGTTGAGATCAGAGCTCTGTGTGAGCCAGTCAAGTTATTACACACCAAACTCTCCCAACCTTGTCTTTACGGGCCTTGCTTTGTGCACTAGGGCACAGTTATGCTGGAACAGAAAAGGGCCTTCCCAAAGCTGTTCCCACAAAGTTGGAAGTATAGAATTGTCCAAAATGTCTTGGAATGCTGAAGCATTAAGACTTCCCTTTCATTGGAACTAAGAGGCCTAACCCCTGAAGAACAACCCCATACCATTATCCTTCCTCCACCAAAACAGGCAAGTAACATTCTCCTGGCATCCACCAACCCCAGACTCGTCCATCAGATTGCCAGACAGAAAAGATTTGTCACTCCACAGTACACATTTCCACTGTTCCAGAGTCCAATGGAAGCGTGCTTTACACCACGCCATCCGAGACTTGGCATTGCGCTTGCTTATGTGAGGCTTGCATGCAGCTGCTCGGCCATGGAAGCCCATTACATTAAATTATCGGCGCACAGTTTTTGTGCTGGATTAATAACAGCGGACGTTTGGAACTCTGCAGTTACTGAGTCAACAGAACATTGGTGACTTTTATGCACTATGTGCCTCAGCACTCGGCGACCCCCTCTGCTCTGTTACTTTATGTGGTCTGCCAGTTCGTTGCTGAGTTTCTGTTGTTCCAAAACGCTTCCACTTTACAATAATACCACTTGCAGCTGACCGTGGAATATCTAGCAGGAAAGATATTTCACAAACTGACTTATTATAAAGGTGGCATCCTATGACAGTACCATGCTTGAATTCACTGAGCTCTTTAGAACAACCCATTTTTCACAAATGTTTGTAGATCTGACTGCATGACTGGGTCCTTAATTTCATTCACCTATGGCAATGGGTCTAAATGGAACACCTGAATTCAATGATTAGGAGGTGGGTCCCAATACTTTTGTCCATATAGTATATCTGAGACTGTGCAGGGTACAGAGCTGGGATCCAGTCTGGATGGGATATCAGTCGATCACAGGGCAGATATGTACACACTCCCATGCTATGACTAATTTAGAAATGCCTCATGTCTGTGGACCAGGGGCATGGCTACGGGTGAGCAGGGGTAGTCAGCGGTCACCCCAACTGATTGTCTGCCACCCATCAGTTGCCGACGGTAGGTAGCTGGCACTAGCAGACCTCACAAGACCCCCATCACAACATACCCATTCCAGGATGGTGTTCTGGTATCTCCACCACTCTGTACTGCAGCTGGAAACCAAAGCAACTGGAGGAAAGCCATGGAGACCATGCAAATTCCACATTCGGTGAGTAGAGGTGGGGTTCAAACCCATAGCCCTAGAGGTGTGTGGAAACAGCACCCCCCATTGAGTGAGCCAGCTCTGTACATCACGGTGCTAACTGTCATGTTCTGGTGCCGAAGCTGCAGTAGTGTGCTTTCAACATTTACAAGGGGACAGCATCATCATACTGTGTCCGTTTGATGCTACAGTTGATTGTACAAAGGTCTGCCAAATAAATACCATTAACATGCACTTGGCATGTTTTGTGTCATCACGATGTTCGTGGAGTATGACTGTCCAGAAGAAATATAATCATAAAAAATTTAAAAATGTTACATAACAGTGTCAAATGCAAAATTATCAAAATAATCAAAATAGACTGTAAATGCCCAATGAGCTTAATCGTTCTACCCCATATTGGCTCCAAACATTCTCCAGTTTCCTAAATTATTCATCAAATGCCAGTAAGTCTAAGAGGAATTGTGCAATTTAGAATCAATGAATCACAAGTTAAGAATCTGATTGAAATAATGATTGCAAGACACAACTCATTTCTCAGTGGGTAAGTGAGTCATCAAGGTGTAGAACTAACAAAGTACAATAAAGTTTGTGAGGGAAGAAATGGGAGTTGTGGAAAACCTACAGCTAACCTCTACAATTTGGAGAAAAATCAGCCACAACATGCAGAAGGTGTTCGATTAAGCAGTCTTTCCATCAAGGTAATAGATAAGTATTATAAATTATAAAAAAAAAATTGTTCTACCAGTGCTATTTATCAGTTCATGAAGTGACTTAATAGGACCACAGTGCGTAAAGCCAACAGCTGCTAATTCAGCATGGTGGAGGCCTTTAAAAGATACTCAGTATGCACAGGCTCGGAAGAGGCTGGACCATCAGGAAATACAAACTCTGCTATATGGAGGCAACGCATCATTAACTACACGAGGACATAAAGTCTGGCTCCAGAGGAGCCATTTACAAAATAACAGCGGGCTATTCTTTAAATGGAGAGACATCTTCGCAAAATTATGAGTTGTGGGTCTTTTTCATTCAATCTGTGCTATGAATTGCATATAGGCATTTTATTATTAAGTTGTAATGTACATTTCATGATGTTGCGTCACATTTATCTAGCAGAGGCGTTTGGCCAAAGTAAGAGAACAGGGTCTGCTGGTGTCCCTGAAGCAATCAAGTTTAAAGGCCTTGCTCAAGGGTCCATCAGTGAAATGAATCGGCCAGCCATGGAATTTGAACCAGCAACCTTCTGATCACTGGCACAAGGTGATGCTCATGCCACCCCTGTCTTTTTGACTTCCTGGTTATTGGATCTAGATGAGTGGGACAGTCACACTCAGGATCTGGAGCCCCCTGTTGCTCCAGTGAACAGTGGTCAGCAGGATGACTATTGACCTACTGCCTACCAAACTGGGACTATCTGCTGTGCCGTATTCCTTTGCTTTCATTTTGATTTTTGGAAATCAGCCTTGCTTTCAATAGATCAACAATCTGTAAACATGAGTATGCAGTACATTGATAATGTATATACATTGAGAGCCAATGGGAGGCTGACAAGGCCAGAACTAGGCATGTTTGTTTTTCCATGATGATTGCTGATCAAAGCCAGCTGGCTCTTCTGTGGCTGGTTATCCCATTAAGGATAAGGTCAGGGTTAGGGCAAGCTGAAGTTAGAAGGGACGTTATTGGATGATGGGTTGATGGCCCCTGTGCTGGTTATTTGTATCATTTAAATCTGACAAACGTTATCCTTTTATTTTGCTATCTGCTGTCCTTCTCTCCTACATATGCAATAAACCTCCATCCCTACACCTGCCACTGGATATGAGATGCCAGCCTCACCACAGCCCAGAATAACCATCTGCCACCATAGCTCTTAAAAAAGCAGCCCCACTGCGTCGGGCATCCCCAAGCAGCCATGCCAAGCTGCCCAACTCTCCTGGGAGGGTTTGCCGGCCTGCACAAGTGCAGGGGCCTTCCTTATCACTGAGGGCATCCCCAAGCAGCCGTGCCAGGCTGCCCAACTCCGCTGGGAGGGTTTGCAGATGCTGCCTCTTAGCAGGTTTAATCTGCTGCTTGACAGGTCAGTCCCTGGCAGCTGGTGTGAGTATAAGGGAGTGAGCCAGAGGGAAGGCAGGAATTAGCTAATAAGGTCACATCCGGGCCAGAAAGGTCACCCAGATTTCCTGAAGTATATGTCGTTACTGAGTCAAATGGACCTGGCATTCCAAAACAGACGAAATCAGGCCTGAAACATCCATTCATCCATACCCACTTGTCCTGTGCAGGGTTGCAGAGTCTATCCCAGAAACTATGGGTACAAGGCAGGCACAAACACAGACGATTTGGCAACTCTAATTCACCTGACAATATTTTTGTACTGTTGGGGGAACCTGGAGGAAACCCCATGATGACACAGGGATTAAATGCATGATTACATGCACAATAACATGCACAAGAAAAGAACTGAACCCTGATCTGACCAGGAAAAGGAAAAAAAAATCAGTTTGATATGCTGTTAGGAACAGGTCAACTGAGTGAGTGGACTTGTTGTTTTACGATATAATCTGATCTCACTTCTTAAAATATTAGGCCTCATATATGCAGCAAAATGTCTGGCCTTCTGTTCATACTTCTGCTCCTGTATCATTAGGTATTGTGGACAGGTATAACATATGCTGCCTTATCTTAGGGAAACTAATAAAAATATAGCAACAAGTAGCAATTTCTATGACTGGCAAATAGTTTGAAACATATAATCTTGAAGAACAGACATTAGATTTCATATGATGCATTACTGTAAATGAGGAGAGATCGAAATCCAATAAACTTAAATGGCATCATTCTCAACAACGGCAAACTAATTTGCCAGCAGACAGCATTTTACACCATGAGCTGGAGTTCATTAAAAGAGCTTATAAAGCTTAGCAGCTCACCAGGCCCTTTAAAATGTTTTAATTTACATTTTTATTAGAAAGGTCTATGCATGACATCATCTGTTTGACTCTATATAGATTACACCGGGGGGGGGGGTATTCCACAAAGCAGGATTAAGGGAAAGTCTGACTTATTTCAACAAGTTGGGCTCATTTAAGTAGGAGTTCCGTTCCATTAACATGTCTTAAATGAATCCCCACTGAGCTACCATGGTAACTTAGGCGAGTGAACAAGTCTGCCATGGACCAGGTTAACTGTCCCGCTTAGTTAAGTGTTGTCTGACGTCCAACGTGTGGGAACAGATTCCCAAAAGATCGTTCCATCAGATGAAATTCCGCACTCTCACTACTCATGTTATGTAATAAATATAACAAAACCTATAATTATGCCTCATTCCAATTAATTCCAAAAAAATTAAAATAAAAGTGTACCCATATTTAGCGATTACATCATTCTTCGTACAGCTCCATCAGCAGTTTTTGTTCTGCAGCAGAAGAAAACACCGCTCTCATTTTACACACTTTTCTTTGTTTCTTTGTTTGGTTACTTATGGTTAAGGTTAGGGCTGGGTAGGGGTTAAGTGTGTCATGTATTACATGAGTTACAGTTTGTATGGAGAGTCCCCAGAAAGATATAACTACAAAGCTGTGTGTGTGCGTGTGTGTGTGCGTGTGTGTGTGTGTGTGCGTGTGTGTGTGCGTGCGTGCGTGTGTGCGTGTGTGTGTGTGCGTGTGTGTGCGCGTGTGTGTGCGTGCGTGTGTGTGTGCGTGTGCGTGCGTGCGTGTGTGTGTGTGTGTGTGTGTGTTTGCACATGTACGTGTTGACAGACCACTTAATTGTCATACAATTGTCATTTATCTATGATTTATGATTGCTCAGTTTCAACTCCTTTAATGGATTTAAATTGACAAATATCCCCTTCAATTACTGTTAAAATATGTATAATTATGAATCTTTTCTGTCAAGAAAGCTTGTTCTCTGAATGGAGAATTATGTGAAATACATCTTATAAAACAGAGCATGCCTGCCTTGTGTTTACGTTCATTTATAAGATATTACAAACACAGCATCAAGGTCAGGCGGCTCAGAGAACTCATGAAAATTCAGAATGCTACACCAACTTTCCACAGCTCATATATTACTGTCAAAATATTTGCCTAACCATAGAATTATACTTTTAATGTGCTGTGGTTCTATTATTAAAAATAATGTAGGGGGATTTAAATGTTAATGCGTACATATACATCTGTATACATTAGTCACAAGTACAATATCTGAGTGTCACAGTATTTATACTTAGTTGTCTGATTTTAATGGGGTGTTCCTTTTTACAATTAATTTTATGTTAACCTCATCAAAGGTGTACGTTGTCATGTAGAGTTGTCTATATTGGTTACTATACTGTTAACCCTCTCGGCCCCAAGCACAAAATGTCTTTGTGATCTTTGAAGCTCCCTTATGATCAAATTTCATTCTGTTTTATAAATATTTTATGAGGCTCATTTAACCTGGATTTGTATGTGTAAGACACTGTTCAAACGTGCTTTCACCATCAACAGACAAATCAGACCAAGCCGATCAAAAAAAATGTTTAGAAACAGCTGAACCGTGTTAATTACGTTTGTTTGTTGAACTCCAGCTTTGTTTATTGTGAGAAAACAAGGAACCGCTATCTCAATATGAACTCCAATAACCACAACAGCACGGAGTGGCACAATAAGTCGAAAACCCAGTAAAATCAGCTCCTCTTCTAACAGATGTATTATAGCAATATCACCAGGTCGAGTGTACCAGATCTTAGTGATGATGGCCTTCACGGGGTTAATAGAGATTGAAAGTCTGCTGCCCAGCACTCAGATATAAAAGGCATAGCCTGCTATGTATATAGGGTTAGGGGGTGTGTGGGGCTCAGTGGGTGATAATGCTGTGCCTGTGATCAGGATGTTTGATGGTTCAAACCCTGTTGGCCCACTGAGCAAGGCCCTTAACCCCAGTTGTTCCAGGGACTGTCCATCCCTGCTTCCTCCATTGTCCATTGGAAAACCTCACCCGACAGAAACCGAGACCATCCAACTGAGGTTGTTTTGCTTGCAGAAGAGCAAAGTAATTGGTTCCAATGATCAGTGTAATAAAACCCAGTGTGAGAACCTGCTAAACAGAATAGCTGTCTAACAAGCATCCTTGGAAAACCTGAAATAAGACCCATTTTATTAATTAAATTCCCCTGGAAATATAGCTTGTTATCCACTGTAGAGTGGGTGGCTAGAAAACACCACCGGGAGAAAACACTAGCATGGCTGTCATCATTAGCTTCAGCTTCAGACAGCCACGTCTCTGCAGTGGAGAAGTGAGCTCATGTGTATTTCATCTCAGCCCTTTAACACGCTGCCATATTTTATTGCTGCTAGGGTTAGGACCTGTCACCCTGCTCACGGCTTTTGCTTGTTCCCCTGTTCTAACCTACCAGACCATGCTTTTTTATACTCTGCTTCCTTCCCTCTGCACTTCTCTCCTTCTCTCACTTCATGTCACTCTCCATTATCTGAGTGCCTCCCAGTCCCCACTGGCTGTGAGACTCACATGAAACCTGCCCAGAAATCCATACTTACCACTGTAATCCACTCCATGAGAAATCACCGCGTAACATTCATTATAACACATCAATGGCTATTTTCTCTGAAGACTGATATATAAATTGTTGCATTTGGAAATACTTTACCTGAGGGGGCACAAGTAACTTAGTACCTCAGTTACTACTCAATTACTGAAGCTCCCTGGGTTACAATGGTCCATGTTACTATATTTTGACTTTATGATGGGTATTTCAATTCCATTCTGTTTTTCACGTTCAGTGCATTCTTCAATAAATTGCATGATATACTCAACACTTCATTATAAAACAGGCTTTGTGTTAATGACTTAGCCCAACTTCTAAGCATGTTTAAGGTAGGCTATAGGCTAGGCTATGATGTTTGTTAGATTAGGTTTACTGTATTAAAATGCATTTCTGACCTTGTGATATTTTCACCTTACAATAAGTTTATTGGACGGTAACCCCATTGTAACCCAGGGAGTGTCTGTACAAATTATGAACAAATAGAGTAACTGCATGAACCACATTGGGCAATGGTGGTGCAGGAGGTAGTGTTACTGGTTGGCAACTGGAGGGTTGCAGGTTCAAGCCCCGGGGTCCTCCTGACCCCATCGAAGTGTCCTTGAGCAAGACACTGAACCCCAAATTGCTCCCGGTGAGCTGGTTGGCGCCTTGTATGGCAGCCTCCGCCACCGGTGTGTGAGGGTGAATGTAAGGCATATATTGTAAAGCGCTTTGGAAAAAAGTGCTATATAAATGCAGTCCATTTACCACATTAACAGTTATGACGGATTAATGATGAATGAACATTGCATCAGTACCTAAGCTAACCACTCTAAGTGGTGTCGTCTCAGTTCTAATTCATGTCTGAGTTCCTCAGAAGTGCCATCTCTGAATTTCATGGACACCCAATGTGATCTCCAAGCCCCTAGTCATCATAAACAAATTACATGATGCAAAATATAGGTTTTTTTGGTGTAAACTTGCATCTTAATGAATGCAATACAGCCCATTATTACTCGAGTATAGAAATAATGGTTATCAGCCATGTTGTCCTCCAGGTAGCCGGTTCAATGTAAAAGCCATCAAATGAAATTGAAAATCACGTATGATTACAAGACGTGGGTCATTTCTGGCTAAATATTTCCCTGGGTTATTCTTGTGCTCTTAATAAAGATTTTGAAATATTTTTTTGAAAAAGACTGAAGCTAAACAGAAGGGATACACTTAGTGAAATGACCCCCCTGCATAACATGGTAATTTTCTACCTGCATTTATTGCATTCTGCCACTGAATTCATCAAGGACATCATATCATTTGCATAATTGCGAGTCACCAGGAATCTGATCTCTCCTTCCCATATTTAATAAAATTTGTTCCCCTTCGGTCCATTTTCCAATGTAATTCTCCTCTTTATTGATGGTGGGATAATGATATTTTGAGATGCACATGTATTTGTTTTGTTATTGGCACCTGCCTTTGAAACAACATACTGTTACCTTTATTTTAAACGCTTACTCAGATATGTCTTCTTGGACTGCTTTCAAGGCATAGATTTTAGTCTCAAAGTGAGATTGAATGAAAATGTGTCCGCATGTGGAGTCTGTAACTGTAAAGATACATCAGGCAGGCTCTTTGTTTGAAGCAAACTCAGGGCCGTATTCATATTCCACCCCAGTGCCTCCTGGGGAACCACTGCAGAGGAATCTTAGTGAATGTGGTCTCAGATCAGCTTAATTAATCCGCAAAAGCTGCACTGCCTCTTGTCTTTGAGGCCGGACAAAGCGGCTAATTTTGAGGGAATCAAAAACCTTTCAAAGGCTGCAATGCAACTGAAATCACTTCTTCCACAGTTCTCTTATATGATTATTGCTCTATAGAAGGTTCTCTGAAGTGGTTCAAAGAGGCCTCAATCAGAGCACATCAAATGTTCTGCATTTATCTAAACTTAACATAAACCTTGCACTTTGACTAGATGGAGATAATACAATAACTGCTTATGTTGTTGAAAGACTAAAGCCTGAATGAGGACAAATACAAGAGCAGAAATGGACTCCCTCCATTTAAAAATGACCTTGCAAATGACTTAATGGTCTGCAGCCATTTTAAATTGTCACTCTGCACTTTAAATGTTTTTATAAGATACATGTCAATCCAAACAGTAACAATAATCAAATTGTTTTAGGATTTTGTCTTATTACAAAGACTCAAATTTGAGGTTGGGCTGTGTGGAACAGTGTTGAAGTGGTTTAAATCATACTTAACTAATCGTTATCAATATGCAGCAGCTCGAATTGTCACCAGGAGCAGGAAGTTTGAACACATAACCCTTGTTCTTAGATCCTTGCATTGGCTTCCTGTTAGGTTTAGACCTGACTTCAAAGTTCTCCTACTTACATATAAGGCACTTAATAGTCTAGCTCCTGCCTACCTGACAGAATTACTTTACACTTAAACTTTACAAGCCGCGTCGTCCACTCAGGTCACAGAATGCAGGTTTCCTTGTCATTCCACATATAAGTAAAGTGAGAGTGGGTGGTAAAGCATTCTGCTACAATGCCCCTTTGTGGAATGGTTTACCAGCCTATGTTCGGGATGCAGATTCGGTCTCGGTCTTTAAATCTCGACTGAAGACCTATTACTTCAGTTTAGCTTATTACCCGTGACCTAACACACCGTAACTATGGTTGCTGGTGCTGCTGTACATGTCATTTTTATCTACTATGCTTGTCAGTTTATGTGTAAATGCATGTTCTGATCGCCCATGCTTTCTGCCTTCCCACATGTCCGGGTGGTGCCCGGGGTGGGCACCATCTGAGCTGGAGTCCTGGGTCAGTCACATGGAGGGGTGACATCACAAATGGGTCATACGAACTGTATCATCGTGGGTGCAGCTTTCAGTGTCACCTGGCACAGCCCAACGTGGAGAAAAGACCTTGGTCACCCTTCACAGACCAACATGGATAATGGACTCATTGATGGGCTTTGTCTTCATTCTTAATCCCAGCATATACCTCCCTTTTAGCAAGCATGTCCACTCCTTTCTGTTTCCACTAATGTTAGTATGCGAGGGGGGGTTGAACAGCCAGTTGACCTTGGACCCCCAGAGGTTTTTTTCTCCCTACTTGGGAGTTTTTGGTTCCTCTCCTCTGTTGTCTTCTGGCTTCCTTTATTCAATTTCTTTCCTTCCTTTTTTTCCCAGTTCTGTATCTCCCTCTACTTATTTTTTATGTATCACAACACAACCCTGCAAAGCGCTTTGGGACAACTCTGTTGTGAAAGGTGCTGTAACCTCCTGCGACCCCACCCATTCATTTATGTCCATTGCAGTGGACATTTTGTTTTTGCATCTATCTTTTCACTGATGTAAGGAAACATATTTATTCCTGTTGTACACTAAAGGTACAAAGAGGACATGCTGTGTGAATTTGAAAAAATCTAAATTGTAAGATGTCTTATTTCCCCCAAAGACAAATAACCTAAAATTGAAGGACATTTTTTTCCTTGGGTCTCAGGAGGATATAAAAATAAACTATTTTGATAAAAATAATAAGATTAATTTTCTTCTTATTATTGAGTCTTAGTTTCCATTTCAATCAGCCTGACTTTTATTCACAGAATTTTTCGATTAAGCTCCTGGAAGGGGAGAAATGTCAGTACATGTTACAGTTTGAACGTGAAACCTTCTGGATGGCACCTTAATATGCCAAGCGCTGAGATTAATATTCTCACGGGGAGGGGCCTAATTGGGAAATCGGCAAAGATGATAACATTCAAGGTTACGTTCCCCCAGCTGTTGCTTCGTCACTGGAAAGCGATTCGTTCTGAGCACAGTCAAGGCAAAACAGGTGGTGTTTTTTATTGCATTTTGTCTTGCTTTGTGTTACATGTTGCTTTGTGTATTAACATCACCAGAGGCAGTGTCAACAGTGCTTACAAAAACCAACCAGCTTGGTGATATATGTGTGTTGAGATGTTTGTTTTGCTTTGTTAATGAGGTTCCTACAAGAAACGAAGTGGTAAAATGATCTGATTGTGATATCACAGAAATATCCTGGGTGTACCCCAGCTGTGATTGTGCGTTTCTGCATATATGTGTCCCATGGTGGACCGGTATGTGACCCTGGGTGTACCCCAGCTGTGTGCCTTTGCCTGCCTGGGATCGGCTCCAGACCCCCATAATCATGACCAAGATAAGTAGCTAGAAGATGAATGAATGGTTACATAGATTAATATAATAATGCTGCATGTCTACACATTCATTTATGCTAACATGTGATATGGAAACCACTGAATCAATGTTGTTTGTGCCCATTGGGGAGACCTCCCCCTCCAAAGAGGAAAAACTTAATTGTCCTGAGCTCAAGTGGCTCGCATAAGAGCAAACAATATTACTCCAAGTTCCTGAGGCCAGAAAGAGATTCCTGCATGTGCCTCTGCAGCACTGATGGTTTTCACAAGAGTTAGCAGTATTACATTAGAATGAGACAAACAAAACATCCATTTTCAATAGAGGGGTGAAATAATGGCAAAGAACTGTAATAAAACAAAGATCCCTTCCAACTGTGTCAGTGTAATCTGCTTATTTCCCCAGTGGTGATACAGTGTTTCCCTTTGATGCAAGGACCATTGAGCTTCATGTGGACCCATAATGAGAATAAACAGTGTCATCAAGATCTGAGAAATTCTTCAATAATGCTCCTCTTTCAGGACTTGGCAGTATGGCTTTGAAGTCAGTTTATTTATTTTTATAGAGACATTATTTACAGTTACATGATTAATCTTTCAAGTGAAACATGTCTCAAAAACATCAGATTCCACTCCAACGCTTAACAATCCTCCATAGCACATGAATCATGAATTATTATTATTATTATTATTATTATTATCCATCCATATTTCAGTTACTTATTTATCCCAGTCATGGTCATTGGGGGCCTGGAGCCTGTCCCAGGCAGCACAGGGTACACAGTTTGGGGGCATCCTGGACTGGACGGGAGTCAATTGGAGGACAACAGGAGGCGAACTACATGCAGAGAGGAGATGGGATCCAAACCCAAAATCATAGAAGTATGAGGGAATTGTGAGTCACCATGTATTTATTACTATTATTTTTGTTATTATTATTATTTCTAGTAGTAGTTGAAGTAGTATTTAATTACTCATGCAAAGAAACCTGATAGTTGCAAAGGGCAAATAAGAGTCTCTCAAGTGTGTTGTTTCAGGATCCTTTCTAAATCTAAGCTTCAGGTCTTATCTCAGTATATTCCCTCTAGGAAAAATAACAAATAAGAGTTTAAGTCCTTTTCCAAAACACAATGTAAAAGTAAGTTTTTAACCATTAATTAAGTATCAGTATTTAAAGATGTACAAATAATCCTAGACCTAATGTGTACTTTCAAAAATCCAACAGAAATGTCTTAAACATGAACAGATACTTTAATTAAAGTAACATGATTATTCAGATAAAATCTCACGGTGCTAATCCATCACGCAATAAATTTTAATTAGTGTAAATTTTTATCCTCATCCACACTTTCATATAGATTTTGTTACACATCAAAATTAATCCTCAGGTCAAATATTTATGCAGTAATGCTATATAATTCTAAAGTATTTTCTGGTAATTTTCTACACTTTCTTTTTACAATTTTAGATGACTTACATATACATGTTTACAAATATCTAAATTTTATTCATCACTCTTAACTACTTGTCTAGTTCAGGGTTGTGAGCCCATGGGCACAAGGCAGGCAAAACCCAAAATGGGGTGCCAATCCATCACAGGGCACACTCACACACCACTGGGGGACAATTCCATGTCACCAAGTACTAGTGGAAACAGACAGCATAGCTGTATTATACAATTATTAAAAGTACCAGTTATTATACAGTTTTAAAACTATAACTTCCAAAGGGTCAAGCACACCTTCACTGAGCAGAATTTATGTGTTCTGCAAATTGCACACATTTTTCAAAAGCACATTGTCAACACCTGTCGCATGTACTCCCAGTGGTCATCTTTCAATGTGATGTGTGTTAAAACATCCATTTATTAGGCTCTTATTAAAATATGGGGTCTCTATTCATATTCTAATCCTCAAAATCATATGATTCCTGGAAGGGGAAGACTTTCCTATAGGATGGCAACAGGGACATGGGATTTGTATGGCAGTAACCACTAGCTGTGATCTATTAGTCAGGAATTGAAACATTGTACAGTATTAATCTAAATGTAAAAAATAAACATGTTTGCCTGTAGAGTTGAGTCAGAATAAATCATGTGGTAGAATATGAGACTGGATGGATAATGGATGGCTTTTGTCTTTTTGTCTTAAATGAAAAAAGAAAACAGGAAATCAATTCCACAGTCCATATAATCCAAAGAGCAGAGAATAGTGATAATTTTACCACTAACCTTGTTCTATGGTTGAAAATAGGTTTGCCAAGACTGATGTTTTTTGGTACAACTTGGTGATGGAAACACTTAAACTGTTTACTTAACTATTTGATTAAATTGAGAAGCTTACTTTTCACCTGAATTTTAATAAAACTATCAGAGGAATTAACAAAAAAAAGCCCTATGATTGATCTCATATGATTGATCTCACAATTCTGTGCTTGAAGAAGCCTTCAGCATACAAGTCAAGTGGGTATCCCCCCTGTGTATTATGGGTCTATTTTCCTATCAGCTGCTTTGAAGGAGCCCTGATTATTGATTTGTCCTAGGGGAGGGAGGGAGGAGAAGACAGACAATGAACCAATAAACCCCAGGTGACACCAAAGCCACTCTAACAAAGAAGGGATCAAAGATCCCCCACTGTGGGCCAGAAACCCCCCTGTGCTGTTTGAGCCCGTGGGCTGGCCCACATTCCAGCTTGTCAGCCTCACATTCATGTAGCAGCTTCACCCTAAGCACCCATTTGAAGGTAATTATAGAAACGACAAAGTGTATCACAGCCAGATTTGCATACTAAAACTCTGCTAATACGCCCCTAGAAAGAACCAAATGCTACCTTTTGTCTTCCTGGATTGGTTTCTTTAAATAGCATATCTAACATCTGCTGAAATTTTGGGAAAATGTTCTGGGAACTAAACATTGGGTTATTAAATGCAAGCTGCATGTGCTAATGACTATGCTCAGGTGAATTATAAATGGGAGGATATGAAGAATATTTAAAGCATTTTTTTAGGTATTATAGTGTTAATTTGCACAATGGCTCCATGCATACATTATAAAATCAAAACATGGATATGAAATAATCTTAATTTAAACAGAAATTATAAAAGGCAAAACAAAATTGACTGAATCCCCCCCCCATTATTGGCTGACATGGTCTGACCCTAACAAAGGGATGAGCCCAATAAGAGCCAGCCGGTTTTCATTAACTGAGGCACAGGTCTAGTAATCAGTCACCATGGTAACAAAAGAGACCCCCAGAAACCAGCCTTGTTCTTTCTCCTGCTGATTTGCAGAATGTAGTGTCCTTTTATATAACATAATTTTCACACATATAACAAATATATTTCTTGTCAGTGTGTTAAACAAATGAAATTCATCTCTAAATTGAGATTAAATTTTTAGATTTATCTCAAATAGAGCATGTTGACAAATGTGCTGCAACTACTCTGTTTGTGGATTATATTATGCAATTTTACACCCAAAGGCTGGTTTTAATTAATGACATAATGACTTTCCTCATAAGCAGAACTGCACAATTGTCTTACAAATACTTTACTGCAATAAAGAGTCGCTGAAGAATGAGAAAATGAATATGAGGCCTGGCCGAATGGATCCTCAAGATTATTCTAAAATCCCTTTGAGAATTTAAACTGGATGCCATCAATGCTATTCATGAGCAATTCCAAAGTAAGTTTAGAGTACATCTCTGTCAAATGCTGCATGTGAAAACTGAAAAGTAGAGAATTCCCATCCCCGCAAAACATTTATCCATAATTACACAGAAAAGTATTTCTACTAAAGGTTTAGTTTATGAGTCTAAATGCTAAGGGTAGGTTTTAGGTTTTGTATAGAATGTAGGACTTAAAATGTGTAGCATAGATCACGAAGCGTTACGTTAAAAAGAGATGGTGGACTGGAGAGGCTGAGATGGGCAGGGATATTTTACAAGGCATTGGATCACCTCACAAGCACAATTCTTACCACCCGTCAGTTGTACTGTCATATTTTTGCATTTTGTTTTTTGTTGGTATTAAACATATAAACAGATTTATAGGCAATTTCCCATTCTATTATTGGGACTCCGGATTGAATCCTAAAAAGTTCGAGTTCTGATCAAATTTTTCTCATAAGAAATAATGGAAAACCAAGTAATTGGTTCCTGGCCCCCCAAAATTACACCTAAATATGTTTTTTTTTTTTTTAGCATTTAAACACAAAATGAACAGGAGAAAACAAGAAGAGCATTTTTTTCTTAATGGCTTCCAAAACGATAAAGATCTTATCCTAACATTACCCCTGTCCTGCCCCGATCGTCCGCTC
>JAODJU010000050.1:4282015-4293266 GCA_026776725.1 Gnathonemus echidnorhynchus | reverse complement strand
GCCAGGAACCAATTAATTGGTTTTCCATTATTTCTTATGGGAAAAATTCGATCAGAACTCGAACTTTTTAGGATTCAGTCCGGAGTCCGGAACGGATTAAGTTTGAGAACCGAGGTACCACTGTAGTTGTTTGCACACATTTGTAATAGAGTTTACTACCCACTTTTTGGCATGTAATTGATGAAATATTCATGTTCTGCTTGTAGACATCTGCTGATAAAATGACAGACATGTTAAACACGGGAAAACCACTCAGTCTATCTCTCATGATTAAGGATCATGCAGCTGATCATGCATCTGCAACAGGAAACCTTTTAAGGAGTACAAGAATATTGCCAAAAGAAAAAAGGAATGAAATCCATTCATAACCATTTATCCAGTACAGAGAGCAAATATGGAAACTATACAATACAATACACTACTGTTTAAAAGTTTGGGGTCCCTTAGAAATTTTCTTGCTTTTGAAAAAAAAAAGTTTTTTGTCCATAACATCAGATTGATCAGAAATACTGACATTGTGTAAACTAATGATAATGTTGTAAATGACTATCACAGCTGGAAACGGTTGTTTTTAATGGAATATCTTCATAGGTGTACAGAGGCCCATTACCAGCAACAATTAGACCTGTGTTCCAGTGGAATGTTGTATTTGTTAATGCAAGTTTATCATTTTAAAAGGTTAATTGATCATTAGAAAACCCTTCTGCAATTACAGTATGTTAGCACAGTTGAAAAGTGTTGGGCTGATTAAAGAAGCAATAAAACTGGCCTTCTTTGGACTAGCTGAGTATCTGGAGTATCAGCAATTGTTGGTTTGATTACAAGCTCAAAATATCAGAAACAAATAACTTTCTTCTGACACTCAACAGTCTATTCTTGTTCTGAGAGATGAAGGCTATTCCATGTGAGAAATTACCAGGAAACTGAAAATCTCATACAATGCTGTGTACTACACCCTTCACAGAGCAGCACAAACTGGCTCTAACCACAGTAGGAGGAGGACAGGGAGGCTCTGATGCACAACTGTGCAAGGGGATAAATATATTAGAGTGTGTAGTTTGAGAAACAGACGGCTCATAGGTCTTCAACTGGCAGCTTCATTAAATAGTACCTGCAAAAGACCAGTCTCAATGTCAACAGTGAAGAGGCGACTCCGGGATGCTGGCCTTCTAGGAAGAATTGCAGAGAAAAAGGCGTATCTCAGAATGACCAATAGAAAGAACAAACTGAGATGGGTAAATAAACACAGACACTGAACAGAGGAAGATGGGGAAAAAAGTGCTAAGGATAGATGAATCTAAGTCTGAGGTGTTCAGAAATTCTGTGAGACACAGATCAAATAGAAAGACGCTGAAGGAGTGCTTGACGACATCTGCCAGTCATGATGGAGGCAATGTGATGGTCTAGGCTGCTTTGGTGATGGCAAAGTGGGAGATTTGTACAGAGTGAAAGGGATCTTGAAGAAGGAAGACTATCACTCCACTCTGCAATGCCATGCCCTGTGGACAGCGTTTAATTGAAGCCATTGTGTTTTCACAGAAAACAAGGAAATTTCTGATTGCCCTTAATTCCATCTAACATTTACACAGATGTAAAGAAATAAAGCCAGAAGAAAATGGAGGATAGAGAAATAGAATATGTGTGTGCATTGTGTCAGTCAAAAGTTTAGACACACCTAGATATAGAAATGTTTATTTGTACTACTTGCCACATTTTTGAGTAAAGCCCCAAAAAGCCTGTGCTAAATAATGAATTGGAATACAAATGATGTAACTCATAGTCTCTCTCAATCAGGAACACATGTCCTGTGTCTGCATCACTCCCCATAACGTGTCATTTCTTGTTGTGGTTCTGACCACCTCTCTCCGGACTGCACTGTCACCCTAAAAGCAGCAGTTTCTAGGGGGAATAATTTGAAAGCTTTAAAGCCATGTCCTATTTTTACAGACTCACATAAATATTATAGGAACATTGCTTTATATGACCATTTTGAGTTACATTTCTCAGAAAACATCTTTTTTCCCCAGAATATTTTATGATAGATGGCCAAACAGCGCCATCTAGTGCCTCTAAATTTTTATCCCCCAAAAATTATTTCAGAAGCATTCCAGGCGGTCTGCCTCTGACAAATGAGCTAAACTAAATCTGACCCTAGTGATCTTGCTAAATTTATTTGCTCTAGGGAAAAAAGAACACATCTCACTGATATCAAGGTTAAGAGGCAAAGACAAATAAGAAATCTGCTATCCACTCTTGTGCCATTTGTGTGTACAGTGGATCTTCATCATTTATCTGAAACTGGATATACATTTTAAATGCTTCCGTTGCTAGGCTGCTAGTTGGAATCTCCAAACACTTATTGCCAAAGTATGACAATCAAATTTAAATGAATAAGATATGAATGTACCCTTAGGCAGAGATGGATAGTTCAGGTCTAGGAAGTACAAATCCAGACCAAGGTTTTGTTTCAGCCAACCGGTTGATTATTAAGAGTCACAGTCAAAGTGTACTCAACTGGTTGGTTGAAACAAAACCTTAGTCTGGACCTGAACTTTCTACCTCTACCCTTAGGACAGCTGCATGCTCACACACACAGTCCCAAAGTGAAAAACAACAGTTTCAGTACTTTTTTGCTCAGCACCATTTAACAGATGATTTGCTAGCCACATACAAGAAATCCGACTCACCCACTGTCAGAGAGACTGATAGTTCCCATCAACACCTGGCGTAAGTAGCACCCTTCATATGTAACATACCAGGCAAAATGATGGCCGTATTCAGTGGTAAATCTTGGGAACAAGCCAAAAATCAGTTAAGAAGGTAATGGACAGCAGATCAGCTCCAGATTTATGTAGGATGATCCAGTCATATATCCATTCAGCCAATCATCTTGTGACCACTTATGTATTACAGGGTGGGGGGGGCTGGAGTCTATTCCAGGCAGTGCACCCTGGATGGGATTCCAAAACACACACACATACAGCAGTTTAGGGAAGTCAATGAGCTTAGTGAATTGTCTTTGAATCCAGGAGTAAACTAGAGGAAATCTGTGTAAAACAGGCAGAACAAGGCGGGATTCAAACCCCCTACCCTTCAGGTGAGAAGCAACAGTGCCACCCAAAGAGCCACCATGTAATTATACTTGGTCAATCATGTTTCCAAAATTACTCTGTCTATAATACGTACATACTGAAGGAAATGCACTCAGTTAGTCCACAGAATGCAATGCTTCTGAAAGCACAAGATGTGGAGACTCACAGTAAAGACAATTCACTGTACACATTTATTTACAGACTTTGATTTAACACAAGTGGGGCCGTTGTCCAAAAGAAGCATCCAAACAAAGAAATAATATATTCAACTGAATATATGTCAAACTATATTTTTAGCAAGGAATGTAGAAAAGGATTACAAAAGAGATTCACAATATTTCATTATCATTAAACTGAAATGAGTGTAAAATTGAGGAAAAATTTACATTACATTAATATAAAAGAAAGGAGCCAGTAATCATGTTAAGCTGATTACATACTTAAGTACAAGGCCCTGGAAGGGAAAAAAAACTAATGGCTTTGAAAACTAACACTCCTCTTTGGGCAAATTAAAATAAATTAAAAAGGCGCATGCAAGTTAAAGATTACAGCAAAAACACTGCTGTACAGAATCAAAGAGGGGAGCACAAAAAAGTTAAAGCTCCAGGTAAGAACCTCTTTATTTGCAGTGTAACTTATCAGCAAAGACCTTTGTGAGAATACGGTTATAAGTTTAACGCATTTCATATTCCCCATCATTTGAGGTTAACGTACAGGAAACCCAAGTCCAGTAGCCGTGAAATGTTGCTTTTCTTCCCTTGGCAAACAAAAGAAGAGGGATCAGGGGCGTGTGGATTGTGGAAGGCATGATTTTTGACAGGTAAAAGCAGTCCACTCTGCATTTGACAAGCTTTGGTTTATTTGGGTTCAGAGCCCTGGCCGCAGTCTCCTCAGCATGGAAAATGTGCTGGTGAAGAGGAGGAGGGCTGTCAAAGGAGAACCCCTGAGAGTTCTCAGATGACAAATTTGTTTTTGGTGGTGGATCCACTCTTGGTTGCTGTGTCAGCATGAGACTGGTATCCAATAGACATCTTCTGGGGAACTCCGAGCCGCTCTTTATATACCCTCCTGTGACCAAAAAGAACATAGTAAGTATCCTTAACTGGACGGATGGATGGATGGATGGAGGGACGGACAAAACATGCTACCAGATTTGGAGGTTTGGTAGCCTGAAAGACTATGATGTGATTTCCTGATTCATCCACCAAAGATGTAAGCTTATCTAAACCATGCAAACAAAGCAAATTTCCTCATCTCAGCAATGAACCCCTCAAAGCTCCTCAAATCATGACTGACCCTATGTGCGTTATGGCTTCCTTGTTCTCATAGTCGGATGTCCAGACGGCAATTTTGTCTCCTTTGGTTCGAACACTGACGACTGCTCCGCATACTTCATCGCTGTAGTCATCAAATGCTTCACCTATGAGGCACAGCAGCTGGGAAGACCATCATCATCATGAGGTCCATTCTCTCGGACAGAGGACAAAGCGCCAGTCCCGAGGGGGGCAACTTATTATTATTTTCACTCATTTAAATACAGAAATCATCTTAATACCCTCTTAGTATCCATGCAGGATATTCCAGCTGAGAAGGAACGCCACCAAATTTTGTCATAAGTGGAAAAGCATAGTTTTCTTAGCAGTCTGCCCCCTGCTGCTTTGGGGCTAAACACTCACGGTCTCCAGCCAGAAGCGGTCGAGGTCCGAGCGACGCTGCTGCTTGCTGAGTGTGACCAGCCACCTGCCCCCTCGCTTGTTCCTGTCATCCTCCCACATGGGCTCGATGCCGTCCTGTGGGCCAACAGGAGGTCAGACGGGATTTACCACCTAATCACCATGCCGTCTCCACAGGCCCCAGGACTCTTCGTTCAGAGATTTGAAATGACCATCGAACCAACTCAGCTTCTGATTACAAACAGCCAGAGAAGAACCAGGGCTTGCACAAAGGTGTGGTTGATTGTTGATTGGTTGCTTGAGCTTCGGAGCTTTGGGTTATACTGGTAGTCATTTGAGAATTCCAGAATTTTTATGGTTACCTGCTTAGAAGAATTAAACAAATTTACATTACATTAAAACAAATTTGAGGAAGCACTTCTTTACACAGTGTGTAGTTAGAGTATGGAATAGTCTTCCTGCTAGTGTAGCAGAAGCTAAAACCCTGGGTTCCTTTAAATCAGAGCTAGATAAGATTTTAACAACTCTGAGCTACTAGTTAAGTTCTCCCCAAACGAGCTTGATGGGCCGAATGGCCTCCTCTCGTTTATAAATTTCTTATGTTCTTATGTAATTAATACAATTCACTACTCTGAGGAAATAATATACAAGAAAAACCATATATACATGAAACATCAAATGGGCTTTACTGTCATAGCATCCATATACAGGTGCCCGCTGGCACCAAAAAAACATTTCCCCAGGAGCACAGGGGAGGTTATCACAATACATATCATGTATAAATCATGGAATCATTCTTGTATGACTCGGTGGCTATCAAATGTCTAAAGTAATTAAGAAATAAGCCAGGAAAGTTCAACACAAAGATGATGTGTTTAGGTGGAATCTATTGAACTTACGACTGGATAGTACATTAGTTCTGGGCACTGCAAAACCTAACCACAAAATATTTCCTAATCATTGACTATTATGCTGGACTAACTAATGCAGCAAACTGTTTCCTCTTATGTTCTCAAGGTGTCAGCTATATACTATAAAAGGTTCATATGCCTATTCAGCAGAGCTAAATACAAAAATATCTGCATTAAAATGCATGATCTGTAAAAGGCTTAAAGTTATAGCAGCACCTACTTGGAGCCACATTGCTCTGAAACCCAAAACAACCTCGACATGCCAAAACTAAACCTTAAATGTTCTTCTTAAGCCTATCAGACATGAACATCAGTTGGGGTGCGTAGCTGAGGGGTAAAAGGCAATGATGTGGTTCCATCAGAGCTTCTAGCCCATTTCAACCCTAACCCTATTCCTTGAAACCGAAAGAGACCTTGACATGCATTAGCTGAAGGACAGGAGACAATGATGTGGTTCCACCCAAGCTCCTAGCCAGTTTCAACCACACCTCCATACTGTATGGGATATCCTTAGGAGTGACTCAGAAATAGGACTGCATGAAAATTGAAGTAAAGGAATCCTAAAGCTCAGAGCGGAAAAGTTATTTTGACCTAATGACATTAAACATTTAAGTATTAAAATGAATATGCATAGAAACAAACAGCATCCCTACCTTAAAAAGGGAGTAGTCACAACCAGACATCAGGTTGCTTGAAAGTTGAATGTGATTATAAAGCCTGTACACCCCCCCCCCCCCCCCCAAAAAAAACAAAAAAACAAACACATACAAAAAGATGCATTAACATTACACATATGAACTAGGTCATACTTCTAACTCAAATTCAAAGCATAAACAATGAGCACTATGTTTTTAACTGACATGGCAATTTAGTTACAGAGTTAATTTGATTCTGCGATTCAGTTACTTCACAATTCCCATTTGAACTTTAGTTTATTTTGTGTGCTGGCTTTTGTCTTACCAGTTAGTTCCTAGTGAACATTACACCATCGATAGCCTTCCACATAATCATGGGATCTAACCACGGGAAGTGGTGCAGACCAAGTGACTTTAAATGTATATGATAACACTTGGTGATAAGCAAAATATCCCTTAAAATGTATTTAGGGTACAATATACAATAGGCGGCACCTGGAAGCAATTCGAGCATTTAAAGTGGAACTGACAGGAAAATACACAAGCTCTAAAATCCGAGCAACAAAAAAGTAAGCTTCTTACGCCCAAAAATCTTCAACAGTGTCAAATTTCGAGATTAGACGCTGGTTGGCTTGCCATGTTTTGCTTTTGTCATTTTTGAAAAACCAAAGAGACCACCTGTAAAAGAGAAAAGATATATAACAATCATTTGATGTCTAGTCATACACTGAATATAAAAGTAGTAAAAAACAATGTATTGCACATTTAAGAATTATGTAAACATAAACACAAAAATCCACAGAACACTGCGCCAAAAGATCATAATATTGCACTGGAATAATTCAGGATCAGAGTCAGGTTTATAGGCTGAGTATGTTCATACATGCAGGGAATTTGTCACCAGTTGTCACTGGTTCTCATACAAACTGCAGATACACAGTTAAAACTAGACCAGACAATGGACACATACAATTCGGTTGATATATACAAAGTGCATGTGTGGTTGATGAATGTCAAAAAAGGGTAGGAGTGCATGCAAGTGCAAGGACTGCTCGAATAAATATGTATAAAACAATATAATAAATAGCTTTATTATACTAGCTAGCTGCAAATTCATATGAGATGCATCCAGTCATGTCTGAATTAAAAAAAAAAAACTTAACATGAAGAGACGTCAGCACAGAGCCAGCAGCCGATGCAGATATATGAATGAATATTGAAGATCTTCTATGTTTTGTCAGACAAGACTGATAAGATTTTATACATCACCTGTTCTGTAATGGATGTTTAATGTAGGGTTCTGGACTTAAAACCTCTTGATTTGTCTCTTCAACTTTTTCTTCTCCTGAACTTTGTATGTTTAAAGCAGTTTCCTGGGAAGAGCAATTTTAAAAGGTGTTATGATTATGATGCTTCTTACAGAAACTTATAAAGGGTACAGTTATTAAAACTGCAATGCGACTTCACTGGGGTCTTCACTGCAACAGGGAAAACGAGACTCCAAACTCCAGTGGATGGGCTTATTGTGCACTACCAATAAGCCACTAAACCCACAGACCACTCCTTTGTTCGTTAATATCAGCCAGGCACTGGACAGTGCACTACAACGTACTGTAAGCTTCAAAGCCTTGGTTCTACCGTGACTATCAATTCATGGGAGCAACCTAAAAAGACCTGGCATGTTTATTTTAAAAACACTCTTCAGAACCTGTGGTTCAACGAGTTGGAAGAATACAAATTGTAAAAGACCAGAAGATGTTAGGTGATAATCTCAGCCCTCAAACTGAGGCCAGGAGGTAGCTACCAGAGCTGACTAATAAGGGGCGAGTTTATTGCACTCTCCTTAATCAAATGAAATAAACAAGAAGGTTCAGGCAGCTTGTAACTGATGCTTCCTGAAAAGTGCACTCACCTCTGCTCCCTGTGAAAGCATGTCTCCCATTTATGTAAGATACAACACAGAGTTCATTTTCTCTAAACAGTCTGGTGCATAATTAATACTATTTCTTGTGGCCCGATTATATTGAAGAACTAGCAAGGCAGTTTATCACTATTCCTTACTCACACATCACTTGGAAAAAACTAACGTTTATACTTTTCTGATGTTATTAGGTATGAAGATGCAGAGAGGCTTATTTATTTCCAAATACCACCAAAAAGCACGTATACGGGCGATGTACTAGTATAAAATGAGCTTTACAGTGTTGAGCTGATACATTTTGGAAATGAGAAGTAGATTAACGATTGTGAGCTTTAAGTCAAAGTTGGTTAACAGTGTTCAAATTAATGTTAATGCGATCCCCATTACCGTCCCATATGCTGAAAGGGCGGCGACTCTTACAACATCAAGTTGCCGGTGGTTAAAGCCGCTAATGCCACTAAACAATTCCAGAAGACAACGTGTCTCCGCTTAGTATCAAGCACTGACACTTGGCCATCAATCATTACACATGACAGCTGGACTTAAAAGCACGCAGCGCTGACAGCTAGTGCCGCGTGGTCGAGAAGTGCCAACGCCGCTACTGTTACTACCAGTGTTACTTCAGTGTTACACCACCATTACTACAAGTGCTACTGCACTCGTTCGCGGGCTCCGTCACCAGCCATGACAGCAATGCCTGACTCATGTCTGGGGCTCCTTCCCATAACGAAGTAAATCGCCGCACCTCCAAAAACATTCCCGATGTGTTTCGCTGCCAGGAGCCAAATTATCGCAAAACTCGAGAAAACACGCGATACCCCTATCCATACACCCCGAAAAATTCGACCGACGAGCCAGAAATAAACTGTAAACGGACCATAATGACCAATGTTCCACAGCACCACACACACTCACCGGTTCCGCAGTCGCCATTTTATTTCAATCTAATTCAAAAGCCTCAGCTGGAAAAGTAAGACCCGATTGGACCGAACTTTGCAACGTGATGGCTAAGTGTCTGGAGAGTGGTCTACGCATGCTCATAAATAAGGCTCTCTGTGGTTGATGGGATATGTAGTTTTTAGGGACAGCTGCGCCCTGAAACTAAATAAAGCATTTTGTTTCAAAGCTAAGATACAGTATCACTTCTACTACTGATTCAAACTGATTTGTCAAAAGGATATGACCATATTAACAAATACAGTGAATACTTGTCGTGTATACTTGTTCAGATATTCTCTTGAAAACTTTTCAGAAAAATGCTGTACAGTAATTACTATACAGGCGGTTTACCAAACTTAGGAGTGGCTTCAGCGTGGCGCGCCGTATTTCTTCAATGTGCAGAGCCCTTCGGTCAAATTTTACAATCGACCCCTTTAGTCATATTTAAATGTAGGCATACAAACTGTGGGAAATGCAATTGTTTAACGAATGATCATATACAAATGTTTTACTTATGCGATAATTTCGTCCATTTCTATCCAAACCAACAACGGAAAAACGATAGCATATATAATTAGCATAAATTAAATTTAATCTATCATTTAACAATTTTAACATTAAATCTGTTACCTGAAAAAGATTGTATCTGAAAGCATACAGTGTGTTGGCTGATTTTAATATTTTAAACAAAACAAAAATGAGTAAATATACTACAAGCAACTGATTACAACGTATACATTTTAAAATGTATGCTTGATCACTTGTATAATTACTTAATGGTCTGAATTGTCCACATTAATCATCATTGTTAAATAGGAGCCAGAGCTTTTAATTGTAAGTGAAAAAGGAGCCGGTGCAGAAATATGAATGAATATTGAAGATCTATGTTTTGCCAGACAAGACTGATAAGATTTTATACATCACTTGTTCTGTAATAGATGTTTAATGTAGGGTTCTGGACTTAAAACCTCTTAATTTGTCTCTTCTACCTTTTCTTCTCCAGAACTTTAGATGTTTGAAGCAGTTTCCTGGGAAGAACAATTTTAAAAGATGTTATGATTATGATGCTTCTTACAGAAACTTATAAAGGGTACAGTTATTAATACTGCAACGTGACTTCACTGGGGTCTTCACTGCAACGGAGCTTATTATAAATGTAATGGAAGTGCAGAGACATCAGAATGAGTATGGTATTGTAATTTTTTTCTACACTATATGGGGAAAAAAGTATTGGAACACACCTCATTGAATTCAGGTGTTTCATTCTGACCTAACAGGCAGTCAGGTTTACAAGCATTTGTGACAGAATGGGTCGTTCTATTGAGCTCAGTAAATCCATGGTACTGTCATAGGATGCCACCTTTATAATAAGTCAGTTTGTGAAATATCTTTCCCGCTAGATATTCCACGGTCAGCTGCAAGTGGTATTATTGTAAAGTGGAAGCGTTTTGGAACAACAGAAACTCAGCAACGAACTGGCAGACCACATAAAGTAACAGAGCAGGGGGGGTCGCCGAGTGCTGAGGCGCATGGTGTGTAAAAGTCACCAATGTTCTGTTGACTCAGTAACTGCAGAGTTCCAAACTTCCTCCGGCACAAAAATTGTGCGCCAGGATCTTCATGGAATGGGCTTCCATGGCTGAGGAGCTGAATGCAAGCCTCATATCACCAAGCTTAATGTTAAGCTTTGGATGGAGTGATGTAAAGCATGCTGCCACCGGACTCTGGATTAGTGGAAACGTGTTATGTGGAGTGACAAATCGCGCTTTTCTGTCTGACAGTCTGATGGATGAGTCTGAGTTTGGTGGATGCCAGGAGAACATTACTTGCCTGCCTGAAATGCAACCCTCAATAATAAAGTCCAATGTCTGCAATCTCAAGGTTCTGATCCTGAACCTAGCCAGCCTTACCAGGGTCATGCTTGTTTGTTTTAATTATATAATAGGACAGGGAAATTTTCTTCCTCACCAAAATATGTAGAATTACAGTATTAAGAGGAGTAGGTGTAACCCCTCATGTGTCTGCGTTGTGGTTTTGACTCAAAGAACGAGGGGACGTGGGGCCATGCAGCGGTTTTATT
>JAODJU010000050.1:4268702-4281915 GCA_026776725.1 Gnathonemus echidnorhynchus | reverse complement strand
AAACCTGCCTGAATTTCTCTGCCATTTCAGATATGACTGATAAAAAATGTTAATGGGTGATGCATGAAACTCAGTGTCTCGGTAAGTGTCACATTTGCCAGGAGCACCTGGTTCTTCCCGGTGTCATTTTGGCTGTTTGCTTTTGAGGGACGCTGTTGTGCCTTTGCTGTACCGGCTTTGGGACCCATGTTAGCATTTTGCTTTCGGGTCGCATGGGGATCCATACGGAAACACTCAGTTTATCTGTGTCCGGTCCAGTTGCCCTGTCTGCATCGCTGAGCCTAGCATGCGGGGTGGGGTGGTGGAAACGATGAGACAAGTTAAAGGCGGCCTCTCGCTTTGATCGCTGGGAATTTTGGGGCTTGCAATGCCCCCCCCCCCCCCCCCCAGAAGCCAGTTAGCCAGGGAACAGAGATTTATGAATGGGATGTGGCAAAATGCTGTTACCATTCTTGTTTTTATAGTTGGAAGTGTTGCCAGACTGCTAACACGTCACTGTTTTATTCAGAGTTGCCCCGAGCGTTTGGATGGGGGGGGGGGTTAACATTTAGAAATACTCCAGAAGGGAGGATCTAGTTTACTTCACTGCTGGGGTACAACAGGGTTTAGAAAAGGCAGGTCAGCCATCAAACTGGACTGGAGGCTCTGGCACGAAGGGTGCGGGACAATGCTTGGCTTTGTGCTGGAAGTTTCATCCGGTTTCCGAGTGTCAGTCCAGGGTTCGAAACATGGCCCCTGGGGCTCGACACTCGCTTGGAACCACTTAAAACAAAAAAAAAGACACAAAGGCATGAGAAGTGGCTTGGTGCCAGGTACAGAACGTGCCGGCCCATGAGGACAGCATTTAACAGCGCGAGACTTCACACCGCGCACGTCAATGTGAAAACACACACGCCGTACTCTGAGCGTCTCGCAACCAGAAAGGACTGTTTGTTTGTCTGGGTCAGGGTAAAGAAAAACATGCGTTAACATAATGCGGTGATGCAATACGGGCACGTTTGCATCAACGGCAGGCCGTTTATAGCTGCCAGTCCTTCGAAATGAATGAGCCTTGGAATTGGGTAGGATTATTGCCTTGGGTAGGATTATTGCCTGCATTAACGTGGTTGGGCCAGACTCGGAGGAAGTGGGTTAAACCAGTTGGTGACTGGTAGTGCATGACCGCCTACCCCCCCCGACCCCCAGGACACGCAAATGACAGGCTTCTTCCCCCGAGTATGATCTTTCTTTTTCTTCTTTTCTTTTTCCTTTACATTCTTTGAAATTTAAGCTTAAGACCGGAATGCTATTTTTTCCCACCTGGATCTGTTTTTTTTGAAGCAAAATTGCAACTGTTATTATTTTTTGTGTGAAAGTGTTTTTTTGCGCATATCTGTGCCAGGCCGAGTGTGTGGCCCTGCACTCGGTGTTGCCTTGACGATGAAAGGGTGGGCAAAACGAGGAAGAGGGGGCGGGGCTGCGTGGCGCATCACCGCAGACGAGGCGAGGTTGCTCTGATTCTGGCGTCCAGACGTTCCCGCCCCTTGTTCTCCCACACGAGGCTTTTGTTTAGTCTACCCCATACGGAAACCCGGTCCCCCCCCCCCCCAGTTCTGGCGTGACACTCTCCTTCCGGAGCCTGCTTCTCGTCAGGACGTGCCCGGCCCTCGCACCCGGCACAAGCGCTCACGCGAGAGTGCCTTCTAATTTCCCTGTGCCACACGCTAAATGACGGCCATTTTTTCCCACCTGGTTTTAATCTGTAGAGTCTGTATCCAAAGAATGAGGACTTATGGGAAAACAACACGCAGTGGAGGGCAACTGCTCTGGGCTGATCACGGGTACAGATCGTTTTTAGCCCTTATTTAAGGTTCCTTGAGATTAAAAGTACTTGGCGTGAATTCAAATATGAACGTGTCCCTGTTATTGAAGAGCTCAGCGGGGTGAGGGTTCAAAGAAAGCTATTTCAGAGGGATAAAGTGCTTGTTTGGGTCTTCAGAGGGAGCTGTGAGATGCGGAATGAATGGGTGGTTAACGAACACACCTTTGGGAATGCGATGATGCCATAGCTGACGAACATGCCTTTGGGAATGCGATGATGTCATGAAGTCCTTCAATGGAGTGGAAGGGATGGGAATGAGGCGTGAGATGGAGTTTGCTCGAGGACAGAGTGAGTACATTATTAATCATCTTTCCTGTTCTTCTGTTTCTCTGTTTTCAACAGGACCCCTAGAAGAAGAGCTCGGAAGGCATGCAAAGTTGTGAAATATCTTCAGACAGCACTGATGATCCCCTTAGTAGTGGCTTACGCAGTCAGCGGCAACCTCGAATAGTAGTCATCGGAGCTGGCCTAGCTGGCCTTGCGGCAACCAAAACACTTTTGGAGAACGGCTTCACCGATGTCACGGTCCTAGAGGCCTCGGACCGAATCGGCGGTAGAGTGCAAAGTGTTCAAAACGGTAAGGGTCACATGTGATCTGTGTGACGGACATTAATGACATTTGGTCTACGGAGGATTAGCTGTGGTGGGTGTGCTGCTGCTTTTAAGGACTAAATAATTAATTTGAGGCTTAATATTTGATAGTGGTTAAGTGACAGATTTCGTTTGGTGACTTTTGTGTGAACCCTACAAGTGCATACTTGGAAAACTTCCGCCGTTGTTCACTTTAAATTAAGTCTGATTCATATAGAGGGAGGTTTGTTGTTACACCCTTGAGCAAGATTCATATTACTAATATATTTGCAATGAACTTTGATTGGATTATGTATTGATGTGAAGTATTAATTCCTTCTCACTACAGGTATTAGCTTTGTCGCTAATTATGCTAAGTAATTAACGCTAAATGCTAATTATGCTAAGTAATTGATGCTAAATGCTAAGTAATTGATGCTAAATGCTAATACCACTTACTTTTAACGCTTCAGGACAAGCGACTTTGGAGCTCGGAGCCACCTGGATCCATGGCGCCCACGGGAACCCCATCTTCCACCTGGCTGAGGACAACGGCCTGCTGGAGCACACCACGGACGGAGAGCGCAGTGTGGGCCGCATCAGCCTGTATACCAAGAACGGCGTGGCCCACTACCAGACCAACAGTGGCAAGCGCATCCCCAAGGACTTGGTGGAGGAGTTCAGGGACCGGTACAATGAGGTCTGTGGGGGTACGGGTGCGGGGGCAGCCATCCGAACAGCAGCTTGTGATCATGCATTCAAGGAAGGAACATAAATCAGTCAATGAAGTATGAAAGTTGTTAGGGTTCGACTGAAATATACGAAGGGTACAACAGTAACTCCCTTCCTGAGATTTCATGAATGCTTCCTTCTCTACTCCTTTAGCCCCATTTAGCTTCTCCACATCCGTACCCGTAACTGCACGCTCACCTCTGTGTGGTTCCATAAAGGAAGCAGAGCAGGTCTCCAGAGTCAGACGTCACGAAAGGCTCTGAGGTTCTGGAATCCGCAGGCTCCCCAACATTTGACATTTACTAGGGTTTGAAAGCCACCCCACACCGGGTTTGTTTTGGGAAGCCATGCCAACGATTTTTCCCGCCGGGCTTAAGTCCCGATGGCGTGTCCGTAAAACGGAGGATATCCAGGCTTCCAAAGGATGTAAGTCTGTGTTATGTTTGGAGAAACTTCTTCCGTCTACGCCAGTTGAAAGACTGCATGCCTGTGACGACTCTAGACAGCCTCCTTCTGCTGGCATTGATGGACACTCAGGCAGTCCATACTCAGAACCACTCCAGAACTACACTGGGTCTGAAAAAAAAGGCTTTAGTCCTGAGACTGTGTGTCAGCTCTCGCTTTTGGCACAGACCAGATTCACGTCATTATTCTCATAATGAGGTGGTCTGGGGCGACTCGCTGTCATCTTACTCAGGGCCCAGATGGGGTCACCCCCGGGAACAAGCAGTTAGATCAGTTCAAAATGCCACAGACTACCCTATGATCCAGATATGATCCAAAAAGATAGAGGGAATATGATGTAGAGCATAACGTAGGTGACGTTTAATGTGGTGCATCCCGGGAGAGGAGCTGCTGTTGTACCATTGGGGGAAGGGACTTGCAGTGAATTAATCATGTCATTAAACTTCGCCCTCGGAGTAACATGATCTCAGGGGATGGCTGGGAAAGTGAATACATCTCTGCATACTCTGGTTTAAAGTATGGTGAAGGTCGCTCATGCTTTTGACTTCAGATGGAATATTCGATAATGTGGGTGACTTTGGGGTCGGGGTAATAGGGTACCGGTTCCAGTTAGCCGGTTTTGTCCCATTACGTGTCATCGCGTCCCTGCCTTGGCACTGACGTCTCTGATGGGGCTCTGATGCAGGTCTACGAGCTGACCCAGGAGTTCTTCCAGAACGGGAAGCCCGTTGGAGCCGAGAGCCAGAACAGCGTGGGCATCTTCACCCGCGATGTGCTGCGCAAGAGGATCATGCTGGACCCCGACGACTTGGAGGCCACCAAGAGGCTCAAGCTGTCCATGCTGCAGCAGTACCTGAAGGCAAGTGCTGCCGCTCCCTTCCACCAGGGGGCAGCCTCAGTGTACCCGTCACACCCATGTTGCTTTCTGCTGACTCCATTCGGAGCATAAGTGCTCTTCATATAAGGGGGGCACTTGAAGCAGGAGTAAGGAGAGCTCTCAACGCCTCAAATGAAACTGTGATCGATTCTCAACAATCCAGTCGCTAAGTCCTACAGCATTTATGGCAGCAAGAATGTGACCCCTCTGGTGAGGGACCCATATGCATGTCTGCCTGTCAGGTTCTGTTCTGCTGAGGGGTCAGAGTTTGTGTTCATACCTCAGGCTAGTTCATTCTTTGACATTTGATGGCCAGTAGGAAGAAACCTCGATTGGCCAGTTGATTCTTTCATGTCCAGCTCAGGTCTGACTCAGAAATGACAAAGTTCTCATTCTCATTTTGTTTTCACCATGACTGGAAAGTCATCCCGATCCGTTCAGATGGTGACCATTACCTCATTATGCTTTAATGAAACATGTGGCCTGATTAGCTTAATTGCTCATAATAAGAAATGTTGATGCATGGACTGAATTGTGTGTGAAACTGTGGTTCTCTTATGAAAATCGTGGGTGGGGGCATAATTATTGCCCTCTGCCAACCGCATAGATCCCTGGGGGGGTGGAGAGATGGACCCTATCCCAGGCAACACGAGGTAGGGGTACCATATAGACAAATTCACACCCAGTCATACATCATGTGAGAAGGGTTAATGATGTGGAAAAATGGAGGGAACACATCCCCCCTCAAGGTGATATTGGGGGGGGGGGTATATTTTTCAAAAAGCGGGAGTGGGTGGTTGGGGGAATCAGGGGGAGTCTCAAAGTGACTTTCGCCCCCTCTCCCCCCATTCAGGTGGAGAGCTGTGAGAGTAGCTCTCCCAGTATGGACGAGGTGTCCCTTAGCGAGTTTGGGGAGTGGACCGAGATCCCCGGAGCCCACTACGTGATCCCGGCGGGCTTCATCAAGATCGTGGAGCTGCTGGCCCAGGGCATCCCGGAGCGGCTGGTGCGACTGGGCAAACCAGTCCGCCGGATCCACTGGAACTACTCTCAGCGGGAAGAGATCGGCGACACCAATGACCACAATGCTGACACCCAGCCGGGCCGGCCCGTCCGCGTGGAGTGCGAGGACCGCGAGTGTATCGCCGCTGACCACGTGATCTTCACAGCCTCGCTGGGGGTGCTGAAGAAGAGCCACGAGTCACTGTTCTCCCCCAGCCTCCCCGAGGACAAGGTACAGTCCATCCAGAAGCTGGGGATCAGCACCACCGACAAGATCTTCCTGGAGTTCGCCGAGCCCTTCTGGAGTCCTGAGTGCAACAGCATCCAGTTTGTGTGGGAGGACGAGGCTCAAATGGAGCAGCCGGTCTACCCCGAGGAGCTGTGGTACCGCAAGATATGCAGCTTCGATGTGCTGTACCCACCCGAGCGCTACGGCCACATGCTGAGCGGCTGGATCTGCGGCGAGGAGGCGCTGATCATGGAGCGCTATGACGACGAGACCGTGGCGGAGATCTGCACCGAACTACTCCGCAAGTTCACAGGTTGGAGCAGATACCAGGCCACGGACTGGGGGCATGCTGTATTTTATAGTGCCTTAGCTTGCTTGGTGTGTAGGATGGGGAGGGGTGACCTGGGGGGGGTTCTCTGTGTGATATCCCGATTGATATCCCATAACCACAGAGCCATGACCTCGAGTGAGGTGAGCCCCTCAGGGACAGGTTAATGGGGTTGGTCTGGTTTCCTGAAGGGGGGGGGGGATGTTAATGAAGTACTTCAGGTAGACAGGGAGCCCTCCTCTGGTGCAGCTGTCCCCCGGGGCTGCAGAGCGGTCCCTGTCGTCACCTCCGAAGTGGGCCGACCTACTCTGATTCCCCCTTGGCCCCCCTCGTTGAGATTAGCCCCCATTGCGTGGCAGCCTCGATTAATTAGTGGCCTGAAATTGGATTCGGATCCTTCCTGGGAGGGTGGCACTTTGGGGTGTGCGGTTTCCCCGCCTCCATCGTCGCTGGCATTAGGTCGGGTTCAGCTCTGAGAAGGAGGGAGATGGAAGAAGGTTAGCAGAGTGTTTGACGGAACTCATTCTATGGACAGTGGTTACCTGGGAACAGTGGATTGGCCAGTCGGTTGTCATGGCACTGATTATTCTGATAGGTGTCAGGTTACCCACGCATTGTAAGGCGGATATTTATTTATGACAATTAATTATGATGACGGGTCGGAAAAACGAGAAACACCCCCCTTTTTATGAGAATAATCTTTGTTGAGGCCCACGTCAAGTATGCAGAGATCTCCAAAACTACTGCATTGAAAGGATATTTCTCTGTATTGCCTTAATGTTTGCTGTTATGGGAACCATTTTTTCGATGTTCTCCCTTTTTCCATTCCAGGGAACCAGAACATTCCAAAGCCCCGGAGGATCCTGCGCTCATCCTGGGGCAGCAATCCCTACATCCGGGGCTCATACTCATTCACGCGGGTGGGCTCCAGTGGGGGTGACGTGGAGCATCTGGCCATGCCCCTGCCTTACACCAAGAGCACCAAGGCCCCGGTGAGTACCTGCCCAGTCCCCCCCCCCCATACTGCTTAGCTACACCCAGGCCATACAAGTTCATCGTTGCTTTTGCATTTCCACAAAATTCTCCGCGTTTATATGCCTGATATACAGACGTGAAGCGAAAATATCTTACGACGAAAATGCATTTTAATAGAGTACACCTAACCTAGCGAACATCGCGGCTTAGCCTAGCCTACCTTAAACATGCTCGTTAGCCTACAGTTGAGCAAAAGCATTAACGCAAAACATATTCTTTAAATAAAGTGTTGAATATTGCAAGTAATTTATGGAATAATGTACTGAAAGTGAAAAACAGAATGGATGTATAGGTACTCACCATTACCGTAAACAGCTGAAAGCAAAATTGAAATTCAAGATTGGAATACCCATTGTAAAGTTAAAATATCATAACACAGAGCATCGTAACCCGGGGAGCTTCTGTGCATCCCCATGCCATAGGTGTAAAATCCATAAATAAACTCAAGGTTGGCAACTCAACTGAGGCCCTCCCACGAACAATACCCTTCAGTAGACCCCCCCCAATAATCAGTGAGTGAACAGAGCATGGCAAAGGTCATCATTGGCCCCTAGGACCTGCATCACTGCGCCCCCTACTGTTTGACCTGCCGCTGTGCCGAAAAGGACGACCCGACCCTGTTCGCGTCATTCCCCGTATGCTCTGGGAGAGCTGGCTTTTTCACACAAAGACATCCTCGCTCCGAAAATAACCCGGACGCGGGCAGCAGTAACAGCTCGTAGCGATCGCCGGCTCAGGCTGACTCTCACCGCCACTATGCTTCCCTCCTTCATCCACAGCCTCTGCAGGTGCTCTTCGCTGGAGAAGCCACCCACAGGAAGTACTATTCCACTACCCATGGTGCTTTGCTGTCCGGCCAGAGAGAGGCCAACCGCCTCGTCGAGATGTACCAGGATCTGTATAATGCAGAAATCGCCAAGCCTAACATGTAAAACGAACCACTGACTAGTGAATACAACTACATGTTTATTTCTTAATGTATTTTAAACTATAAAAACCGTAGGGGCATTAAACATCGTTTTTACTGTATGTAGTTACAGATGTGTAGACTGTGACGTGTGCTCTGAAAGATGCCATTATCTCTGATCTAAACATGTTTATACAACATTTAAATGATTTTAACTTTTTGTAAGTGCCTTCTGTATTTACTGTCACCGTGTTACTGAAAGGACAAGATGTCATTGGACGGAATAAATGGTATGTTCATGTCAGCAGTATGCCTGCCGCCTTTTCTTAAAATAGCCAAAACCAAAAATCTTTTCTGTAGAGTCGGCAACTACTTTTCTCCTTTAAAAATGGATGACGGAAAGGATGAGCTGTCTTTGCTTTTTTTTCTCAGAAATAAGTCAGGTGTGCATTAGTACGGGGCTTGTGCCGAAGTCTGTCTTCATCATGCCTGAGCAAAATATATTGCAGTATTACATTAAATGGCCTTTAAATGATCTTCCTTATGAAACTCGTTTTGTCGCATGTGTTTCTGAGCCTGTTTCACTGCGCTTCCATGGAAAACTTGCACGATTGTGTGCAGCTGATAGGATCTTGGAATCAGGCCATTTTTTTTTTCCAAGTACCATTTTTCCTGTGGAATGTTACTGGTCTGACATGCAAGGCATTTGCAGTGGCATCTGAACTTGCTCTGTATAATGTACAAGTAAAGGCAAATGGATATAATTAAAAAATACAAAGTGTTATTTCTGGTGTAAAAGTCAGATGAATAACCATAGGGGTGGTTAGGTGCGATCACTCCAGGCAATAGCCCTCAGTATTTTAGACTCGTTTATTTTAGCTCCGATGCCAATCTGCCTTCAAAAAAAAAAAAAAAAGTCAAGCCCTAGGTATTGATCTTTTCGGTAGCTAGAAACTCCCACAGACTGTCACAAGAGCAACCTTGGTTGTGAAATCAGTGCTCTTTAAGTTCCGTTCCCAGTGAAGAATGACTTTGCTGCCACCTATTGGCATGAGAATGAACACGCAGCAAGCATGACCGGCTTGATGCCCCCCTATTCTCACATAATAAAGCCAACTGATGGTCTTACGGCGCTTAACCGTAAATGACGTATCAAAAAATACAAATGTCAAAATCGCACTTTAACACACAGGGTTTTCCGTGACGTTTTTTTCCATTTTCCAAAGGAACTAAATCCTTTGAAATACTGAATTACGTAAGTACGTTTAGGCGTCGGTGATAAAAGATTTCATTTACAGAAAAGGATTTCATTCATATCGAACACTTCTATATAGAAAGGCGAACAAGGGAAACCCTTGAGGACAGGAAACACATCACACTGCTATTTTCTATCTATTTCATTGTACGTATAATTTATACTGGACAAAATCCGGGTACGCAAAACCTGCGGGTTAACCTTTAAATATCAGCGCCACAGAACACAGGTGGAAACACTGAGATTTATCTCCGAAATGGATAAACAGCCATCAGTATTTTCACCATTAAAAACATTGGTTGATTTTTAAGTGACGAAAATGTAGTGCGTACATTTTTTTTTGTCCAAAGCGACAAACAAATCAGGCAAGTAATCGCAAATCAGTCCCTTACGTGAATGATCATCGTACATTGCCCTTTTGAATGAAACCTGTTTACTTCAAGAAATAAACGATTAAGCATAAATAAGAGGTTATGCATACGTGCCGAGCCACAGATAGGTCAAGCTTTTCCCATCGCTGAAAGATATTTCCACTGACTTTCCAGATATCATTCATCTTTATGTCAGACGTCTGCACTCAAGTATCTTATGGTCCGAAAGCTGCGTTGACAGTCTCACGGTCCCAAATGTACGCACATCATCTCCCATAACCTCTCCCATAACCAAAGAAAGATTTCGTTATACAGATGAGGAATAGATATGTCTGCATATTGTTATGGAAAGACCGAATAAATAGCTCGCTATGCATCTGTCAAGCAAAATTGTGTTCATAGATACGAGCAGGCCGTGCCAGTTTGATTTTAGCATTCGAAAATAGCAGTATTACAAGTGCTGCGTCCAAGCATTACATTTTTTGGCTCCGCAAAACCACGCGCTCAAGTGCTTGTACTTGTAGGTCAAATAAGTAAAGGGCAAGCGAAACAGCGCAATTGCAGTTTTTTTTTCCATAGATTTATTTTTAACGTTCCCATAAAACGTCATTTGAACTGTTTATTCTCTCATGTCTATTAACTAAACAACCTAAAATGGGAAGTTCCCAGCGCAAGCCAGGAAGAGCACGGAGCAATGGCAGGCAGTCAGGATGCTCCAGGTCTCGGCAGGACCATCCTCCCTGCGCGTTTCATCTGGACTAAAGTGTGTGACAGATCTGAAGAACTTCTGATAACGGGCTTGGTTTAAAAACTGTTGTCTTACTTATGTGTGTCCTCACGAGTGAAGTATAATTTCCAGTCTTCTTGATTAAACTTACGGTGAGTTTAATTTCTACTTAACGGTTGCTTTGAACACAGCGTTTTGTCAGGGAGAACAAATTATGATCTTGGATGTTACAGAGGAAATTGTATTCACCCCCTTCAGTTATGTAGAGCTTTTTATTGTTGCAGCAATTATGCCATGTACATAAATTAAATGTCCGCAGAAATTATTTCAATTATGTCTGAAGGGAGTTGCTTTATATTAAAAGCTTCTGTTGCTTAAATAATTATGCCGATGGTGCTTTTTTTTGGCCAATCCACAGACAAATAAGTCTGCAAATAATTGGGGTGTTTATAATAATGTATAACCCAGACAAGGTGGAATGTATGCAGGGGTGTCAGGGAGTCATAAAGACCCTGTCAGATTCAGCGGCCCAGCACTTGACAGCGGCCCTTGAATATGTAAAATTAAAATTAAAATTGGGGCATAGACTAGGAGACTTTGTGTCAGGGGGAGATTCTAGGTGCAACCCCAAATGTCGGACTTGGATTTAAACGATTGCTGGCTTCCTTTGTGTGTGTGTGTCTGTGTGTGTGTTTGCAGTTTTGCAGCAGTCGTGCATTGTAGAAACACTCGCAGGTCATCCTGTGACCTATGACCCTTTGGTCTATTGTCTGACAGAAATGGAGATCCTTGCCAGGGCTTGGTGGCTCCAGATTCTTCTGCTGCTAGTGCGACATGGTGGCACTGGGCTGAACTTCACGGTCCTGCTCTCCATGCCCAACACATCCATTCCCTTCAGTGCCGGACGGGTCGGTGCTGGAGCCCTGATAGCCATCGATAAAGTCAACAGGGACCCGAATCTTCTTCCAGGTCACCTGACCACCCTCAGAGCAGATCTGCAGGATGCAAGGATGCACATCTAATGTGTTGTGTCTTTAGCATATGAAATATATGAAACATTTTTCTAGAAAAACAGCATTATTTATTCTCTCTTAGAACTTAGTTATGTCAGGGCTGGTGGCATGTGCAAGCCTGCCATGTGAGCTTGTGTGTTAATGTGACACTGTGGCATGCATTGTTTTCACTGACTGCAGGACACCACCTTGACTATAAATACTTGGATGACCGCTGTGATTCGGTGGTGGGACCTGGGAGGATTGTCGACCTTCAGCACACGCACAAGTTCAGCGCTTTCATTGGTCCGTCCTGCTCCAAGGTGAGGCGGTTGCCTGAGGGGTGGTAAACCCTGCTTGTTAATGCCAGATCTGAAATGTGGTTGGGATTAGGCCTTCGGGGTAGGGGTCCAGCCTGAGAAGACTGCTTTGGTTTAATTGATTGTCCCAGCATGCAGTTGGATTAATCAAAGGTGCCATCTGGCCAAGCCTCTTCAGGTTTGAATCATTGGCTGATTGGAGCCACTCTCGAGTCAGTTGGTGCTTTAGCTTTTGTATCTTTGACTTTTCAGTTGAGTACTGGGGTCCTTGACTTCGTGGGGCAAGACTGGCCTCTGTGACTGTAGCGGTTCTTTTGAACGCTTTCAGAGTTTCGAGATATAATTTTGTCACGATGAGTGGGCCCAGACGTCCCAGAAGAGTTTCTGTACACTGTGAGCAAGGAACTTAAAAACTTGGTGACTGTCCAAATGCATGGAATTATTGCATTTGTCAGGTCCTGCTGTTTCTTGCTGGTGTCCTTCCTCCCTCAATATCCACCTGCCCTCTAGGTTTGCTCTCTCATTGGCAGACTTGCTTCTTATTGGAACATTGCTATGATCAGCCCAATATGTGCAGACCAGGAATTCCTGGACAAGAAGGTAAGGCTTATAGGTTTATATGATATTCTCATAACCATTTTGGAAGCTTACCCCTTTGTTAGATTTCGAAAAACACTTTATCTTTGAGGGACACAAAACTAGCAACTATGATTTCTATGAAAAAGCGCTATGAACCATAGAAAACCACAGAAATGTCAGCAGACGTTGTGTGATGACCTCGGTGGTGGTTCCCCTGTGCAATCTTCTCGCTCGTGGTGGCAGGACTTCTCCACGCTCACCAGGGTCTTCGGCCCTTTCACAAAGATGGGCTCGTTCTTCGTCCGCATCTGTGAGAACTTCAGGTGGAAACGTATTGGGATCATCTACGACGAACATCCTGCTTGGAACATACCAGCGGAGGGAATCAGGTGGGTGAGCGAATCACAAAGCTGCGTCTTCAGTAGCTGAGCTGTCTGATTGGCTGCTGTGACTTTTGGTGACGTGAACATAGTAGATGTTTCTCTCGAAGTTGGTTAAGAGCTAAATGTACTGCAGGAAGATGACTCCAAGCCAGACGTGACCCAGACTATCAACTTAATTTGATTTGTTTTAATTTCTTAAAGGTACACTGCGCAAAATAATTCCATCACTGTGGCCAAGTATGTTGGTTTCCGTGTCGACGACAACAAGGACGGCTCAGACTTTGCCAAGATCCTCCAGCAGGTGGCTGTAGTGTCTCGCAGTGAGTGACGTGGGGGTGGCGGGTGGGCGCCGTTCATGCCAGGTGTGTGATGGGCACCAGGCCATATCGTAAGACCGGATCATGATTTCTGCTAAGAGACGTTGCTGTTGAATTTTTCAAATGTATTTTCTTGGTGCTTCAATCAGCACAGAAAGAATGTCATTCATTCCCATTGTATTGGACAGAAGACAACATTTCTGTGGCTGATATCTCCAAAACTAGGCGATTCGTACCACAACAACCTAGACGTATAAAAAGCA
>JAODJU010000050.1:4255503-4268602 GCA_026776725.1 Gnathonemus echidnorhynchus | reverse complement strand
GGCGGGGGGGGGGGTGTACTGCCCCTTTAAAGTTGTAAAAAGGTGAACCAGTTCACTAAGTGTCTGTATTATCCAGACACCTCAGATCTGAAAAATTCACATCAGAAGCCAGTGAAGTAAAACACGGTGGCATCGTGCTGTTTTTCTGACTACAGGAAAGGGTGATGAATCAGATAAACACGATCTCAGGAGCATTATTATGATATGGATGGTCCGTATGTACAATGGGGATTGAACCTCGGGAACCAAGAATCCATAGCGTTGTTATGAAACAGCTCCAAACAGCTGAGATGTTTACGCATAATCGGTAATCACAGAATTGCAGCTGTTGTAGCTGGGGTAGCAGTGGGACGTAATCATGATTAATCACGACTGTGGGTTGCCATGTTGGAGCACAGACGCGCCGACATGCTGTAATGTAGCATTAGCGTTAGCGCCTAGCCCCGAGTCTGCACTGACTGTGTGACGCCCAGCTGGCTGTCCACTGGAGCTGATTACTCTCTCTGCTCGTCCAGCAGGGCCACCTCTCGCCATGTAGATGCGCCGGTTCATTTGGGGAGTCTGCCTGTTTTCACCCCGCACCCCTACCCCTCCCCTTCAGTTATTGTGATTTCAGCCCGAGGCGAGGTGGTGAGGAGGTTCCTCATCGAGGCCCACAAGCAGGGCCAGACCAACGGGGACTTCGTCTTCTTCTCGTTCGAGCCTTACAAGGAGAAGCAGATGTTTGGCGATTTCTCCTGGAGAAGAGGTAGACTTGCCCCCTCCTTCTCTAGCCCCTGGCTTATCTTTGTGATGCCCCCACGCTGGGCTCCAGGGCGAAATTCCCACACCCGCCAGTAAGATCTGAATGCTGTTGGTTTTCCATCTAGGGCTGGTATTTACACACATCTAGCCTGCAGCGTTTTTGGTTCACAAGATGGCTTGATTCGATGAATTTAATATGAGATAGATTAAAGGATTAGCTTTAATGCTTCAGTGAAATTATTTTAAGAGACAATTTTCAAGTGTACACAGTGAAGCCCCTGTGATGCCGTAGGCAAGTCGCCCAGTCCAAGTATAAAATTGGCCCTGTCAGAAGATGGCTTCCTAGGTGGGCACCTGTGTCGCCTGATGGGTTGACTGGCAGTAAGTGTACATAATGCATGGTGCAAAGCTGGCCTGCCCCATCGCTCACCCCGGCTCCCCCGCCCCGTGCTCCCAGGAGACCCCGACGACTCCATTGCCAAGCGAGCGTTCCAGGCTCTCTTCCTGCTCTCCCTGTACAAGCCCAGCAACGAGATGTACGAGAACTTCTCAGCCGAGGTGGTCCGACGTTCCAAGGAGAACTTCGGCTACACGTACGACCCGAATGAGAAGGTGTCCTCCCGTGTCCGTCACTGGAAGAATCGCAGTGGTTCTGTATGCGCATACAATCACCTACATTGTCTAGATTGGATATGATTATTATTATTGAATAATAATAAAAAAAAACATTTACACTTTCAAAGTGTTAATTTCAATGCATGGGCTTGCTTGCTACTGAGAGGAACAAAATTCCTAAGATCCAGTTAGGCTGTTTGTGCATAGTGGCGTCATTAAAACACTTTGTACTGACCAGTATGTCCTGAATTTTATTACATGGCCAAATTAGTCGCAAGTTTTCCTGCTTTTTATCGCTGTTGGACGTAAGCCTGTGTAGGTTTTGCGTGGGTGTTCGTACTGGAATCGTGTTTGTGTGTGTTTTTTTGAAACAGGTGTCAATCCTGGCTGCCCTCGCCCACGATTCCGTGTGGCTGTACGCCCAGGCACTGAATGAGACCCTGTCGGAAAACGAGGACCCCTACGATGGCCGCAATGTCACCCGCCGCATGTGGAGCAGAACGGTCACAGGTGCAGTGGGGCTCATAGTGGACCGATCAGCTGGACAGGCAGACGAAGTGGACTGACTCCGTTCCGTTGTCGTTCTGCTGCAGGAATTCAGGGCGATGTCACCATAGATGACAATGGGGACCGGGAATCGGCCTACATGATGTACCACTCCCAGAGCAGCGAGGGCGTGTTCAAAGTGAGCTGTTCTCATTGTCCTACGTGCCGTAAATTGACTAAGGGGCCTTTGTGACAGAGATTAGCATTGCAGCTATTTAACAATAGAACTGGATTTGAACTATATTGTTACACTATATTTGTCTGTCTTATGTCCTTTGTCCAGATGTCAAAATGTAATGTTGACTGTTTTCTTGCACTGCAACTTCCAGAATCAAGACTTCATCATGGATCAAATAGTTTAGCATGACAATAGAGATGCTTTGACAATAGTGCTGGTTCTGATTTGTGAGCCTGAAGGGCTGTGAGGCTTTTAATTGCATGTATTTATTCTTGTCTTTATTCACCCTGAACTTCCAACAACTGCCTAAACAGGCTTTTCTTTCAGTTCCTCTGGTTGTCCCTACAGGTGATTGCAAATTATTTTGGGACAAACAAGACCTATGAGCAGGTGAAGGGGGTCCAGATCATGTGGCCGGGGGGCAGGAAGACCCCGCCCAAAGACACACCGACTTGTGGATTTAGTGGGGAGCTCTGTCCGTTTGCTGGTACGATGTCTTCGGTTGACCTTCCTTCAGGATGTATAGTAATGTAAAACCTGTATCAGGTGGGATGATTAGATTTCTTTGCATGTGTGTAGAAGGACATAAGTTTGAATCTCTTGACCGGCCCAGTAATTGCTGTATACTTTGCTTTGGACCAAGGTTCCCCAATTCTGACCTGGAGAGCCGGAATCCAGCACAGTTTGTAGATTTTCCTGCGAAACACATCCTAAACAGCTAATTACCAGTGGCCTGTACTACGAAGCGGGGTTACTGGCTTATCGGGGTAACTTGTCGGATTTGAGGTACCACAGTTTAAATGGACTCCATATTCGTTCACTTACATTTTGCCCAGACTACCTTAAATCCGACAAGTTACCCCGATAAACCAGTAACCCCACTTCATAGTACAGGCCCCAGGTAATCAGCTAATTGCCAGGTTTAGTAGGTGTGTTTGAGCAGGCGATTCTGAAAAGGGTGTTACAAACCGGCCCTCCAGGACCGGAATTGGGCAACCATGCTTTAGACACCGAACTAAATGTAGATAGGGGTGTCACGAGAGATTTTGGGCCCCATGAAAGTATATCATACTGGGCCCCCAACCCAGACCAGCCCAATTATGTTCCAAGTTTTTTAGGGCCCCTGTCTCTCAGGAATCATCCTAACTTTCTCCCCCTCCATGGCGTCCTTGAACAGTATGTATGTATCCGTGTCTCTAAGTAGTGGAATGGATGATCTGTCGACATCGCTGCTGGATTGGGATTCGTTTTTTTTTGTAATGTAATGGGATCTGGAGAATGACCTGAATTCTGCAAGCTTTTGAAAAGTTTAAGGAAAATTCTTTTTGCAAAGTGCTAGATTAACGGAAGATCAGAACTTCTGCACTGACAGGCAGTTGCCTACATTGGCCAGCAGGGGTCAGTACTGCACTGTCTTAGAGCCTTTGTTCCTTCTTCCCTAGCTCCATTGCTGCCTGCTGCATTGAGTCTTTCTTGGCTCGGATCACTGCTAAGGTCACCAGACTCATCAAATCCATGTCCTTGGTCTTTGGTTGCCTCTAGAAAAAAAATTATATATCAGTGTGCATTATTCACTTCTACCCCGTAGACCCCAAGTTCGCCATTTATTTTTGCTGAAATATAGATTTTCTATAATAATCCGGGATTATTAAATTGCCCTTGGCCAACAGGTATTTGCAATAAAAAAATCAGATGATCTTATATGACATAGCTTACCATTTTATTGTTTTTATTATACAGTATATTGTTAGTTATTTATTTGCTGATACGTTGTGTAGCTTGAGAGGTTGGAGGTAGGTCCTGGGTTGAAGCCTGGGGCTGACTGAGTCATTTTCATGCATTCCGGCTGGGAGTGGTGTGTGGCTGGGGGGGGGGGGTTAGGTCCCTGTGCTTGTCAGCAGAAGGTTGCTGGTTCAAATCCCATGGTCAACAGTGTAGTCATGTCACTGTTAGGTCCTTTCTTGTCCGTGTGTGACTGAAGAGAGTCAGAGGCACTGTGTATTCAGAATGTTAATATGTCTCTTTGTCTAACATGCTGAACACAGACTTTATGTGTGTCTGTACTGTGCTGAACACGCTCTGGTGATTGTGCATCCTACAGAGAGGACCCTGATCATCTCTGTGGCTTTGATCCTCGGTCTGCTGGCCACAGGGAGTCTGACCATCGCCCTGCTCTACAGGTATCCCCTTCACTCGCACGGCTCACTCAGCGGCTCAGGTGAAATCATCCAGGCTGATTTTAATGAGCCAGTTAATCATCTTCTCCCGTTCTCTTTCGGTGGACAGTTATGTCAAGTGCCCACAAGTACAATTAATAATAAGAGGAAAGAAAACGATTGGTTTCCATGAACAGACATCTGATTGTGGTGCTCAGGATGATGTGACATGAGTGAAGTGGAGCCACCTAGAGGCTGAGTGGCAAAATGGCTGACGTTTTCTCAAAAGCATTCTTAGAATGAGAAGATCAGTGGTCGTTGTTAACACACCACCGCACAACAATGAAATGTGTCCTCTGCATTTAACCCATATATGACATCGTAGGAGGCAGCTAATTCAGCACCCGGGGAACAGTACCTTGCTCAGGGATTCAAACCAGCAACCTTTCAATTACAAGTGCGGTTCCCTAACCATCAAGCCACCACTGCCCACAGAATTTTTTTATTGGTTCCCTTGGGGAAGTTGTCTTTATTACACCTCCCTCAACTTGCTCTTTAGAGAGTAAGCTGTCTGTGAAGGGCAGCCACCTGGTGGGGCACCCAGGGCCTTGCGCAAGGAGCCGCAAACATGCGGGGGCTGGGTTTGTACCGGTGACTCTCTGATTACAAGGACACAGGCTTAGCCCACTGAGCTACATGCTGCTGCCCTCATTCCACATCCAAATCAAAGACAAAATTGATTGTTGAATCAATTTATAATATTCTCATAGTGTGGAGAATTGTGTTTTAATGCTTTTAGCACTATGTCTCGAGGAAGTAATCAGGAACGGTAATCAAGAATGGGAATCAAGTCCATGAATATAACTGGTAATCACTTGGCTTCAATGCAAGAGATCATTCATAATATGAAGATAATGTTTAATGTGTAGATTAAAATATTATTCATCCTTTATAGAAGAGCAGAGCTTATTGTGCCTGGAAATCAATTGTCTTTTTTGAAGTGAACTCATTATATTAATCTAAATTGGCATTTTATCTGTAGGATCAGGGGATGAAATGTCCACAGGCTGCCGCTTTTCAGTAGACGTCCTCATGCCAAGAGAAACAGTGCCCAAGAGCAGCAGGGATGGGGCGGGGGGTGCGGATTAAGCTGATGTGTCGCCCATGTTTGGCTCCAGGAAGTACAAACTGCAGGAGAAGGCTTCCATGATGCTGTGGATGGTCAGCCTCGATGATGTTGCCGTAACGGAACACCACACTTCGTCCTTGGTACGTGGTCCCCGGAAACCCCAGCTCACATTTGACAGACGGCCTTGAGCACAACGATCATTCACCATATAGGACTGGAATCCTGTCCAGGGTGCCCTGAGACGGACTAGCATCCCATTCAGGGTTTCCCCCTACCCTGAGATGGACTGGCATCGTGTCCAGGGTGTCCCCTTGCCCCCTACCCTGAGATGGACTGACATCCCATTCAGGGTCTCCCTCTGCCCTCTGCTTTTCTCTTGGATAGACTCCAGATTCTCCCCTTTACAGGAAAAGCTGTTATATAAGAAGGGTAAATGAAAATCATTTCTAATTCATTCAGTATATTTATTTTTGTGTCCTGACCTTGGATCAGTACTTTGCATTTGCTCTCAAGTGACGGATGGGAGGTTTACATGATAACACAGATCACAAAAAACTAAATATATTAATGAATATACAGTAGAGGGAATAAGAAACCACTGGCAAAGGAACACAACACGAATGCGCGTCTCTTCCAAGGCTGCAGAAGACATTGTAGTGCTAATACTTCTGTCCTGTTACTCTTTTTGAAGATGTTCTCTATGAACGGCGGCTCAGCACAGGACGAAGCTGCCAGCTGTGGCGTGGAAAGCGAGATGCTCTCCAGCAGGACTGCGCTGTATAAAGCAAGTTTGTCCCTTTTAGTCCCCAGGGTGATGATTGGGGTTTATTCAGAGTATAATTCACTGTCCTGTAAGCCACATACTTATTATTGATTATGAATCTGTCCATGTTTTGATCACGGTACGTTCAGCTCATTGAAAACCCCATGCTGCACTTAACTTTTCCATTATATTCATTAACGTTTATGCACTGTGCACATTTTATGCACTGCTTTTGAACAAAGTAAGATCCACGCTTAAAAATACAGTTTGCAGTCTTCTAATTTGCTCCAGTCTTTCCAATCCTCTTTTTAAGGAGAACATGTGTTCCATCCGGTTGTTGAACGTGCGGAGTGTCAACCTGACAGGCGACCTACTTGCAGAGTTACAGCAGGTAGGCGCCGCAAAGCAGAAGCGCGTGCCAAGTCAGGAATGGGTGCCAGCAGAGGCTACCGCGGTAATAAATGCACCGCACTCTGGAGAGTTGGCTTGTGACATGATTCTTGGTGCGTTCTCCGCCATGGCGGCAGTGCAAGGACCTGAGCCACCCGAACATCTGCGGCTTCGTCGGAGCCTGGCTGGAGTCACCTCCGCTGTTCCTGCTCACCGAGCACTGCTCCAAGGGCAGCCTGCAGGTGTGCACCTTTGGTTTCTGTCCAGACCCGGAAGAACTGACCGTGCAAGTAGAACCATTTTCTGTCAGGAAGCTGAGTTGGTGCCATGGCTTGTCTTTTAGGACATCCTGAGGAACGAGTCCATCAGACTTGACTGGACGTTTAAGTACTCTCTGATGCTGGACATCGTGAAGGTGAGCAAGTAAATTCTGGGTTTTTTGGCCTATGGGATTGTACTCCCCACCTTCTGATGAGATTGCTCCTCACCCTTCATCTGTCACACCATGCACATGCACAGGGAATGGATTACCTACACCGCAGTCCCCTACGTTCCCATGGACACCTGTCCTCATCCAACTGTGTGGTGGACAGCCGCTTTGTGCTGAAGGTCACCGACTTTGGTCTCAGCTCTCTGAGGCGACCACCAGGGTCTCAGAACCACCAGGACCATGGGCAACGTGAGTAGGCTTGAGGGGATAAGATCCTGGGGCTGGTTGCACAAAACAACTTAAGATTTTTCTTAAAGTCTGAGTTAAGGTTTCCGTAAAATAAAGTCAGTTGCACAAAACACACATTCGTTAAAGTTTCCTTAAAATGTGCACTTAAGTATTTAAGTTTTTTTTTCCTTATCTTGGTCTTATACTTAAGGAACTCCTTAAAGTTCCCTTAACGGTTGCACAAAGACCTTGACAACCAAAGTAAGTAAGTTGAATGCAAAATATACATCGTTGCTATTGACCGCGAGCAGAAATGACATGAGAGAGTTTTGAAAACCACGCTTACTCTTTGCGCAGAAGCCCCACGCGAGCACAGCGCGTTGAGCGGACACCACTGTTTTTTTTTTGAATGGGGCACGCGCAGCGCATGCCGCGTTTGGTCTGTAACCAGCTATAGCCCATTAAGGTAAGGTTGGAACGAAAACATTCCTCCAGGTGGGGCGCCAGGAACGGAATTGAGAACCACTGATCTTAACCGCAACATAGCTGAGTTCATGGCGATAAATGAAGAAAATTAATGCATCCCAAGATGAGTGTTCTGCGACTGAGCACCCCCAGTGGATACGATTAATGATGAGCAATTGATTTTACCTCACCGACAGTCGATTTATAATTTTATTTACATGGCCCGCGACATGTTTATAATTCATATATTAAATCTGGCCAGTAGATCAATCTTTCAGTTTTACAGAATAAAAAACGACGTAATGTTACCCCGCTAATAAGCGCTGGCACCTTTCACCGCCGGCACTGGTTATATTAGACAGAAGTACATTGGTTATTGATTGAATTTTCTGGTGCTGAGATACGGAGACGCATACAAAAATGCATTTAATGTAACTGAGATACAACAATAATTTTGTCTGCTCAGTTTTTCCTCTCCTACTTCTCTTTTCCCAGTAGTTCCATGTATCTGCAAAGTTAGCGCCGGTACTTGTCGTTAATCGTTTAGCAAAGTTTATCGCTATATGCTCCACTCAGTTGTTCTTAGTCAAACGAAAAGTACCTACTTGTAGTGAACATAATACACCAGGAGAACAGTCCGTCAGATAAAGATGTCGTGGTGATGAAATCTGGCTCTTTTTATTTTATTTATATGCGTCAGACAAATGATATGGTTAATTTCATTAACGCATTTTAATTACGTTTTTTGTTTTCATTATTGTCACGGAAAAACCCTTCCTCAAGCTATATTTTCGTCAATATTTTTGTCGGCGAAATGAACACTGGAGGTGATAATAGGTATCATGAGCAGGTGTGAGTGCAAGCAAACAAACTGTCTCCTTGGAAACTGTACAATTTTACTGCTGTCAAATATCTTTCAATACAGAATAATACAATAAATAAATAAATAAATAATACAGTACATAAATAATACAGTAAATCCCTTAAGGTTTTTCCTTAACTAAGGAAACCTTTTAAAGGTATGTTGTACAACACCTGTAAATAAATCCCTCAGCTAAGGAGGAATACAATTTTTAAGTGTCATAGTTAAGGGGAAAACGTGTTTTGTGCAACTTAGATTGTCTGGGTGGGTGGGTCTTCTGTTTATGTAAACGCATGCTGGTTCTGTTTTTCTTTTACGCTACTGTGGTTCTTACTGTTTTGTCTCTCCTCACTTGAGGTCTGCTGTGGAGAGCCCCTGAACTTCTAAGGGGCACCATGCCCCCCAATGGCACTCAGAAGGGGGACGTCTATAGCTTCGGCATCATCATCCAGGAGATAGTCTTCCGCCGTGAGCCCTTCTACATTCCTGGGCGCACCCTTAAGGCCGAAGGTGCAACGCACTAATCCTTGCGTCCCATTCATGGCAGGAATCCCAAATTGTGTCCGAAGAGCATAAGATTTTAGAAGATTCTTTGGCCCATATAAATGCCTGTTAGCCTCTGGCAGCTGGCTTTTCTAGGTGATTTACCAAGCATTCCTGGTACAGAAAGCATCCAGTCAGAACTAGTCCATCTCGCAGAGCAGATAGAGTGTTTTGATATTCCTCGGGGTATCTTCAAGATATCGCGGAGCGGGTGAAGGCGGGAGGCTGCAGCCCCCTTCGGCCACACGTCGACCGGGCAGAGTGCCCCGAGGCTGTGGAGACCCTGATGAGAAGTTGCTGGAGGGAGAGGCCCGCAGAGCGACCGGACTTCCCTGCACTGAGAGCGCTGGTGAAGAAGCTCTCCCCGACTGGGTGTGTACAGAGCGTAGGGCTGAGGTCAGCCGTGTCCTGCTAGAACCTGGGCTCTGCTGGCCACTGTGGTCTTTGATCTTGCCCATCTCACTGTCCTATAGTAAGTCATCTGACGGACCCTCAAATGATAAAATTACAGGGCTAAATCAGACAACCTGTGCAAGACCCCTTAGTTAGAGGACAGCAGAAGCAGCTTCAGGCACAGATGCTGGAGCAGGTAGGGGGGGGCAGCAGTATATGTGGGGGCTGTATAACGAACAGCAGTAAAAGAATGAATCAAGAGCAAGACAGTTTGTGTTAATGGAGGTCTCTGGGATGTGTGCTTTTAGTTGATTGCTCAGTTGGTTTGGGATTGCCCACCAAACGCTGGTCTGTTTTCAGGTCTTCAGTGCTGCCATTCGCCTGGAGCTGGCGAATCGGCACAGTCTGTAGTATCATTACACACATTCCGGAAGAGTGATACAAAAGCGACGTATCAAAATACACTAGTGGCCAAAATTGTGGAAACACCTAGCATTTTTGGCATTAAGCTTTTAAAATACAGGAATACTATAGGAATACTGGGGGTAATGTTCATGAACAATCAAAGAATGTTTACAAAAATACATTGGACGATTAAATAAGTAACTGGAGCGACAGTTGAATAAAGTTCTGCAGTCTCTAACAATTGGACCACTAGTGTAGAGGATTTAAAATGAAGATATGTACATATTCAGAAATGATGTACATAATCACGGTGAATGGACAGAACTTGATTGTATTCTCACTTAAATTTTTGTTTTCTCTGACCTGAGTGTCATTCTGAAAAACTGTGTGGTCTTTGCGGTTGTAGTCTGTGGTTTGTGTGGTCTTTGTGGTTGTAGTCTGTAACCTCCCAGTAACATCCTCAGCTCGGACTTGATGGCGAGCGTCTCTCATATCTGAACTCAGGGGGAGCGATAACATCCTGGATGACCTGCTCTGCCGCATGGAGCAGTATGCCAACAACCTGGAGGAGGTGGTAGAGGAGCGCACTGCCCAACTCGTACAGCAGAAGAAGAAGGCGGAGAGCCTCCTCACGCAAATGTTGCCTCGGTAACGTTGGAATGCTGACAGGGGGGTGGGGGGTGATGTTTGTAGCAACTCCCTGGAAATGGGCACCCGTTTCTTTCTTGGCTATGATCCACACCCATAGGACAAATCTGGGAAATTAAAAAACCTGGTTCTTCTTAATAAGCTCATATTGGATTTTTGCATATATGTATCCTTAGGTCAGTTGCTGCCCAGCTGATAGCTGGAGAGACAGTGCAAGCGGAAACGTACGACTGCGTCACTATCTACTTCAGCGACATCGAAGGGTTCACGGTGCTGGCGTCCAGTATTACTCCCATGCAGGTGAAGACCTCGTTCTGGCTGGGTTCCTCTGAAGGACACTCAGAAGGAGAACAATGCAGAAGCAGATACACTTTTATCACCGGCAGGGAATTACAGCTGTTAAAGCTTGACTTGGCGTCGGTCTCGCAGAGGTTGCAGGATGGGTGGTAACAAATATTTTCAAATAACTGAGATATGAGATCAAAAGAGCTCAACACAGCCCCTCCTCCATCTCCCCCACCCTGCCACACCTTCAGAACAATAGCTGTAGAGAAACGAATTCCCACAAAACGGTATTTTGGACTTGCATGGGCCTGGTGTAGCTGAAAACAGGTGTGGCCAAACACTCTCAGTTTGGGAGGACTTCTCCTGGGTCGGAGGCATCACCTCCAGGTAAGCAGAGGAGCAGGTGGTCTATCGCTTGGTCACATCAAGCTCATTGACACTAGGAGTTATTTTGGGACAGTAGATGGATACTGGATAGAAAAAGACTATCACCCCCCCCACCCCCCCCCCCCCCGCACACAAAAAAGAAGGGTCCCGTCACTATGTATCTGGTAACCAGATCTTTGTCCCTCAGGTCGTGGACCTTCTGAATGATTTGTACACAAACTTTGACAAAATCATCGACAATCACGACGTCTACAAGGTAAATGGATGCGTCAGGTCTATCCAACCTTGGGACCTCACTTGATATTTGCTTTCTGATATTTTAGTGGAGACATGGCAAGCTGCCCTTGGGAAGTTTACGGCCATGCTCCCCCCGTTTCAGAGGAACATCAGTTATGCTCATCTCATCTTCATCACGACCACCTCCAGGTCGAGACCATAGGAGATGCCTACATGGTGGTGTCAGGTCTGCCCATCCGGAACGGAGATGACCACTCCAAAGAGATTGCCAGGATGGCGCTGACTGTGGTGAGGGCTATGGAGCGGTTCGAGAACAAGCATGTCCTGGGCCAGCAGCTGAAGGTCCGAATCGGGCTTCACTCAGGTAAGTGTGGGTAACAGAAAACCCGTTTGCCCACACAGTCATTACTTTTTGAAATAAAGGCATGCTTCTGTGAGATATCAATCAAAACTAACTAGAACCAGAGTATTTAATGAAAACTGCTATGATATATATAAATGTCATGATCATTTCAAATTTCAATTATTGTCTGGCAAGCTGTGCACAGGATAATAAATCTATACTGAAACCACTTGAAATTTTATACACTCTCAGAAAAAGTGTAAAAATTTGTACCTTTGCTTGTCACTGGGGCTGTACCATTGTAATTGTACCTTTTAAGGTACAGAAATGCACTCTGAGGGACATCCCAAAGGTACAAACAACATTAATGTACCTTCAGTGGTACAAACATGTTCCCCAGAGTCCACTTTTGTACCTTAAAAGGTACAATTACCTACAGCTTAATATACAATTGGCAGACCCTTGAGGGTACAGCCCCAGTGACAAGCAAAGGTATACATTTTTACCTTTTTTTCCCGAGAGTGCATAAATATACTCAATCTGATCTTTAGATCAGAAACTTAAGTTTTCATAGCTGTCAGATAAAAAAAGAACTGATTTTTGAGCTATGATATTTTTTAATGTTAATTTCTTGTTTTTTTAAATACTATGTATTACTGTCCCCCCTCCATTTAAAACATTTATTATGCAAAGATCAAGTCCCCAGGTTAGCAGCGGTGCCACCAGAGGAGGCTGCAGTATTAGTCTTGCTTTTAACCAGTCAGCATTCTCTGTGACGGCCATGTACTGCCAGTGCCTATTGGAGACATCAGTACATGCTGACATTCTACTGCTCAGTTGAACCGGTGGCTTGTAAACAATCATACATGTGAACACTAGATATTAGTTGTTTACAAACCTGTTCTGCTGCCTTTTATGTCATCTTTATTGTATACTCTCCATTGATCTGTTTTTTGTGTCTGTGCATTGTATCCATTTGGATATTAGTCTGTATGTATATTATTTGTATGTGACATTTTCGATACGCTAATCTATATTGATTTTAGGTTGCCTTTTTAAAAGAACTGGCGCGGAACAAAAGATGAAAATTAGCCTATAGAGCTAAATCTGGCTCATTTAAAGTCTTTTCTGTTGATCAATGAGCACTGTCCCTGTCCAAAATACAATAAATGAAAAATAAAACCACCTTGAGCAAATGTGAGCGAGTGTGTCTCTTAGGCCCCTGTGTGGCCGGCGTCGTGGGCCTGAAGATGCCTCGCTACTGTCTGTTTGGAGATACGGTCAACACGGCTTCCAGGATGGAGTCCCACGGCTGCCGTAAGCAAGCCGCGGGGGGGGGGGGGGGGGGGGGG
>JAODJU010000050.1:4223439-4238704 GCA_026776725.1 Gnathonemus echidnorhynchus | reverse complement strand
CCATCTGCCTCTCGAGGACAGGAAGTAGCTGGGGGCACAGCGTGGGGGCAAGTTTCTAGGTCAAGGCACCTGTAGGCTGTGGCTGTCAAATGCTGCCAAATCCAGCAGCAAATGGGCGAGCAGTTATGAGGACTCACAGCCCAGGTAATTCTTCATAAATAGCCATCGCCTTCGTGACATCAGCGTCGGCAGTTCGACGACTGGGTCACGCGCCACGGTTGCCATGGCGACTCCAGCCCATCGCCTGCGCTCACCTTCGAGCAGAATAAAGGCTCACTTGTGAACTGAACTTTTCTCCATGAAGGTTTGGCAACAGTGGGGGGGGGGGCTTTTATTATTGAAAGGCTGAGGTTTTCCCGTATTTTACAGCTTCGGCCTGAGATCGATTGGCTGGTGCCGGCTTGTTTGGCCCCGCTGTGTGATGCAAGCATAGCCAGAATGAATGCATCATCATTCTTTTGTTATTTCGGTCATGCAGACCGCTGCCGACAGCCAGAATTGTTATGTTGTAAAATCGTACACTTGTGCGTGACCCCTGTAGCTAGGAACAATACTGGCCCAAGACCAGGTGTGACAGGTGCGATTCTCGAGAGCTTCTTTTATCTGCGATAAATAATGACCGAAAAACGCTGATTCTGTGTCGGTTGTTAGACCAGCCGCATTTTCACACATGTACACAGAAGCAAAGCTTGAGAATATGGTCTGTAAGTGCAAAGCGAGTGTGGACCTTTCGCAGGTTTGGCCCTGCACCGCGTACTTGTGAGGGAAAAGACACCTCGGGCGTGAAAGCCAGAGTCTCTCTCTCCAAGCCGGTCCCACTTTCACACGTCAGCCGAACGAACAAAAGTCATGATTCGCGGTCAGTAGGCATAGCTAGAAATTCGGGACCTCCTGACAAAATGTCACCTTGGGTCCCCCCACTTGGATTGCCACTGAAAAAATACAGGTCCCCTGCAGTATATTGAATGTGCCGGGTGGGGGGGTGTATTAATTATTATTTTTTGTACTCGGGGGCCACCACCAATCTAGGCCCCCTAAAACTGCCAGGGTTGGAGCATGAGTTGGAGCTTCCTGCCTGAGGGCTAGACTGAACACTGCACCCATAGCAGTGCCCCACCCTGCGAGTGTGTTAGCTGCCCGCTAGAGGAGATCAGGAGATCAGGCCAGGATCTTATATACCACACACTGCCGTCCCTTCCCCCACTGGCACTGTGAGCCGTTTCTGAATACACTGCGCTATAGCTAAACAATACACCTTGTACAGATAGCATTGATAGCATACTCATTTAACGCGACAAACTGCTGAATTAGCCAGTCCTGCTAAATCAATGCAGGCCGTCACCAGAGCAGACATGTGACCGATAAGCTCCTCTCCGCGCCATCGTGTCTTGGGCGCCCCCTGTCAGCCGTACGGGCGACCCCTGGCCCCATCGCGGCCCACAACGGCTCCCATGGCTTGTTTAACAAGCTAGTTACTGGAGGGAGACGGGCTTAATTAGGCCCATTAGGGAAGCAGAGGCCTGATTGGGCTAATTAGGCATCCGGCTGGAACAAAATGGTGCTGATATGAAGACCCGACTAGACTGGTGTTGGCAAACCCTGAATGATTTATATTTCTATATGACGTCCAAAGGGATGTACGTGTACAGAGGATTAAAATCGTATATATGTGCAGCTGAGCCGACATCCTCTCCCCGTTTGGTCCATCTTTCTACAGCTTTCTATCTGTAGCACACTATAGTTTTCATCCTGGAAAATTCTTCTCCGGTGCCGGTCAACCCATTAGACGACAAAGGCGTAGGGTGACCAGATAATCCATGTCAGGGAGGATAGGTTGAGCCAGGACAGAGTTTGTAAACTATCATGTCAATAAAAAGCACCTGCATTTCACTTCAGCACCGAGTTCCTGCTGCGTGCTGATTGGTCAGTCTCCTATAATCATGCAGGTGTCACTAATGTTAATGTGAAACAGCCGGATGAGTCTTTCAATCAAGGAAACAAACCAGGTAAAGCACAAGAAGAACTGAACTATTTAGCCGAGTACAAGGAGCCTTTCAGCTTTTAAAGCAGTTTGTAAAACCTGAGGTAGCTCAAAGTGTCCTTCCTACATAAGTGGGCACCTAGGATGCCATCATCTTAACAAGCCAATTTCACTTTGTCTCAGACAGGGGGCGCCAGCAATGAGACTTGCCTGAAGCTCCCTGTGGACATTGATTGGTACAGTCCCCCCCCCACCCCGTACCCCTACTATATGGGATAGGCTCCACTATCCTGTACTGGAGTAGCTTATGGAAGGCAGATGGGTACAAATGTATAAATTAAGCTATAGAATAACAAAATCTCAGCAGATACATTTATCTTACAAGCAGCAAGACATATATTTCAATGTAATTTGTATTTAAGTTATGTGAGACTTGAACCTACAGCTTCTTTCTTCTTTTGGACCCTGAACCCTTACATCACCCCCTACTCTAATACCCTCTGTCACTTCAGCACAAGCGGTTCTGTGACTTAATTTTCTCTGGCCAAATCAACCTGAAGTTAAGGCTAATATTTTCAAGACTATATAAAGCCTGCAATGTTTTTTTTTTATCTGAGAAAGGGACAGATTTATTCAGCTCACTGTGCCAAAGAATTCCAAGTAAATACAAAGCTTAAATATTTGCAATAGCCAAGATGTTTGGCTAATTAAAAATAAAAGATAACATCAAACTCGATTTTCCTTCGCTAATTATTTGCCTTGGCAAGCACTCCATTCCAATCGCGTTCCAGAAATCACGGACATTCTCAGTGACTTGGGAAAATGAATTCAGAATGAGTCGTACATGGCCATTAAGGTTTTTATTTCAGCTAACAAACAGAGTGCATGATCATCTGTGTTCTGTGATCTACGGTTTCCTGACTAACTACAGATGAACAGATCCTATCACCTTCAACACATTTCTCTAGATGAATCATTCTGTTACTAAAGTAAAAAAAAATGGCTCGATAAAATGGTATTAATATTAAGATAAATTTAGTATACTTTATACTGATAATTTTCTTCGTAATCTGAACTGAGCTCTGTTTACCATAAAACCAATTCATATGTCACAAACATACATTATAGTGCTGTTATTTGATGTGTAGATTGTGTAGAAAAGAACAGGCATGGGATAAACCTTATGAGCTAATTTCAAAACAAAATACACATTTCAGCTGCTATTTTAAATATTTAGTCTCCAGGGTTGCGTATTTCTCTTTATTAAAATAAGAACTTCCTCCGGCTAATGGATAAACTTAGTCTGCCATGAACGAGAGCTTGACCAAACATTTTATTTAGCTTGCACCCATGCATCCATCCATCCACCGTCCAGCTCTTACCCTGATCAGGGTCACGGTGGCCTGGAGTCTGTCCCAGGCGGCGCAGGGCGCTGTGCCACCATGGCGCCCTAAAATCCGCTTTATTTGCTTTGATTTCGGCCACGTCTACAGATTGGTATGAGAGATGGAGGGAGTGACACCGTGGATTTGGAATCGGGGGAAAAAGAGGTGAAAACTGTAACAGACGCAGTTGAACTTCTGATGAGCGAAAGTGTGCACCGCCCATGCCAACTGATTATTAAGCAATTTATCTGTCGCCGCGGAGACCCTGGAAAACTGGTCGAGATCCCGACCCACTGCACTTTTCAGCTAGGTCGCGTTTTCCTTTTTGTCATTTCCGGTATCTCATTTCCAGAGTGTCACTCTTTCCCGACTCGGTGAAGCCAAACCTGACGGCAGACACTTAAGCACCCCCGTTATGGGGGGTGGGGGGAGACTGGAACTGAAACATCAGTCAAACTGCCTTCTGCTAACCTTACTGTTAATGTTAACCCCCAGAACCTCCATTACCGCGCTGCGGACGAACAGATTCCCAGACTAATTGTCATGCAGAGTATGGCGTCATTTCGTACATTTTCACTCTCAGGCACTACATGGTGATGCTTTCAAACTGCGTGTGATTCAGCCCGCTGACAGTTTTCTCTTAATTTCATTTAGACTGAATTATTCAGCCGCAAAAGTCCAGATAATAGTAATAATAATAATAAAAAAAACTCTCAGAAACATTTTTGACAGCTGCCAGGATTTTGTTTTATATATAAGAGTCAGTGGGTGGGTTATTGCAGGGTGAGTGAATGTCCCAGCATGCACTGGGGCGAGTCTGTGCGTGACCTGGGACACTGTAACAGAAACAGGGCTGTCCCAAATGCTAAAACCTTAGTGGTTAAGTACTTGTGGCAGCAGTGTTAGTCACCTGTCTGAATCACCTGTGATCACTGCCGTCTGCTTTGGTACTCAGTGAAGCCTTAGCCATGTGCCTTGCTTTAGTCCTCCCAAGGGACTTGAACTTGCAACCTACCGGTTCAATTTAAGAGAATGGGGGAAATATTAGCCTGATAAGATATAACGGGGCTGTCCAGCTCAGCATTATAATGCCCTCCTGCCCCAACCCCGTCTCCCAGCATACTGTGCGTGTGGAAAAGGGCCATCTTTATCCCGGGTTGGTCGAACAGCATCGGAGCGGGAAAATGGCATCGCTATCCACAATGCCCAAAGTCCTCATTAGGCAAGTGGAGCGTGTTATGGGGTCAGAAGCACTCTTAGCCCAGATAACTAAGTCCTGCCAGAAGATGTTATCTCTACCCCCACACAGCCCCAACAAACACACATTAAAAATCAAGCCAGGGTCTGGTGGAAGAGACTGAAAGTGAGTTTATTTACTCAGAGCCTCCATTAATTTTTTAAGTCTGATTTACTGGTCGGAAGGTCTGACCTGCAAACACCCTTACCTACCTCCCTTCACATACAAGGCCCTAATAAACCTCTCAAAAAGAACTCTCTATTCACACTATTTCACATTTCAATTTGTTACTTGAATGGGTCAGGCCCAATATGAAAACACATAATGTACCTTTTAGCAATGCTAATGTTTTCTTTCTCTACCCCAGACATACATTACGTAAGTAGACGTGAAGGAGAGGATGGTGAGAGATCTTTTCAAACACGGTATAATATAATGCGTTAGAGCCGGCCTTGTTGAATAACGACGTCCTGGTTGGAGTGACCTTCATCAGTCGATAAGGTCGTCATCATCACACTGGCTCTTACTCACATTAATGAGCCCCTTATACATAGATTAATTCTGACACGATAAAAGCCAATTGCAAAGAGGATGTTGTATTGAACTGCTGCCTCAGGAAATTAAATATGTGTCTCCTTCTGTTTGGGATTAATAATGGGCAGGTTTGCCACTATGATTTGTTGTAATGCTCAGGAAAACGTCTAAATGTCACGTCTCAGTTCTAAAGTCTACATCTTCATTTCTTCATTATGCAAAACACTGTTTTTCTTGCATAGTAATATAACATGATATATTTATTCTGAAATTAAGTAGGTTAGAGAAAGCGGCTTCCACAAATCATAAATACCTTCAAACGATATTTCCTGCAGGTTTTCCTGAATGTTAATGCTGCTTCCTGAGGGTAGACGGTCGACAACTTCCAGTGTGCCAGGAAACGCCATTTTGGGGAACTTTCCTCTACATCAGGGGGCCAAACGCTATTCAGAGGGGCTGGCAGGGCATTTAGCTGCAAACCCGGTCAGTTAGGATCACATTAGATAATTAGCTTTTTGAGCTCAGTTGGGGTTCTATGCTTTGTGATACACAGACTCATGTGCTGCACTGAAAACTCACATAGAAATTAATCAAATATAGATTGTAGTGCATCCACCTCAACCTTGGAGCCCGACCATCTATTTAATGAATCTGTCTCAACAACAGAACCAATAGAAGTTTGCTTTGGATGCCATAGATGCCAAGAGGCAGAAATCTAAAACCACAGGCTTTTAAGTGCCTGTCCTTCTCTGTCATCGCTGAGTCGGCGCTGTCAGTCCCTCTTGATGTAAATAACCCCTGACTGGGAAGCAGGACAGAGAGGTCTGTAATGGGACCAGCTACCCGCAGTAGCCCATGAGAACCTTGACGCATGGTGTGGAAAAATGATGGACGTGGAGAGTTTTGCTCTCCTCTGGGTTCCCGCGTTTGCGTTTTAACCCGTTAAATCCCCAGCGTTGCCGACTGAATCGCTGGCAGCGCCACAAGCTGAAGTCCCAGAGGACCACGGAGAGGGGGGGGAATGAGAACTTCTAGTGTGAAATTGCATCCTGCAGCTGGTGAGAGAACCTGCGCTGGCATGCCTGTGAGGTAATTAGTGCTGTAATTGGAACAGATAAACACATCGCAGCTCCAAATACATGTAATTAGCATTAGGCTAAGGGCCTCACCAGTACCATCTCCTTGCGTGCAACGTGCCTGTTAAACTCAACAACAGACAGGGCTGTACTTTAAACGAGGTTACACACGGCCATTCCACCCCGTGTTTCTCATGCTAAAAGATAAGGGTGTTATATACACTGCTATGTACGATAAGGCTGTTATCAATCTGGCTGATTAATTGGACACACTTCACCAAATATGTGTGTACCCTATTTAACGTTTTAGGGTTGCATTCCTCTTTTCAACGCGATACTATTTCGGTGCAACAGACATTCCCAAGCGGGGAATCGGGCACAGCAGTCAATCTCCGCTCAGCCTCGGAGATAAGAGCACAGTTGACCAGGGCGCTTCAAGGGACCGACAATAAAACCTGTCTTAATGCTGCATCCAGGAAATTTAGAGCCCGAAAGTAAATGAATCTTTCCCGTGAGAGTCAGTTTAACTAAAAACAGAAATCGGAATTTAATTATTGAAGACCAGCGTGAACTGCTTTGACAATAAATCAGTACTGCCTGATTTATTTACCACTGCGCGTTTTCGTCGTGCGTCGTTCAGTAATGTGCGTTTTCCCTTAATTAACTAGGTTTATTGGTAGAAAGACACCGTTCTATTAACTATTAAACAGCTTTCATGGTGCTTTCCGTGATGTATATGAGAGGCACACGGAAAACAGGCTTACTTTTTAACTCCTATAAAATTTATTGCTTACCTATAACAAATAAAACGCCTCTATCTCTAAAATGTATTATAGATTAATACATTTGAATGCATTCATCCATTTATACAGAGCTTACACCAGCCGAATATCTATCTTTTTTTTCCTGAAACAAGTTTTAGAATGTTAAATATTAAGTGCAAGTCATACAGTACATTACTCACAAAGTTCATTTTTTGTTAATATGGCCTGCTTTTATTACTAGTGCTGCCACTTTTATTCTCAGCAGCGTTAAAGACGACCGACAACAATAACATTAATAATAATAATAATAATAATAATAATTATTATTATTATTATTATAACAACAGCGGATGTTTTGTTTAAATTATTCAGTTTCAATTATTCTGACCAATGTAAAATAATTTTCAAGAGAATTCCGTGTAATATTAATGCCATTAATTTAAACATTTTTAATTTCAAGAAAGTTGATTATTTTTCTGACTACACACCGTGGAACAAAATTGTATTTTTGTAATAATATAGGTGAGTTTCTTACCTGATTTCTAAGAGGATAGGGGCTCTATTTTATGCGTAAATACGGTTGAAAAACGCGAGTGTGTTTCAATGTATATGCGCGTAGAAGGGGTTCAAGGGGTAATTTAATTATCACCGGGGTAATTACTTTAGTAGATAAACGATGGTTTAATAAATATTTTCACAGAAATACTACAATTTAAACAAGTAGCCTATACCGTGGAGGCATTGCAGGACCATTCTCTTAGGGGGCTCCTATCCAAATTACGCACATACTTAAGCGCGAACATACACTCAAAACCAAGCGTCACATACCCAGAGGCAAAACGAAGAAGAAGGGTAACCAGCAGAGGATGAACACTCCGACCACGATGGCCAGCGTCTTGGCAGCCTTTTTTTCTCGGGAGAATTTCATCAGGCGCACCGAGACAGAGCTCCGAAACGGGTGGTTTTTGCTCTTCGCGCTCGCCGCCGACTCCTCCAGGACGCTCCGGCAGTGGATGCGCAGCACCACCTCCATTGACTTGTTTCTCTCCCGCTTGACTCCCGCTTCGAGACTCTTGGTAGTCCTCCTGGCCACCACGTACACCCTGAAATACATCACCAGGATGACCATGAGCGGGAGGTAGAAAGAAAACAGCGAGGAGAAGAGAGCGTAGCCAGGCTCCTCGGTGATGCTGCAGATGCTGTCGTCCAGAGGCGGCGGTTCTTTCCACCCCAGAAGTGGCCCGATTGAGATCACCATGGAGGACAGCCAGACCACCACTAGAATGACCCCGGCTTTTTTCTCCGTCATGATGGTGGGATACTTTAAGCAGTACTTCACTCCGATGTACCTGTCTATGGAGATGATGCAGAGGCTCATGATTGAGGCGGTGCAGCAAAGCACGTCCACAGCTGCCCAGATGTTGCAGAACACCCTGCCGAAGACCCAACACCCAAGCACTTCTAAAGTCGCCGAAAACGGCAGAACAATTATGCTCAGGAGCAGATCGGCTATGGCCAGGTTCACAATAAAGAAGTTAGTCACGGTCTGCAAATGCCTGTTGCAGACCACGGACAGTATGACCAAAATGTTCCCCACGATGGCTATCAAAATAAAGACGGAGAGGAAGACTCCGACGGCGATGAACTCAGTATGAAGTGCGAGGTTTGTGCAGGTCGTGTTGCTGATGTTCGCGAAAAGTTGGTCCAAGAAAGAAAGATTAACGACGTTGTTCGTGTAGATCCCACCATAGCTCTCGTTCATCGGATTAGGACGGGTCATTTTAAAACTCCATGTAGAGAACTTTTAGATGAGCTACTCTGCGACCAAAGACGTGTAGCCATTCACAACATGCCACAGACATGCTGTCTAGCATGTGGGCATGAAACGGATATGTACGCACCGTATTTCGTGGTGCAAGATGTTGCGCTGCACCCTACCGCTGGACCCAACGTCACCAAAACCGTCCATTTCTAATGCTAAAAATTGGGGAAGAAAAATCACAGTACTTTTACTCCGTTATGCAAAGCGTACATAAACCTGAATCTCAAAAATAAATAAAGTACTTAAACATATGGACGTGTTTTTCCAAATTCATTTTAAAATTTTACGGAATTATTTTAAGGTAGCACCCTGGCTTCTAATTCTCTAGGTGTGTTGCTTTATTCAAAGTTCCCGTGTGCGACATTGTCAGGTGTGCCGATGGTCTAAAAGAATTATGCCTAGCAAGAAAAGTCCCAACCAATTTGCTGAGCCACCGATTGCGCTCTGGCTGCTCCAGGTCTCCTCCTACCAAGCAACGAGGGAACCGGTGACGCGTCGACTTCTTAATCGCAGCTCCCCAGATTACCAGAAGGGGTCGCTACCTCCCCGGTTTATTCTCCCGTTCCCCCGCCTTACATCAGAACAGCGTGTCTTTAGTTTACCTGTCGTGTGTCCCTCAGTTTTATTTGACCATTAGGTATCAACCATCTTAAATAAACAGAATAGATATAGTGCGCTCTGGAAATGAACAGTTTTTATATATGCTTTCAGGGGTTTTGTTCTTTTTGGAACCTCTCCATGCTGTAAGCAGCTTTTTAAGATCAAAGGGGTTATTTTATGGACCTTTTGATAAAGAGAAGGTTCAAGTGTTCTTAATGGAGCATCTAGGGCCACGTTTATCAAATCAAAGACACATTTTAATAAAGTCGCTGATAAAATATCTTTAAATTCACTGCAGATATGTGGAAAGTGTCATTGATCCCCGTGGAATAAAATAAAAGCATCCTTCATCCGTCATTACAAGAAATTTGTCTATCCAGAAATATTCATTTTTATATTGAAAATGTTAAGTAGCAGCTAGATTATGTATATCACTGTACCTCATGTAATAATACAGACATTTTCTGTCAGAAAACAGTCAGTCTTCCGGTATATAAAAGTACAAGATTATATAGTAGGTATGTAAAAATTGCATTCATGGGTTTCAAAATATTACATGCTTAATTCTCGTGTTCTGCTTCTGCTTTGAATAAACGTGATGCTCTGGAGATTTCCATAGTTCTGTGATGTGATATTGACCATAAATCTTTGGGGCCATATAATGAATTTAAGAGTAACTTTTTGAAGACTTACTGTTTCCATTTCGTGCTCCCTATAGGAGGCATCGACGCAGGTCCATCCGTTGTCCATGAGATCATAGAAACAGGGACACTAGGTCCTAAGATTAGAACGACTAATATTGGGCTACAGAAAATGTTTTACCGTTTCAATTTTCTAACACCCTGGAACTGTATAGAAAATTGCATTATTAGACAGACGAATTTCTTCTGCTTATAGGATTACACAGTTTATTTTGATAATTATGAGTAACGTTCAGGTCTGGATAAGGTCTTCTGATGAATAACTCTTGATGAATTAAAAGGTATTTAAAACCGCCCTTTTACTGGTCAATTTAATCGTGTTGGTTTATTCTTAACCCTCTCAAGGCAGGCGTTGCTGATTTGCAACAGTTAAAAACTAACTACCTTATTACCCCACATACATATTTTATGAGTTTTTTTTACTCATGATAATTTTCCCCAAATAGATTTTTCCTGTTACTAAAACTTAATTTGAGCCTGAAAGGGTTAAGAGAGTGATAAACAGAGAATTATCGAAGCACTATGCAATTGCAACAACAAGCTACAGAGAATGGGAACGAACAAAGCAGCGGGCAGATATATCCAAGCGGCCCGTATTTAGACGAGATCTTGAGGCATAAATATCTAGCTGACGGCATGCAGCTGCCGCACACTAAGTCTGACTACAGGGACCTGTCTTTACGAGCCACTGGGGCCGCGGGTCGAGAGGCTAAGAGGGTAATCAGTGGTGACTTGTGGGCGGGAGGTCTGGGAAAATATAAGAAAATGTAAGTCGCTAGGATACGGTGTGTCATGGTGTGTGCTGTGGATTTTTTTTCTTTAACCAGAGTGGGAGCATGTGTTCACCAAAGCGGCACATATGAGGGCTGAGAAAACAGGACCAGGACACGCCGTTCACCTACAAATGTGCTGCAGTTTGCTGGAATGAACCGTGAAATGCTGGTTAATCGGAACAAAAATCTGTGCAGACCCACCGCTCTCCCATATCTGGATCCAACGTAAGCTGCTTTTTGGCTTTATTAGTAAATTATTTCAACAGCTTCAAAATAAGGTCTAGAGAGAATGTAACTATACGCTCTTCAGCTAGGCTTATTGGACAGGTGGAGTAAGATGCTCCTGTATTTTGTATTGCCCATACAGTATTGCAGAATCTTTGACATGAACTTCAAGGGAGGTGGTGCAGACCTCCACAAGATATATGCCCGTATCCCACACACACACACACACACACACACACACACACAACACACACACACACACGCACATAACGAAAAGTGTACTTCCAGGTCGTATCGGAGACGCTCAGAGCTGATTACTGGCCGTGGCAGAATTGAGCTGCAAATAGGCCTACACACCATCTGACCTGCATATGTTCATTAAAGATAAGATAAACTTTACTGATGCTGGGTGAAAATCTTATGCATACAGCAGGGATGAAGATTTGCAGACCCATCTGGTCTTGGAAACTGAAATTTACTTCGGGGCCCTCGACCGATGTTTGTGTTCAGAAACCCAGTTGAGCACACAACTTTTATGAATAAGAGTGAATAATAACCGAATGATTCACAGACTAAGGTGCATTCTTTATATAAACAACTGAGCTAACAGTAACGAATATAATTTATTTGAACAATTAATTTCTTTTTCAAAGGGAACGGAAACTTGTTTATTTCCCTGTCAGTTTGCCTGCCCCGCTGTCAGTGACTTCCGCATCGCCGTTCCTGCAGCCAAACTGTCATTTCTGGATCCTTGTTCGTTACCTTTCCATTCTCAGTCGAGTCACGGTTATCCATGAAATACGGTTTTGTGACACTGTTTGGCAACCAGGTCTGATCGTAATAATAAACATATAGTACTTTTGGCTCGCTGTCGTTAAACGCTGTCGTTAAAATCCCCCGTGCACACTGTCCTTCACTCAGTCTACTGTCTTCCTCGCTGTCCTATACCTGCTCTGCTTTTATTCATGCACAAGTTAATGAAGCATTATTGTGGACGGTGCCTTTGCCCCACGCTCCCTTTCTAAATATATACGCACCTCCGTCGCTTCTTACACCTAATTCATCCTTTCCCTCCGCCCCCTGAATTTTTTTTATATATTCCTCTCTTCATTTGCGGAGCGCTTACTTGCCAAGTGAAATATGTAATAGATTTATGCATATGTTAATAAAACGAGCCTGTGAGAAATCATGAATTGCGCTGCATAAAGCCCTTAACCGCCGCTGGTGATTCGGACTGGCTGGGAGGCACCGTACCGACTGCCAAGGCCTTTCAGCCCGAGTCTCAAAAAAAGGAGAAATTTTGCGTTTCACAGTCTGGTTTGTGATTGCAGCTTTTGTGGAATTTGAATACAAGTTGTTCTTGCTCTCTTAAGAGGTTTATAACTCCTTTAACCGTTTGCATGTAAGCAAGTTCCTGCCTGGCATCTGTGTCCTATCATAGTGGTTGTGATCATCTCAAAAGCTCTCAGAGTCCCCCTCACAGTTTCCTGTGATAAATAGGAAGATCTGTTTTCATGGCTTTGGTCCAGTAAGTAGGAATCCAAACTATTTGCTGCAGTTATGGAGTCCTGTTCGGAGGTGGTATCAGCACAAAATGCCCGATTTATAAATGCGACTGAACACAACGTGTCACGCCAGCAGCGTGCATTTCGTTCTCACTTGTGCTGTTCATCTACCTTATTAAATTTTCTTCTGAGAAATCAGAATAGAGTTTCATACATTTTCTGTAATCCAGTTTTATTATGGCGTGCAGCTGCGACCTTGTAATTAGTATTGCAGGTGCGCATGAATCCACAGGTGCTCAGTTGGGTGGCACACATGCATGCTGGTACCGGGTACCCTCGCTGTTCCTGGTGCCCGTCATGAAACCGAAAGTTGGACTTCATTAGGGCATAAAAGGAAAGGGTGTCCATTGGACTGTCAGATCTCTAGGTTGCAGGGCTGGACGAACAGGCAGACCTCGGCCGCGGATGGTCATGAAGAGGTGGTGCTGGATCCAATGAGGAATGTCAGGCATTTCTTGCCTAAATGAGGAATGTGGGGAAAACGTCCTACTGTCTGAACCGTGCCAATGATAAAGTTAAGAAAGAAGTGAAGAAAAATATCTGAAATGCAAATAATGCACAATATTCATGTCAATGTAGACTTGTTCATCGCTATGTTGCCCATCCATTTTTTTTGCTGGTCCTGATTCTCCTCTTCAGCTGGTCCATTGTCTGCTCTTCTAAGACTGCTTAGCTTTGGTCATTTGTGCTTCAAGTGGAAGTTCAGGATTGATTTGACCAATAATCTGTCTGTTTTCCTTGTATGTGGCATTCTTAAGTCTTCGCCAGCACCACAGTTCGAAGGCATCGATACTCTTCCTGCACTACCTCTGTTGTCTAGCTTTCACACCCAGAAAGTCACAGAAAGTACTAGATTCTGAGTGCAAAGCAATTGTTTCAGAACAGCTTTATGGGCAGAAATGTAGAACTATAAGCTATTTTTTTTCTTCTAGAAGTTTCCATGTGATTTGCTTGGAGAGGGAAACTGTGATATTGTCAATATGGCCCATTCTGGTAGTTTAGGGGTATTTGACAGATCACATTTCCTGTGATAAAACTCACTTGAGTCACTCATTTTGTAGGTCACTTTTCTCACTTGTCTTTGGAATAGAAAATGTGACAAGGAAAAACCATTCATCTTTAACTCTATGCTATCGCTTTTTTATGAAAAGAAAAAAAAAATGTGACCAATGAATTTTCACAAGTAAATGTCAGTGTTATAAATCACATGGTATAAATCAAGCATTCTGTCCAATCTGGGGCAGTTTGTGTTTTGCATTGTTTATGCATAATTTGTCTGAAACGGATGTTTTGTTGCCATGCAAAGGAAAGAAAGATAACAAGGTTAAGACACTGGCAAGTGAGGTTACAAAATGAGTTCAGAGACTACGCCCACCCCCAGGCCTGAACCCCCACCCCCAGGCCTGTTCCTCCACCCCCAGGCCTGTTCCTCCACCTCCTGTCTCATGGGTTCTGTAGGCTCTGAACGTTGTTGTGTGTTGGATGCTGACACCCTGCGAGTCAATGTCCTCGCCTGTGCAGCTGCGTCCTGGCGGCGTGACCCGGGCTTAGGGGAGCCAAGGGGTCATGCTGTTCACAGATCAGCCACGGAGAGCGGCGTCCGCTGGGAGCAGCCGGGTCAGAGAGGGCAGCAACGCGGCTTTACGCCTCTCACGCACACACGCATGATAACACGGACATCCACACACACCGACACACATATATACACACACACACACACACATGCATGATAACACGGACATCCACACACACAGACATACACACACAGTAACCCGGACAGCCAAACAGACACACATAACTACACACACACACAACTACACACAGTACCACAGACATCAAGACACACACAGATACAGTAACACAGACATCCTCACACACACAATAACACAGACATCCTTACACACACAGACACACACATAAATATGCACACACATAACAGGCTGATGTTCCAAAGTACAAGCTGGAATGCATGCATAGTTCAACACAACAGTCAGAAATACAAATGAGCTTTCTTTGGTGCCCTCATAAATAACCAGTGTGACACGTACTATACATCCAGCAGCAAGCAGCATGCGTATATACACACACACACACACACACACTCACACACACACACACGTAGGTTTCTTTACCTGTCACCGGGGACTTCACACTGACTTCCACTTGAAAGTGGTATTTGATCTCTAACTCCACAGCAACGTGGAAAGACATGAAAAATAAAATCAAGCACAAAATTTGTCTCTTTTAGTTTGAATAATGGCATTTTTGTTGGGAGAAACATCCAGAGGAGGATCAAATAAGGCCGTGATGTTAATAAAACACAATCACACACCTATAAGCTTGCAGCCCAGTGACGATAATGACCTGTGACCGCATTCCGGGCATCATCCCCCTTCAAAGCGGCGGCCGCGCGATAACCCCGCATCGTTACCGAGGCGATACGGATTTAGCGGATGCAAAGCCACCGGCGCTAAAAGCGTTTCTTATGCGAGGCGCCTCTTTCTTGAACATTTCGCCGCTTCATAAATACCAACGAGCCGGGGCCTATCTCAAAAGCCAGCCGTGTCGGTATTTCACACTGAAACGTCACGTTCGGTGGGGG
>JAODJU010000050.1:4182647-4201742 GCA_026776725.1 Gnathonemus echidnorhynchus | reverse complement strand
AGTAGCCTATGCCTATAGGTTATTGCTTGGAAGAATGATTAAATTAAAATAGTTTTTGAACCAACACATCCTAAAGATTTGATTTTTTTTTCACCGCACAAATGTCAAATATCGGAAAATTAGAGTTCCGGCACTTATTTTTTCCCACTTCAAGCACTGGGTGGAGGTGCACCACCCGTGGAAGCCATGAGCTTCGAGTATAAACCGGCCCTAAGGCTGCATTCCTAGATCAAATGTGTCACAACGGCAAGATAAGGCCATGCTGTTTCGAAGCCTCCTTCAAATGCAGCCTAGAAATGCATTATTCTTTTGCCAAGATCCCAAGATTCATTGCGCGAACCTTTGAAAGACGCAGCCTGCAAAGGCTACGTAGCCTGCGACCTTCGAAGGATGCCGCCCCTGCATTCAAACACAGCTCCACTTTCCCTCTGCACAATGAATCTTGGGCAGTGTCCGAATCTTGGGCTGGGACACCACTCTCTGCACCTACTCTGTTCAGTGAGTGGTGGGAGCAGCGCATTCAGTCAGCAAAACAGCTGATATAGACGTGCATGAGCTGCACATGTGCAAACTCTTGCCAAGGGCCAATCAGTAATATCACGTATATGTATTTTTTCGTCCTTCTTTGTATTAATTTTAATTTGATAATTTTTCCATTATCACACAGGGGTTTGATTCATTTCTGTTTCTGAACCCGCTGAATTCAGATAATTCATTTAGACTGTACAGTAAATTGTTCTTTATTCAAACTTAAACCTTTATTAAACTTATATACACAGTACAAATATAAATACAAAAGCTCACAGCCACATGGAAAATTACACAAATATAAAAAAAACTAAAGCTTCCGCTGTCTGGGATGTACTGGAAGCCCTACCGTGACTCTTCATAAGAGGTTAGAGGATGGATGGATAATTTTGGCGTTCCAAGATTAAAAATTGCTCCAAATTCTGCAGATGTACAGTTGTCAGCTTTGTTTATTTATCTGTTGGAGTATGTTCATTTTCAATAACTTTAAATGTAAGTTACATCTACAGTCAGCCCTCGTGCATTCGCGCTTTGTGATTCACGAATTCATAGATCCGTGAAAATTTCAATGGAACCGAACTTATTTCAACTTCTCACATCTGCGAAATCCTCAAAACCCTACAGAAGTGTTTAAGTTTCATTTTCGTAGTAATTTATAAGGTTTCATGCTATTAAGTGTAAAATTGATAAGAAAAATTTAGTTACTGAAGATTCTACTGTGTTTTTGGGGAAAGTTCAAGACATCAGTTTAAAAAATCCCTTAAAAACGTGGCTTTCTTATGGAAACGTTCCTTTTTATGTACATACTTTTACAAGATGCGAATCCCATTCGCAAAGTTTATTCCCTTTGGAACGCTAATGGTTACATAACTATTAGAAAATAGTCAATTTACTATTTTGCAATAGTAAGTACACATTAACGTAAATTCAACGCACAGCTGAAGAGGAAGAATTTTCATATTTTCACCGTACTCCACAGCTAATTCATAATCATCATTATCTTAAATCAATATTCATCATTGATGAGTACCCATACTACTGTTTTTTATTACATATTTTTAATGTGTGTATGTATTTTTGTTCTCTCTCTTTTTCATGGTTAGCGCACACATAGTATTTTTACAACTTATTATTTTTTCTACTTGAGATATGGATATAGATACAGATTTACTGTAAATACATGGTTAATGTATGATTAATGTGACACTTACTTATACATTTGTGCTACCACATAACATATTGCGTATGGCCTATTGCGACTACTTCATAACTACAACTCCCTGTGCACCGGTTGGGGTAGCTTCGAATCCTTTCCTGCAGGTGGCCCCCCCCCACCTCCGCTGCCCATCTTTCCAAGGTCTTCAGGGCCTGCAGAACTGACCACGTGCAGGCTACCGTGAGACAAGGACACACAGTATTCAAAACAATCTCTTTACCAGGAAGTAAAAGATATTGGTAAAACGTAACTGCGTGTTTGGTATTCTTCATGTTCCATGCCTTTGGGCTACATAAATTATTTCATTGGTCAGTACATTTATTTTATTCTAAACAGATACACAGCTGGCATTTAATTAATGTAAAACGAGTAAAATGTTAAGAGTGTACGCTACTGGCTAATCGTCACGTAATGTTTGCTCGTTTTAGTGAGAGCATGCCAGGCGTGATCCGTGCAATTTCTCTCTGTCAGACAGGATGTAAGCGTTCTGTCCGTCTCATTTTCACTTCCATTGGCTGTAAGAGCTTTGGATATCCTTTGGAGACGTGCCATATAGGTTTGGCACAGACTTTCGCCCCCCCTTTTTCGGAACAGACAAGTGTGCTGTGCGATTGCCGTTATTCTCCATTTTTATTTTGACTTTGTGCAAGCTCAGCGTTCCTGCGAGACTAGGTCTAGGAGGTAGGGTGTCAACGCGAGTGAGCACTGAAGACCAACCTAAGGCTATTCGCTGTGTTAACGGTGCCCCCACCTAGCTGTGTCAAATAGACCTGCCACATCCATCGTCACTTATTTCCAGGGCTCAGCTGCAAATGTCGCCGGCTGAGGATGAGCAGAAGAGAGCTTGACACTTTTGTGAGAGGGCTGACACAGCTGACAGGAAGGGATTATTTGTTTGACTTGTGTATCCATCCGTGGCTTGCGGTATAATTCGGGCCGGCATTGCTCAGTACCCTGCTGACCCTTGTGATCCAGCATCACCAGAGAACACTGTCACAGTGAGTTGTGATCCCCTGGAAATGGGGCAGCCTTTCACATACACTTCATGTGACATCCGGTAGAAGGACGGCAGCCATGGTAAAGCATGCAGTTCAGAGCGGGAGCAAGCCTTCCTCTCTGCCCCTTACTCCATGGCCGTGTCTGAACATGGAGGCTGCATCCGTCAAAGGCTGCATTCGAAGACCAAATACTTCACAGTAGCACGACAAGGCTGTCCCATTTCAAAGGCTCTTTAACATGTGGTCTAGAAATGCGTTGTACTAGATCCTACTCAATGGATATCTGGATCCCGAAATTCATTGTGCAGAGGTAAAGTGGGTATGTCCTGGCTACTCAAGGGTAATGGTGGGAACAGCTGGTGATGGCCAGACCATCCCATTTGGCAATGCTTTCTATTCGACCTTCAGACACCACGGTCAAAGGCTACTGAATTCAGACACAGTTATTAATATTAATTCAGTCCCTGAATTCAGACACAGCTCATCTCCCCATCATCTGACGTAACGGTACTGTGTACTGCAGTCCTCCATTACTTTTTGGTCCATCCTGGTGATGACTTTGACCTGATTTTTAGGGCGTGCTTTAAATTAGGGATGGGCCAATCCACATTTTCTCAGTTCCAATCTGATTCTGATACAGATTCCGATACAAGAGCTCTTTTTAACATTTTAATATAATAAATATATACATAATATACATATATATATATATATATAATATTTTTGAACTAATAAATACAGATAAAAAATGTATGCCAAAAAATCTTTAATTAGACTACTACAAACATACATAACGTACTGTCCCACCTTATTTGTACATTTTGTTTTAAGCATTTTTGAGGCATTTGCAGTTCAATATGAATATCTTCTAAGGAAATATACACAAGTGTCGTATGCTGAAAATTTCCCCCAATGTTTCTCCTATTGCCAGTATTACTCGCATTGTCTCGCACAGTTGTGTGCAATTTGTTTAGTGGGATTTTCCACTAAACCCTACTCCCACCTCTCAAAACTTTGTTTTTTCAAAGATTGCAAATCGCTGTGCAACTAGTTGCTGTTAAAAGCATAAAATATTTCTAGGTTCGTCACCCTCTGATGTTTTTACGCTCCTCGTACTGCGTAGGATATGCGCATGACGTCACAGTAGGCGGAAGTCACTCCGCTTGTATCCACTGAGTAGCAAAAAAACGGAATGGCAGCGTTAATGTTCAGCTTAAATACCGCAAAACACATCTAAAATGGGAAAGTTCTGTCATGCGATTGATTGTACAAATAAGTTAATTTAACACGAAACAGGAGCTATCTTTTTAGAGACCGCCAAAAACTAAATAAGTAACGAACGTGGATCGGCCACGTATGGTCGATACACGATCTGTCAATTAGGTCTATACTTTAAATAATATTACTGGTACGTGTTGTTGTTTTAACAAATTCCATAATCCATCCATCTTTTCAACATATCCTATAACCTATCCTGGTCAAAGTCATAGGAAATACTGTATTAATATAAATAATATTTTTTTCTGAGATGTTTTTAGGTCTGGGGATCGAGAAGGAGGTTGTTTTGGTATTAGCTTACCTTATCATGCTCTTGCGACCTGCATCATATAGTACTTCTTCTGCTTAACATGCATTCAATTTTACCATTCACTGAATATAATTTTTATCTTTTCAGGGAGAATGGTTTGGATTGGTGACAATGCAGTGTATTTTGATGATGTAGGCTTAGTATTGCTTATTGGTCACAGAGCAGTTTTGGCCCTGACCTTTATCAGACTGAAAACCTTGATACCAAATAAATTTAGCACATTTGCAGCTGAGCCCTGGAAATAAGAACATCAGTCAATGTATTTGGATCTCACTGGCAGATTAAAACATAAAGGGACGTGTTAAAGTCCACAAATGTTTAATTAATTATGACTCCGAAGGAATGCGCACAAAGTTTAATACTTTCCTTATACGCTCATTTTGAAGAAAATGGCACCTTTTAAACTCTGTGTTTTCACGCTTCTGGACCTGCGCCCCACTTGCATGTGTGTAATTTGTCTTAATCGTAATATAATGATTGTCGTTATCAGAGTCATTCCCCTGGCTGACATTATCCGCGATAACCCTGGAGTAATCGCTGGCTGACAGTTAGGCACTGTTCACTTCCAGCGGAAGCTGTCAGTGACACCCAAGATCTGCTTGTGTTGTCCTTGGCTCCAGTCATTAGGGAACGCTGGATTGTGACGGACACGCGTCCAGAAAGGTGTCAGACGGCAAGGGACACATTTACATGGGTATGGAGCTGCTATTCAGGGTCGTAAGTTTAGTAATGCAGTATAGCTTACTACGTGTTTGTATTACATCTACAGAACTTTAAGTGATTAACCATTAAATTATGAAACGTTATCACTAAGCTGTCTGAGGCACTATGGTGCAGCCTCAGCCGAAAGAAATGCGACTCCGTTCAAAGACAGTTTCACCCTGTTTTTCTTGGCTTTGCCACCGAATCTTTAAAGGAAAACGAAAATATGATGGATTGCATGTGAAACGCGTGACTGGCGGCTTCTGTTTCATCCCTACAGCTAAGTGTCCCACATTAATTGCTTCGCAAACATGTAATTAATATCCAGATATGGTATAATCAAAACACGGACTATTTGATTTGCTATAGCGTGTCAACGTTTTAAGATTTGTTTCGACAATTTGCAACCAGATGTTTCATTAAAAATGTTCGAAACACACAGTAGGCAGTTCTTGGAGGATTTTCATTTTACATCTTCATGTTTTCTAGTAATGTCAGGGGTCTTTACGACACTGTTATTAGTATTAATGGGTAGAATTTATATGGGGAATACATGAAGGTTTGGCATTAAAATCTTCCCCTTTAATTTAGATGCCACACTGCTATAGGTGAGTTGACATAAATGGATGCTATTCTAAGACCAGAACCCTGGCGCTGATATATATACAATTGAAACCATGTTTTTACAGTGGTATTACCCCATTCAGCATCACGATAAATCAGACTTCGGTGCTACAGCCTACAATCGCATTCCTGAGTGAGATTATGCTCTCGAGCCTTGAGCCCAACCCCCTAAATCACCGCTCTCTGCTCGGAAAGAGACCGATCCGTCAGCAGGCGGACGTGTGGGGCTTGTAACGGCCTGAAAGCAGGCTCTGTCAAATCCATATGTATGATTCTTTTAATCAACGCTGACTTCCGACTGCAGCATTCTCTCTAAATGGAGCTGGGCATCTGAGATCCGATGATCAGTGTCTCGCACTCCGCTAAATCACCTTCCTCTTCCTCCTATCGGTGTGAAGTACCTCGATCTCCCCCAGGATGTGTGCAGCAGCAGTGATGCAGCAAAAAAGCCATTTCAGACATCTGACCTCTTGTTCTTCTGGGCCGTAAACCAGATATTCTCGTTTTTAGACAGATCTTTTTTTTTTTTTTTGATGATGGCCACCAGGTCAGACCTGCGTCTCCATAGATTATGTGGACACAGGTCTTCATGCAGAACCTTCTGCATCAAGCTCTTTTCCAACTAGGAGGTAAGACCAATAGCATGTTTATCTAAGTTGAATAGGTGGATGGAAGGGAAACTATTGCTCGTCGTGGGATGTAGTCTGGAGTAGATGCAAATTCAGCTAAACTGCAAGTTATTGGGCTGCTTAGCTTTTCCATAAAGTTCAGATTAGCTTTCTCACCTTTCGTCAGTCGTAATAAGATCCATTAATACCCTCCAACGTACAACCACCTCCAGCTAAGATCATGAAACGGAGGAGGCTGAATGGACATGGGCCTCGAGGTTTGGGAGCCCCCTGTTGGCCACAAATAGTCACTACACTAGGGGAGGGCCCAAAGTGACTTTTTCAGTGCATCCCCAGGGACAATAAACACCACCACAGTGCGTACCATTGTACACCATTACAATGCTTTACAGCCATTTTTACAGTGTGAGCTACTTTTTTCAACTGAAAAGCGATTGTTTTGAGGATCCACCTGTTGATCGCGATTTGCCTTCACAAGTTCAGCGCTAGGGATGCCGTTCTCCAGCAGAACTGAACATTAGCTCTCCAGCATCGATGCCCTCTGGTTTGCTTCCACGCAGGACTGTACTTCCTGTTTGTGAAACCTCTCTGCATCAACCCCCCCCCCCATTTCATTAATGAGGATGGAAGACTGGATAAGAATTGGAGTGTTTACAGCTGCTATTAATCTCGCTTGTCAAATCTTTAAGAGGCTCCCCGGGGGTAGATTACAGAGCAAGCTAAAATTTGCCTTGCATGCAACAGAACAACATCTCTGCGTCTGTTTTTTTAGTTTTAAATTAACAGTCCACCGCAGCGTGCTCCTTGGAAGTGCTTTCGAAGATCCGCGTACAAAGAGAAAATGTAATCGCGCTTTCTATGGTCATAAATAATCCCATCGGCAAACCTCAAAAGACGCTTAAGAACCAAGTTTTAATGTTTGGGGAAAACATGGGTTTGTGTAACTTTTCCATTCGGAAACAACAGTTTCATGTTATATTTTTTTTAATCGCTTTCCAACTTTAAGTCCAGATGAAAGAACCTCGAATGAGGTTTGAAATAATTAATCCCCCTACTGCCTGTCTGACACCTTTTTAAATAAATCCAGAGTTTCCCCCTACAGAGGCTACAACTGGTCTTAATGTGTTGTTTTTATTGAGAAGATGTGTTTGCATAAAGATTATCATGCACAGAGCAATCTGATGGGTCTGCAGAAGCTGTGTTTTTATGGCTTTAGATTTTGTTGCGAGTTGCATTGGGGGTGCCTATTTTGGGGGGGGGGGGGGTGTGGGCTCACTTTAAAAGGCTTGGATGCTTGCGGCTCAATCACATGCTGATCGGGGCTGCTTTCAGACGGCACGTTTCTCGCCCTCGCTAACGCTGGTGCTCAGGGAGAGACCTCTCTGAGATTAAGAAGGCCCCTGGTTAGTCTTCTTACAGCTAAATGACAATGTTTTATTTCCAAATGAAGACCCACCCTATTCGGAAGGTTTCTGATTTCAGGAACACACAAGCTCATGTGGTTCCTCTTGTCTCTCTGCTCCCCATCTTTTGGGGGTCCCAGCTCTGTGGACCCTTAGCTACTCCCTGCTGGTTCTTGCCTTCCCCCCCCCCCCGCGCTGCCCGGTAATCAGCTGGGACTCACGCCGGAGACGTGAACAAGGTTGAACTCCCACCTTATGCTTTACGCCGTTCTGCGGCCTGTCCAACATTCTCCTTTTATTACTCCGGCAAGAAAGGCTTAAATCTCAATTTGGGCCGACACACACATGCGAGAGAGACGTGGCCGTTAGACGAATGTGGACAGAGAGCTCCACATTTATCGAAGGATGTTTTAAAAAAAATAAAACAGGGAAACTAGTGGGGTTGCGATTCTTAAATGCGCACGATAATTATTCATCTGTCGTGGTTGGAAATGAACGCGATGGTTCTGGAATGGAATCGTGATGAAGCAGGATAGATCTCATTCCCTGTGAGGCAGTAAATCCCGTGCTGCTGGAGCAAGGGCACACATGACTAAGGTTGACTGGGGTTAACCTGGAGCAGCAGCTGTCCTGTTTAAGGATCCTTATGTGCTAGAGCCAGGTATGAACGGGCCGACCTGCAGAATGCTTTAAGGCACGAGCTAGCGAATAGGACACATGTTGGCAGGAGATGTTCTGTCCTTCAAGCGAGATCAGTGGTCTTTTTGGGCAGTGTTTCCCAACCCAGTCCTCGGGGACCCACAGACAGTCCACGTTTTTGCTCCTACCAGGAGGTGGGAGGGAGCAAAAATGTGGACTGTCTGGCATGGAGCTTGGAGGGAGCGAAAACATGGACAGTCTGCAGGTCTCAGAGGACACGGTTGGGAAACACTGTCCTTGTGAGATAATCCTTTCATAATACTCGCCATCTCAAAGGTCATCTGAGGAACCTGGTTGCGTTTAACAAATGCAGACATATCTTCTTCTTGTCCAGCATTGTGATGGGGGGGCTGCAAAATTTTTCTTTGAGGTAAACCGACAAACAGACAGGAACCACCTTTCATCAGCCCTGCAGCAGCGGCGAGGACATCAATCGCTTACATCCAGGCGCCAAAGACGATAGAACAGGCTGTTCGCCCGATTAACTCACGCATATTAATCTGGATGAAGTCGTCTCAACTTGGCTACTAAATTATAGCAAGAATATAACACAGGACTGAGAGAGACATGTTTTATTTCCTAGCATTTTTTAACAGTGACTGGTGTAGTTTCTTTGTTTATATACATCTTCATCATGAAATCAAGAATTATTGTATAGATTAAAGGTAAACAGTGCAAGCAGAGAGATTTTTTTCAACAGCTGATCTGATAGGGAGGGGTAGAGTTAGTGGGGGAGCGGGGGGGTGGAATGTGATTCAGTGAATCGTCTGTAATTGTGTGTGAACGGGAGTTTTGCATCTCTTCTTATATAGAAATGTTGTTTTTTTTATTATTGTCAAGTGCTATTTTTATGTTTTCATGTTTTCATTTAATGAAAGGTAAGTATTTTCACAGTGCATCTCACCCCATATCGTTATTCATTCTGAGCCGAAAGTAAAAAAAAAAACACTATTTCTATGGTAATTTTTATTTGCCCTACTGTCAAAAATACGTAACAAACGATGTGAAGGTTCTGCAAGACCTGAAAATAAGCCTGACGTAAATTGGAGGCGTGTGATGATGATGGTGAAAGTTCGGGGAATGAGCTGTCCTGCCGCATGTTAGCAAATTGCAGGCGATGCATGTTTGGGCTGCACTGGGGTTGAGGCTTTGCAGTCCGAGTCCCCCAGAGGATATCCTACACTGCACACATATATTTACTGCTGATGGTGAACAATATCAACCCCCCTCCCCCCTGCCCCGATCGACACACGTCAGCTTACAGAAATTCCCTACATTCCACAGCAAAAGCTTCTTTAAAAAAAAAAAATATGGTGAGAGAATGTACCAAGTGACAGGACATGGGGGGGGAGGGTGCAATCTTGGTCACAAAGGATCCCTCAGCTGTGGGAAAGTACTTCGCATGTCGCGGGGGGGGGCACGCGGCCTTTGGCCCCCGCCTGCCTGGCTTCCGGAAGAAAGCGACCCCAAGACAATAAACATCCCCACGTTGTGGGACGCCACGCTGGAGGTTCAGGAGGAAAAACGCAGGCGGGGAGAAGCGGGACTCCGGGGAATTCGGATAGGGTAGCTACCGCCCAAGCCTGCCAGCGTGGCTGAGCCGCGGCGGAAACCGGCAGAACGGGAAGGCAAGTGTCGCGGTTCACCAGACCGGCCAGGAAGGCGTCCATCAGCGTATTCAGAGATCGATACCACAGCCATCCTGTGTTTAACCACTATCTTTTTTTTCTCTACTTTTTTATTGAACTTTCGGGGCTTGCAGTTCAAGGTAAGCTGGGCCCCATAGGTCAGGGGGAGAACCGGGTATTTATAGGCACCTCACGCTTGAAGGGGGGGGGGGGTGGTGTTGCACTGTACTAGTTTAGGATTGGTCCGAGAGGGATAGTTTCCTTTGCAGCAGAGAGGTGCTGAGATTTTAATGAGAAGTCCCAGCATGTAGCTTGAAGCGTCAACATATTTCTGCATGAAACAAACCATTTAACGCGACAAAGTCGGCGTGATTCGTCGCGTGGGAAATGCTGCTTAACCATCTGTAGGAAGGTTCAAAACGGTAATGAGCAAAGACTTTGATATTTAAGGATGAGTTAAATGTCAGTAGAGGGAGACAAAGCTGACCTTCTTTAGGTATTTTTTTTATTATTTTGAGCTTCACATTCACACAACACAGCAGGATATGAGAGCACTTGGGGGGGGGGCGGGTACGGACATAATGTCAGACAGAAAAATAAGGGGGAAAACAGGAGGGCAGTCTGCAGTGCCTGGATCTTTAAAACGCCGAGCTCCGGCTGTGAACGGGAAATGTTTAGAAGGATCACTATTGATATTGATTGTCGAGGTAATAATGTTGATGATAATTGTGAAAAAGCAGCGTGGTAGGTTTGTCAGTCCCGACATCATCACCAGGCCCTCGCTGTGAGGTGATTCCTCGCATCCAGCAGCCACTTGTTTGCAGTATTCAACTCTATGTCAAAATGTGATGCAAATTTCCAGTCTGACTGTGTTTATCCTCATTATAAACCACGTTGATCCACAATCTCGTAAGACACTGAATAAAGAGCAGGACCCAAACTGACTGTGTTGTTTGTTTTTCTGGAACAGATGCACACGTGTTGGACTCTGCTCCCCATGACTCCCAGTTTCCCCCCCGTCGTCCCCCACCATGACTTATTGCCAAAAATTTCGGGTCCCTAAGATTTCTGAGCCATGCCACGTGATGATGCCAGACGCGCCAGGTCACCAGGGCGCGACCCTTGTCCCCCCCAAACTTCTGCAGCTGAGTAATTCCACGGCAGAGACCCGTATGCTGACATGTATGTTTATTTAGTGCCTTTAAAAACAGGCCACTTGACAAGAATGTGTGGCAGTTCATTACTGCATCATTTTTATGGGATTGTGCAGGAATAAGGGGAAAGAGGAAGGAAAGATGTGTGTGATTTATTCATCTCCCACATCAGTCCTTCCTGTTCCCTTTTCTTTGCAGGTTTCTGACTCTGTGTGTGGTCATCGTACCATCCGGACTCTGATGGTCCTGGCTGATGGTCGTCTGTGACGATGGTGACGAAAAGCTTGAATGCCGGCATGTGCCCTAAAACGAAACTTTGGAAGACTTGTTTTGTTTGTTTGTTTAGCTGTTTTATGTTTTCCTTCATTTCAGTGATTTGGGCTCGTTCGAAATCGATAATGACAGTAAAATTGGAGTCTTTGGGACGTCCAGAGAAAAGCAGCTACCGTGTGTATATGCGTGTATCTCATATGTATGTGTGTGTTCCTCAGTGTCTGTGTTAGTCTTTTTTTCTGTGGGGAGGGAGATGATTGATTATGAACCACATTCTGCACGATGGAAAAGAGCCTCTCATTTCTGGGAAACCTTGGGAGTGGAAAAAAGCCCGTCACTGACAAGCTGCAGTGATATACATACTGTATATATATACGTCCGTGAATGCGGAGACCGAGTTCAAGAGGGCCGGCTTCATCATTTAAGTGCCTCTTGTCCCCAGGTGATGAGACGGGACCCGGTCAGGTCCTCCACTCTCCTCCGGACTCCTCCGGTAGACGACGTCTCTCTCCTTCATCCCCGCAAATCCTTTAATCTCCTCCTTGCTTAATATGCATTTACATTATTTTAAAATCAATGTCGGACTCTCACTGGAGGAAATCAAGCAAATATTAAGCAAAGATTACGGAGCGCTGTTGATGTCTGCTGAAAATGTTGTTGTTGGCCGGGACTCACGGAAACATGATTTGGTGAATGGGGCCAAACACAGTAATGTGGGAAACGATGTGGACCGAGAGACGTGGGAACTGGTCCAGCACTGGTGTCAGTGTTACATTTAATGGTATAAATGTTGATACTGGCCCAAATGGGATCAGGACCAATGTTGGATTTAATAATATAAGTAATGATATTGGATTAGATTTAATTGTGATCAGTAACAGTAATGACATAAGATCTAATTGTGTTAGTAATGGTACAGGATCTAACGGAATGGATAAAGGTTTCAAAATTGAATGCAAGAATGGCTGTATTAGAGTTATTGGTAATGGTGATGCTGTTGGTTTTGGTGTTGGTGGTGGATCCAACAGTTATCGGTAACAGAGTGCACAAATGCACGAAGCTTGTGTGGTCGCGCCCAAATCCTGCCTCGTAGTTATCTGTGAGTGATAGATCCCTCAGAACTTAGCCAAAAAGATGCTGGCCAGCTGGATCGATTTTGCTCCCCTTCAGGAATTACGAATCGTAGAAGAAAGACGTGGTCTTCCAGTTTTGACGCACTCCTGTAATTATCGGTGAGGAAATAAATGCGAATCTCGCCGAAAGTGAAATGTAAAGGGAACTGGGCAGCTTGTTCGCCAGGTCGTTTCTTGAGATTCAGCACCGTGTCAGAAAAGGTGAAATTACACGCCATGAGAAGTATGGCAGGATGATGAGGCTCAAAATGATGGATTTTATTAGGACGGTTGAGGGGAATATCAAATAAGGATGGCAGTGACCAGAGTGTCACGTACTGGAGCTCTATACCCATGGAAGCTTCTTAATGCTGCACGAAATACGAAACATGATATAAACAGCAATGTTTATACACAGATACTCTCAACTATCCCCCGCTGACCTTTGAACCCCAACCAGAATAGAAACGCCACTCTTCGCGCCCAGTGGCCAGACGGTGACGATGATACTACTTACATCCGAGACGTGCCGACTTGCTCGACGCGTCGTCTCTCCCTGGCCTCCGGTCAGCCGCCCTGCCGCTTTTGCCCCTCTTAAATTGTTTGTTTGCTCATTAGCACATTTGCTTGGGTCGAAACCTCAGGATTTCAGAAGGCCTGACTGTCTCACCAGGCAGCATGTTCTGTGCTGCTGTCAGGAAAAGTAATCAATCTCCGATAAGCAGGCTAACAAGGCTACAGAAATGGTGTTCTTTTATTTCTATTTGGCTGCAGCCCTGCCCCCCCATTGATGTGGTGACGCAAGTGAGACCCTGACCTCGTACCAAGCAGTGCTTGAATATCACAGGCCACTAGAACAAGCTGAATTAGATTTTGAAGGGCTTAGTCTGCCCTTGTTGCCATGCTAATCGGAGTGCTCCATGTGTGCTCCGCTCCTGCCATCCCCGCAGGTCGTTTCCTGATCTGTTACCCCGCTACCTTCTCCGCTGAGGAACAATGGAAAAAAAACACACTTGGATGAAAGCAGACCTGTGTTTTAATTTTTATTTAATATCTCATCATTCAGGGTTTCAGTAAATGAAAGTTGCTTCTGTTGGTGTGTCTGTTCCTGGAAGGTGAGAGACTAGGCAGGAAAGGCTGGAAGCCACCTTGTGGTGGACCTTATAGCATTAGCATTCCGCTAACACGATGAGGTCGCAGCAATTTGAGCGGAGCTCGACGTGACGCCTGTACGGCATCAGACATTATTAGTCGCTCCACAGGTGTAGAGGTGACAAGGTGGCTGTCAGTTAACATGCATAGATGAGGAACACATGGCTTTTCAGAGAGAGTAGGTAATTCGAGATGAAAGCTGAAAGATTCTTCCAGACCACGTTCTCAGCTGAGCAGATGATCAACTATTTTTCTAGCACTCTTGAAGGGCTTAAATTTCTTCTGATAGGAGTTGGATCACCTGAGATGGTTAGTAATGGGACTTATCGATCAGCTCTCAGGATGTCCTGCTACATATTTGAGCTGGAGGAAGTGAATACATTTGACAAAGTCGTAGTTAACGATGAGTTTATTGTGAAAAATGAATTTGTGAAATGAACGTTTGATGATTAAGTGACCAGTCTGCTGTGAGAAATTAGAACTTCTGATATAAAAGCACTGAGTATGTTTTCCAGGCCAACTAGACATTGATTTGGGCTGATTTACATAATGAATTTGGTGAATGATCCCATATGAGATTCAACAGACTTCTCTGCTTTTTTCCCCCGCATCATTTAGCGTATGCAAACATTACATCTAAAACCATTTCCATGTGAATCTCGTAAATGTCGTGCCAGCATGGCGTAATTAATTAGCTAGTTAGTCAAACCGATAAAGTAATTAATAGACGTTTTTTAGATGTGACAGACACTAATTGAGGCACATAGCTCTTCAGATAATAAGACACTCTTGCTTATTCTGGAGACGTGTTCATCGAGGGTTCTCCTATCGTTCTCCTATCGTAAACAAGACCCCCCCCCCCCATGTCCAATTCATCAAGGATTCTCCTATCGTAAACAAGACCACCCCATCACATGTCCAATTATAAAGCACTAAAAGAAAACTGAATTCCCTCTTAACTATACTTGTTTAAAGCTCTGTTTTGGGAGATCTAGATCAGCTTAGGTGTCCGCTGTGCACTTTGCTTTGTGCCGGACTGTGGTGCGCTATCGTCGTCCATTCGCATAAGCTGTTAACGTTCTCAGCAGGTCCCTGGTTCTGGTCTTGTTTGAATGAGTTGGCTTTAGAGGAATTCACCGAAAGCGCACTCAAAGCGCTCCCTGGAGCTGAGAAGCGTGGATCTGCAGAACAGCACATTCATTTTAGGACTATAATTAATGCAGGGAAATGATCAATGGCAGCAAACATGACAAATTATATTACGGTGTTTACATTCTGTCCCACGCATCCAAAGCTCTTTATTTTCGCCTCTTTTGTCTGGTGAGCAGTTCTGCAGACTCATTTTGGTCCAGGTTTCCAAATTGCAAAAGCATAAATGGAAAAAATACAGACAGTCCCCATGAGTATAAAAAGTAGCAGTGGCTGCTAATTATTGGTAGCTGACATTGTGAGAGAACTCTTCAGTAAGCTTTACCTAGACCAGGGGTGGCCAATCTTATCCGCAAAGGGCCGGTGTGTACAGTATGCAGGTTTTTCGGATAACCTGTAGGTCAGCTGTTCAAACACAGGTGTGAGGATTCTTCAGCCAATCAGTCCTCTAATTAGTAATCTAATTAAGGAGTTGCAGCGAAAACCCGCATACACACCGGCCCTTTGTGGATAAGATTGGTCACCCCTGACCTAGACCCATGGCTGTCTCTCTGACCATGCGGGGGAGAGAATAGAAGATTAAGAAATCACCATAAGTCCATCCATTTTCTGTAACCACTTGTCCTATTCTAGGCTACAAGCACAAGGCAGGGGGAACAACCCAGGATGGGACGCCAACCCTTTACAGGACACACTCATACCTGTGGGCAATTAACCACAGCATGTTTTTGGACTGTGGGGGGGGGGGAACTGGAGTACCTGGAGGAAACCCCACAATGACAGGAAGAACATGCAAAGTCCACACATATGGAACCTGGAGAGACTCAAACGCTGGACCCAGAGATGTGAGGCGACAGTGTTTACCACTGCACCACTGTGCCAGCACCAACAGCCTCACTGGAAATATCAGACAGTTGAATGCACATCTGTTACGTTTAATTGTTTTATGGGAAATGTTCAAAATATAAATTATTTAGGTTCTGATCCACTTGGTGAAGGATACTGGACAGTTGAGCTCTTTTTGAACCTGCCCAAATGGCCATGCAGTTTTTACCATTTTTTTCTGATGGCTTAAGCACATTTTTGTAACTATTGGCTATTTTTGCAAAACTCTACACACAAACAAAAAAAAAACTTACACCAAATCAGCAAAACATTGTAGGTCTCTTGCAAAAGCTAATAAATCTTACTTAACTTAAAGATGGTATTTTTGTACCAGTCAGTTAACACAAACCATTATAACCAATAAGCACACAATGCACCAACTACACACTGATGGTATGACTGGAAAACACATCTGGCTTTTGCTTTCTCTGTGCACAAGGTATGTCAATTTGAGGTCATACTTTTGTCATAAATAGTTCTGTAAAAACATAGGGATTCAAATTTCAAGTATGAATGTTTATTCACACACATCAAAACAAACACAAGACAACATACAATTTCACTGAGAGACAGAGAGAAAAATCAGTCTTGTTGTCTTTCTGGTTTCAGCCACAGGATTTCGTCAACATCGCATGCAATGTTTTCATGCACTACAGTATGCACTTCCAGATTCATTACCAATGATACCATAGCTTACCTGCACATATTCATATCGCAGTTGTTTTACATGTTCACTGTTTCTTTCAAAAGGGACTCTGTAAATTTGTTTCATCCTGATTCTGTTGCGTGCCAGTACACAAGATAATACAGAGATGCTCACATTGTTTATGCTTTTGAAGGCGGTGTCATCCTCTATTATGCGCTGCTGTATTTCTCGTAGCCTAATGGAATTATTTGTGATCACCATATTGACTATATGGGTCTCTTGTTCTTCAGTTAACATTCTTCCTCTGCCCCCATTGCTGATTGCAAAGTGAACTAATTATCTAAAACAGTTTTCACATGTGACAGTGCGGCCAGACAGTTGGCAAAATAGTGTAAACAATTGTCAGAAATGTGTATAGTTTTACTAGGAGTGTGTTGATCATTTGGAAATTGTGTGTAAAGCAGTGAGTTGTGTTTACAGTTCCGCTGTGAAAAAGAGTGCTGTGCAGTGGATTGTATTTACACATTTGTAAATTGTGTGTTACGAAAGTGCAAACTGAGTGCAAAGCAGTGTTTGTGCTTTTAATTTTGCAAACCCAGTGAGTGATTTTGCTATAACTATTAATAGTTTTAGAAATTGTGTTATAAGAATCATTGTTAGTGTTTAAGCATTCAGAAAAAACTGTAACCACTGAACTACCAGGCTGAACTAGATCAAACTGTTACCCTGTTTACATAGATGACAGTCAATACAACTGAGGTATTATACTGAGGTATGCGGTCAGTCAACCAGTGGGAGACTTTGAATTTTTTGTCTTATCAAAAACTGTATAATAAATTCACCCATTAAAAAGGTGTGTCATATTTCAACAAAAATCTGCTCGTGTTTATCAATTCTTAGACACGCACTTTGCATCTGCTTTGAATTACGGTCCCATGTAAGTCAAGTGAAGCGTGGAGAGCATGAAAATGAAACATAATGAAAATATATAAAAATATACTAAAGTAAACAGAATGCACGAATGATGGATTGTCTGTAAATCTGGTGTGGCATGGTTTTGGAGAGGTCACCATAGATGTTCTGTGTCCTGCAGAGCATGGCGTGCAGGTTCCCCTACAGGAGCCCAGTACAAGCTGGTGGTCTTGGTGTTTGCTGCACGGATTATGCATGACAGTTTGAACAAGGTCTTAAAACTCCTCTTCTTATCAATCCATCTGTCCTGTTTCCATAGCTACTTATCCAGTGAGTCACGGCAAGTCTGTACACAGCAGAGAGATGCTATCAAAGGGAACAGGGAGCCAGTGTGGCACAGGGCACACACACACACATACATACATGCAAATGTCACACACACACAAACACACACACACACATACATGCCAATGTCACACACACGCACACACACATGCAAATGTCACACACACGCACACACACACACAAGGAAATGTCACACACACACATACATACAAATGTCACAAACACACTCACACATACATACATGCAAATGTTTCACACACACACACACACACACACATATTCTCATTTCATTTCTATGGGCGAAACCCTACTCCCAGCACTGAGTACCCTAACCCCTCCCCTGCCCTAACCTTCAGCACACTTTCTTTTTCTATAATGTTAGCATGCCCAGGGTGGGGTGGGATGGGGGGGTATGTGCGGCCAGTTGACCTTGGACCCCCAAGGTGTTTTTCTCCTACTTGGGAATTATTGGTTCCTCTCCGCCGTTTTCTTTCTTTCTTTCTTTCTTTCTTTCTTTCTTTCTTTCTTTCTTTCATGTCTGATGCGCTCCCTATAAGTTTGTCCGTGTCACACACGTTTGGGTTCATTGTCCTCTCTCGCACCCGGGCCCTGCTTCTGTGCTGACAGGTGATGGGGGGGTGCTGTGTGTCTGTTAGCCCCCGGTCCTGATGGGAGATGGGGGAGACTTTGGCAGGAATCCCGTGGTTTTGTGCCTTTTAGCCTAGGCCCCTGTTTGTTTCTGTATATGTTTATGTGTTTGGAGGCAGGGAACAGCGTTTGATGCCACCCAATTACGTAGCGTAAAGCGTTCATTACAGGCATGCGCCTCCTCTCGTCACAGACGTGCACCATTCTCACCGCAACTTCAGAGGTGCTGCTTCAAAAGGCCGCTTAATTCAGCTCTGTGGGGAGAAAATCTGTAATGACTACTTTGTTCTCTGTTGAAAATGAATATAGTTGTGGAAATTGTGGCAGAGACTCCCTCCGAAACAGAGCTTGTGGTACTATATTCTGAAAAAACCGGGGAAATTAAGGCTTTGAAACGGGAAAAAAAATCCTGCCAAGGTCCGGCTGATTCCAGCTCCTGCGCTTTTAGTAGCATTAGCAATAAGACATTCTGCTCTGTGCCGGAAGCCGGGATGCGGAAGAAATGAAGCAAGGCCATCGATGCCGACGCAATACGGTACAGCCTGGTTTGCCAGCACCTTCTTTGTGTAAATGTCACTAATTAATCTCCTAATTTCTATAACATCCATACTAAATCACCATCAAAACATGTTATTGTTATTTTGTGTCAAGCAATGACAAAAAGACAGAGAACAAAAGAATTTAATACACAGTATTTTCAACTGGAAAAAAAAATCCTATCAGGGCTGTATATAGTGTCCATCTATCTTCTAACCACTTAATCTGGTCAGGGTCGGGGGGGGGGGGGGGGGGGAGGCTATTTTA
>JAODJU010000050.1:4169092-4181238 GCA_026776725.1 Gnathonemus echidnorhynchus | reverse complement strand
AGCTCAACATATATATATATATATATATATATATATATATATATATATAGAATTGCATTGAATGTCCTCTGGGAAAAAATGTAGAATTATGAGGGCCTCCTTTGAAAAAACACTGATCTTGAATGTTGGCATCATTGTTAAAGAATCTGTTCTGTTCATCTCATTTCTGAACTGGACTGGATTGGACCAGCCTGGGCCAGACTGGAGTGGCCTGCACTGGAGCGGCCTGGACCGGACTGGAGCAGCCCAGGCTAGGCATCCAGCTGCTCTCCCCCTGTGATGTGTGACTCACACCCACCACAGTGAAACATTAAGCTCCCCGCGCATTAGCATCCCACAGCTGCATTACTGCTCACACCATCCAGTAGTAATTACTTTCCTGGAAACAGTCAGAAATCAGCCTCCTGTCCACAAGGATGGACACAGCTACCATGGTGGTGATTAGGGACTATATAACAATATATAATATCATGGGATGTGGCGCATATGCTGCTTCTATGGGAACGGGGATTCGTGCTTTCAATTACAGCAAAGGAATGCAGATGTGGATAATGCCGGGTGATTGTAATGATTACCTTTTTCGGTAAATGGCCATAATTTGAACCAGCACCCTAATTTGCTGGCTTAATAAATGACTAAGGCACTGGGTTTGATGCGAGGATATCAGCCAAAAAGGCTGTGTGATGGATTCTCAGTGCAGGCCTTCAGAGGCAGGCCTGGTCAAAGTATATCTTGCAGGTAGATCACCGGACATCCAACTTCCATCCAGGAATCCGCCACACCTGAATGCCACCATGAGGCCGTTACAGTCTTGTTTCAGTCATATAGATCAGTGTTTCCCAATCTGGTCCTCGGGGACCCACACAGTCCACATTTTCACTCCCTTCCAGCTCCTGGCAGCAGAAATATGGACTGTCTGGCAGGGAGCTGGGAAGGAGCAAAATGTGGACCGGGCTGGGAAACACTAACGTAGATTAATCAGAAAGCATGCAGCTTCAACGGTCACTCACCACATTGCTATGACTTTGCCCCCCCGCAAGAGCCCTGATGATGTAGGAAAATGGGCAGGACTGGGGTGCAAACAGAGAGAAAGTTCCCACTGTCCAAAACCTGCCGACAAACTGAAAGTGATGAACTGTGTTAGGGGGCCAGACGGATGATCCTGTTAGGGTCCACAGGCACAGTGCTCAGTAGGCACGCTGGTCCTGTTTGCGAACGGCAATCGACCCTGGTGGAGACTGGACAGTTTCCCAGTACAATACAGTTGAAGTTTCAGCTGTTCTTCAGTAGCTAAACTGTTGAACTGTAAGGGTCTGTGCTGGTAATGTTCCCCGGTAGATCAAGGGGGGGTCTAGCCGGTTAGTCCACACCCAGTCCAGATTTCAGATCAGCTGGTTTCAATGGTCTGCTGGTTGTATTTTTTTTTTTTTCCAGAATTCACCGGGGTGTCAGCAGATCCCGGTGGCTCAGTAGCTATCAATGTCTCCTTTTCACCTCACGCTTGGTGGGATGGAGCTCATTGGCTTAGGAACCTGTCAATCACCTGTCGGGCCCCTGAGCCAGGCCCTTAACCCCAACTGGACCCGGAGTGCTGGATGTGGGCTGATCCTCTGCTCTGACCATAAAACTGTGTGACATCTGAAAACGATGGTGTGTCACCCACAGTCAGCTCTGTTCTATTTCACAGCTGCGAGTGAGAAGCCAGGACAGATCAGTCAGCAATGTGAAGATTTGCATGATGCCCCTGCACTCGTGTCACTGTCCTCCCGGTATTTCACTTTTCTTCTACCTACACATTAGCTCAAGTCCCTCATTCAGTAAGAAACTCTTCTCAACCTAAGCCTTACCCTCCTATGTACTGTATAGGTATAATTTTCAAAGTTCCCAAAACCATCCTTTCAAGATGTGAGGTATGACTCTGAAAGCTCGTGGTCCATGAACAGCGGCACGTTTTTAATTATTAAAATGTGTTATTTCGGTCCTTTTCGTACGTGCCTTTGCTAACGTAGTCACAGGTCGCACTCCCCCCGAAAAGTGAGGGTGACACCGTACCGTGCCTAACGCGAAGCAGCCGCGCTGGAGCGCTCCGAGGCGGCGGGCGGCGGTGCGGACTCCGGAGACGCGGAGACGCGCATCACACCGCCGCTGGCTCTGTGGCGCGGCGCATTCATCATCATTTATTCAGCGCAGCGACCGGCCGCCGCTATTTTAAGCCCGACAATTTTTGAAATAATAACCGGGTGATTTTCGCAGAAAATCCTCCGTTATGAATTTCCAAATATGAACATGTACATATGCGGTATAATTCCTAATGTAAAAATAAATGACTCAATCCTTAAAGCATTTTTTCATGCTGTAACCGTGCCTAAGTTCCATCTTAATACGCACAAATTATGTAACATATTTAAGTTGTTAAACCATTTGATTTATAATTTGTAACGGGCAGAACGGTGGGTCAGTAGTGGGCGCTGTTGCCTTACCCCTACCGGGTTGAGGGTTTTAATCGCACCCCTGTAGAGTTTGCTTCTTCTCCCCATGCTGTGTCCACAATGCTGGTCACCCCCTATGACCCCGTCCAGGGTAAGTGGTCAGAAGATAGATGGACATTTTAAAATATCAAACATTACTTTTTCATAATATTAAATTGCACCAAAGAAAAAAGACATGCAGCTTAATGTGATGTGCGGGATACGTTTCTGGAAGATGGATAGATCTATTCGCAAAAATGTAATTTTAAATGATGGAAAAGTCATTACATTAAAACAAAGCAAAGTCACAACCTAATGTAATCTCAACAATTTTGCTTAATTATGCAGAATAATTTAATTTAATCCGTGTTTCCCTTTTTAGTCTTGTTTTGCTTTGTCGTTTGGAGAAATTTTAATTATGCATATGTTTCTTGCTGACCTGTGTTCCTGCACGCTGTCAGGTGGCTGTCTGCAGTCTGTGTCCATCTTACCTGAAGATTATGTAATATTCATTACGTTGCTCTTAAGCGAGCATCCTGTCCAGGGTGAGACCTCGGCCTGAGCACCGTGCTGCTTGGGACTGGATCCAGGCCCTTTTGTAACCCTGAGCAGGATAAGCAGATAGAAATTGGATGAATGAATGTTAGGCAAAACATTTTAGAGAATAAATGCATTGATAATTTTGTTTATGGATTTATTTATTTAAGTTGACTGTGCAGGAGTGGCATCCTGTTCAGAGTGTGGCTCTGCCTTCTGCTGCCTGAGACAGGCCCCCGGCCCCCAGGGACCTACACGTGGATGGATGGATGGATGGATGGATGGATGGATGATTAACGGATGGATGGATGGATGGATGGATGATTGATGGATAGATGGACAGATGGTTGATGGATAGATGGATAGGTGATCGATGGATGATGGATAGGTGGTTGATGGATGGAGGAATAGATGTTTGATGGATGGATGGATAGATGATTGATGGATGTATGGATGACTTTAAGTGTAGCAAAAAGAGGGGTTTGCTGTTGTACCTTTGAGAAAAGCACTGAACCGACCTGTTCCAGTAGACAATGCTATATAAATGTGTAAAAATCATGTTTCCTTGCAAAAAACTTTTAGTTCAGCAACTGAATGTTAGTAAGTGCTGTGCAATTATTATGGGATGTATACAAATGGGCCTAACGTCTCTGTGTAATGGTCCTGCACATGCTTCTCTTTTTTAATCAAGCAACCATAACCCAAAAGGAATGCTTGCCATATATCAGCACTGTATATAGACGATTGGATCAGTCAGGGTGCTCTCTTCTAGAAGTTTCTGTGGAGGATTAGGACAGGACCCTAATGTGTAGGGGGGGTTCCCTGGGTCTGTTCAAATCACGGCGCAAATCTATTTCCTATTTGTCAAGCTTTGCGGACCAGAATTCCATCTCCCTCCACATATGTGTGATTTGTTTTACATTGCTGTTATACTAATATCAGTCGATATGTAAGATTGAAACAAATTAATCTTATTTCCGAGACTGCTTCACTGACCTGAGCCAAAACATATTATTTTTTTGCCTGAGAATTTTTTTTTTAAGCTTGAAAAAGGGAAAAAGTGTGTCATTGCAGTCTTTGTAAAATGTAATCTCTCCTGTTAAGCGATAAAATGGCAGACGGGGTGCACAAACCTGTGTTCAAATAATGATGTGGCTGTCAAAACGCAGCATGATTAATGGGCTATGTGCGGTCAATCGGGGGGGGGGCGAGTCTTGGGGCTTGTTACCCGCCGTGAGAGCTTCAGCTGTGGCGTGTCGGCCTGCTCTGAGAGCGAGGCCTGTAGGGGTCAGATGTCAGGTGAGCCTTTCCCTAGGATCAAACGTGCACCAATAGATTCGCTCCCCAATGTTCGGAAACAGAAGGATCCCTCAGGCAATCAGAAGTAAATTTTCCGTCCCAGGAGTGATTTTGGGATTTATTTGATCCGCTGCAGGGTTCACCATTATTTGCGGTTTAAAAGAAGAAGAAAACAGAATCCCACGTAATGGATTGCGACCATACTTAGCAACCATTTTTCCAGGATGCTGAAATCGTAGCGCTGAGAGGGCTACAGCCTCCGTTTTCATCCCTGTGACCCAGAGAAGCGCCTGATGTAGAGACCCAGGTTCGAGGCCCTGAGTTCTGCAGACCGAGAAGATGGATGAGCTGGCAATACAATTCGAGTAGATGGGAGAGTTTCCCAACTCTGTGTCCTGCCATTCCCTGTATAATCTCCATACGGGCTGGGGTTAGCATGTAGCCTGGTGGTTAAACGATCATCCATCATCGACCTGCCAGTCCTGGTCTCCAGAGGGCCGCTGCTGCTGTACTTTGGATCAAGGGGCTTTAATCCCAGTTTCATCACCGTAAAATCGCCTCGCCTGTAGAGCAGCCTTGGAAAAAGGTTGGCCTGGGGATCTGATTGGCTGCAGACCCACATGCTTATGTTCAGAGACGCGATTGGCTAATTGGCCGCAATGTAAGGACACGGAACAGGCTATAGTTGCTGGTCAGTGTTTGGTTCATGTTTTTATGGTATAAAAATATTTTTAATTCCATTACAATAGAATTACTTGAGTGAAAAATGATATTTCTGCATAATGGGTTTCGCTTATTTGTGCTGCATCTGTTTTTTTTCTTCCCTGAAGTCAAGGAACCCAAAGGGGTCAAATTAAGTCTCCAGAACCGCCATCTGGACAACAGTAACTGGACTGGGGCCACGAATCATTGGTGTTATTGCACCAAACGGCCGAGCTGTCAGCTTTGTTTGTGACTGATTATAACCCTTCCGTATGATTATGGGTCTTTGGGAGCAGTAACAGAGCAACGGAGTCCTGAACCGCTTCCAGAAAAGCCTGAGGACAGTGAAGAGCAGTGGTCTGCTTTGGCCTGTGAGAACTCCGCCGGTTACACAAGATGACCCAAAAACATGTCCCCCCCCCCCACATCCTGTCCTTTACAGCCACTGAACGGGTGACAAGTGGGGGTCAAGCAGCTTTAAAGGACGAACGAACCCCCAAGCACAAAAAACACAGTTGGGGCGTCGGTGGTTCTGGCGTAACCGGGGCAAACACGCTCCAAAGAAATGATTAAATGATGGATGTTTTCTTAGTCGGTGACAATTTTTCAATGATTATTTTTATTTAAAAACCAGATTCTGGCTCTTGTTTTAGGGAACAGCTGAAAGGACACGGGGGCCAATTTTCCGAGCGTATTCGCAGTTCTCGTATTCCAGTGAGAGGGCAGCGCTGTTACGGGCAGTTGACTGGGGCAGCCCGGGTCCTTTGGACGTTAATCACGATGGCCGGGGAAGAGGCCCTCGAACGACTTGCCATACAAAATCACGGGACCTTTGTCCAAATCTGCTATGAATCTGGACTACAAGGGCTACAAAGGAAAATCTAGAGTATCGCTTTCAGAGACTGACGAGGGTGTCGGACATGGCTAACAATAATCAAAGTTAAACAAGAAGAATATAAAATAAAGCCAGTGTACTTTATTAATGAACATGGTTCAGTCTAGTGGGACTAAATCTGATTGCAAAGGGGCACCAGGTGTCAAAGTCAATGTTTTTCAAGAGGCTACATTATTCAGAGATGTCTGCAGAGCTTAATTACAGTACAGATATTGATGTATTCCTGCAATAATAAGGAATTTGAAATTATTTTAATGTCTGCCTGAGATTCACAAAGGAGTACAAATGGAGACGTGAACCCATCTGCAGGTTATACTGGTGTGGAGTCAGCGCTGTACTGGGAATGAGTGAGAGGTTTTCCAAAAATAGACCAAGGCTAGCAGTTATTTATGGAACCGTAAGGCTAATGTCAGGTATTATTCTAGTCTATTTTTTACCTTTCAGTACAGAAAGTCTAAAAAAAAAACACACACGCTTTGTTTAATAATAAACTAGAAACAGAGGTTAATGCAGCAAACTTCTTCAATTTGTGTTTTTTTGGAAGAATGATTTAACTCATTTCATATACGAGTTTCCTGCAATAGGCAAGCAGTGAACGTACTGATCAGGTATTTAAAAATCAACCGTTTATCAAAAGTAAGAGTCTTTTCTGAAGAAATGATTCTTAGCTACTTTGAAGGTTTGCTTGAAAGGCTGCAGCATTGGTTGCTTTGGTTTATTATTTAATCACCAACCCTGTCAAGCAAAAAAGCCGAAAGCCACGCATTTAATATTACGCCACAATAATCTCTTTTCACTTGTGTCACGTGATTATTTAAATAGACCGAGAGCAATCATGGTGTCGGAAGCAGTGGGAATGGGGTACCCCTAAATATTTAATTTGGGTCCGTAACCCCCCCCCCCCCCACAAAAAAAATAGACCTTTTAATTTAAATTATTGAGATGTGTCCCCACCAATATCAAACTGTCCCTCGTGGGTGTCACTCTATGCCATTGGACAGACAGACAGACAGTCAGACTGACTGTGAAGTTTGTCTAGGGTGCCTCATTGATTTTGACCGGTACTGAATGGCGTGAATTGTTTGGACACTCTCTCAGCTCGGTGTGTGAGCTCTCCTGGCCCACGTGGTGCGGAGATCGAACCTGAGACACTGTCGATTCCGCCACCCCCCGAGACGGGCCGATGGCATGTGGGCTCAGCTTCCACTGGGTGTCCAGGCGCGTGATTAAAAGAGACTGATGAACAAAGTGCCTCCCCTACACTGCCCCCCCCCCCCCCCCCCCAAGGAATCGATTTACAGGGGCGTAGGTGGGAGGGTGTTGGAGAGTGTCGGGGTGGGGGGGGGCTTAGCCTTACGTAGGTGTAGGTGCATTTTCTGACGCAGGGCTTTGGTGAGGGGGGGCAGTGCGCTTTCAGTGGTTTGGCCCGTCGTGCTCTTTTTGTGCTACAACAAATTGCAGAATTTACTAGAACAGATTGAGGTGCTCTAGTGAGTCCCTACGCTTCGTATTCGATGTGCTAAAAGCCGTCCACTAACTGCTGTTTGTAAGAAATCAGGTTTCCTTTCCGAGGTTGTTTAATCATCAGGCTTTCATTTGAGGTTTTGTGTACTGAGTTCTGACCCCACCTCCCCCGCCCCCCTTCAATAGTACCACATCCCTGCATCTCCGTGGTTCTGCTCAGTGATGGGTGAGAGCCAGGCTCACGGTTCCTGTCGTTCCTCAAAACAGTGACCCACACTGGCTCACCGTTCTGTTTCTGAGATCGCAGTCTTCCATATCTTCATTATTCTGCTCAGATTGGCTCCTTCTCCCGCATGTACGTAATTCAGTTCATTTCTCTGCCTCGATGTTCTTTTCCTCAATTCCATTCCCCTTCCTTTAATCACACTCCATTCCTCGCGGCGTTTCTCTCGTTCATAAAAACACCTTAAATGCAGCGGTTCTTAAGCTGCAGCCACAGTGGAGGAGTGTTTATTCGAGCCCCCCCCCCGTCTCTGTTTAAGTCTCTGCATTGTGCCGACACTCGCAGGCTGCTGGAAGACGCTTCAGAACTCACGGCACAGCCCGTCCAGATAACAGTCCAGGGAACGCCGCGTTCTCAAGTTTCTGACACGGACTCGCTTTCAGATAAACACACAACACGACAAATGGAAATATAAGTTAATCCACACTCCTCAAAAAAGAAAAACAGACAGATAGCGGCTGACAGGTCTTATCAAAGACGAGGGAGGCCTCAGGCTCGGAGAACCGCGACCGGCTCTCCGCTGGGTTTGCCTGACGCCTCGTCTGCTGTGGGATGTCCGCCAGGCCACAAGTGAAAGACAGATGAATGAAGGCGGGATGGCCAGGCCTCAGCCCGACTCCACAATCCTGCGAATTTCCAGGTTTTAATTACTGTCAGTTCTGGAGCATTTGTTTTTCTTGTATGTCGGTTGGTTTGGAAGGGCCAAAGTTACACAATGGCACGCTATTACTGGGTCCTTATTGGGTGTTCCTAAATGCCAGCTGAGGAGGGGACTGGGTAAATTGGGTACCACAGTAACACGCCTATCTTAGTCTAACCTGTGTTAAGAAAACTATTTGACTGTTTCAGGTTCCTCCTGCTCAGGACTGTTGCTTTTACAGAACAGCCAAGCGAGCGATGTAGTGGGTATCCCCAAAGCCACAGCGAGCAGATGGTGCTCACTGTTGCCCCGTGTGGTGGGAGGGTGTGTGTCTGTTTGTGATATATATATATATTACATTGAGGGGACCAATGTCCCCACAATATGACAAAAGCCTGTTATTTTGAAATTGTGGGGACCACAAGGGAGAACCCAAATTTATAAAAAATCTGTGACTATAATCAAAAGAATAAACGTGCCAAAAGTCTTGTATTTTATTTGGTTATTTATTTATGGTTAAGGTTAAGGCTGGGAAGGGGTTAAGATTGGGTATTGCCCATAGAAATCAATGGAGAGTCCCCACAAAGATATGAATGCAAACATGTGTGTGTGTGTGTGTGTGTGTGTATGTGTGTGTCTATCTATTAATGTGTGTGTGTATGTGTGTGTGTGTGTGTGTGTGTGTGTGTGTGTGTGTGTGTGTGTGTGTATGTGTGTGTGTCTCTGTGCCTATTGAATCATTTACTGGAACAGAGAGGAATTTATCTGATCTGAGCGCATCAGTGACTAACCTTGATTCGACTTTGCTGGATGAGAGGTTTTGATAGCAGTATCATGTGTGCTGTGAGCTTTTTAAATACCCAAAAAGCCCCTTTTCACACTCTGAACTCTCAGCTTTATCCATGGACGGTTCATTAAGCATAAAACCTGCAGATGTTTCTCCTCGGCCCTTTTTAAAATGGACCCCATCCTGAGCTTAAGTGCCACTTTTGCCTGATTAGTTGTCCCTCTCGCTGTTCCCACTGCGACTGAGCAAACGGGTGTTTCTCATCATTATTCTGCTTCATCCATTCTAAATCCCAAATGTCTAAGAGGCGCTGTGTTTCTTTACGGAGAACCGTTCCGTGGGAGAATACCCACATTCAGTGGGGATGTCTGCGTTTGTTTGCACTGGTGAAAGTGTAATGTCGCCTCCCCCTGTTTTCACGCCGCGATGGGACGGCCCAGCTTGTGGGAGGTGGGGTTAAAGGTCACGTCGAAGCATCTGAGAACCATCTTTCAGAGTGCATTCCAGTCTCGGCAGACCATATTTCAGATCATGCCCAGGATGCAGGACTACCGCTTTCTGATCTTACTTAAGACCCTGGGGCTGTAATGATACACGGATCGATTTGCTCTCTCTGACCTAGAGGCCTATGTAAGGCCGGTATTTATTAACAAAACTCCAGAGTCATGTCAATTTGCTATTTACATTGACCCCCGCAAGCAGCAACAAGCAGGAGTCACAGGAAGCCATAACAGCTTTCTGGCAAACTTATAAACAGATATGTTCAGGACCATCCATTAAACAAGTAGGTTTAGTTAAAAAAACAAAAACAGTTACATAAGTGAAGGAAAGGGAAGTTTCTTTCTTTTAGTCAGTCACCCTGTTTCCCGAAGTTTTCATAGAGAAATGGCTTCGGTTTTCTGAAGGCTGGTTTTCTGAAGGTTGGTTTTCCAATGGTTGTGAGGTGGGTGTCCGTGGAAGCTTAAAGGGATTTAGCCGGATCTGTACACCTGCACCGTTGCTCCGTCTCGAACCGCGATCCGTGGCAGCTTGGCTGGCATCCATCCCGCCGGCGGCCAGGACCCAATGCCCGCGGCGTTTACACGTCAGATCAAACGCCGCTATCTGCTACCTGCTCGATTCCCGCCGTGCGATTCAGCGGGATGGTGCCCGGCTGTTCATTGGGGGGAGAGGGGGTGAATCAGGAAAACTACACAAACCCAAAAATAGTGATCTCCATCCAATCAGAAATTCAGAAAGGACCTGCCTGGCCTGCAGTTTCACATGGAATGGCTCCCTCGATATCTAATCCGCTACACAAGCTGGGTCCTGCAGTGATTTTACCGTTTGCTAAGCCGCAGACCTCGTGTTCCTCGTGATGTGGGAAGACATAACAATCCTGGGCCCAGCGGTGACTTTGCTGCGTGTGGGACCCCCTCTAATGTAGTGACTGTTTCTGGCCAGCAGAAGACCCTCAAATGTTAGGTGCGTGAGTCAGCAAGCAGAGGTGGATAATTCAGGTCCAGAGAGTAAAAGTCCAGACCAACATTTTGTTTCAATCAACCAGTTGATTACTTCCTATCAGACAGTCCACATTCTTGCTCCCTCCCAACTTACTGCTCTAAATCATTCATATTTTCCACACCATGGTCGAGGTGAAAATTTCAGATCCAGAAAGTAAAAATCCAGACCAAGATTTTGTTTCAACCAACCAGTCGACTTTTACTCTCTGAACCTGAACTACACACCTCTATCAGCTAGCAGTGTGTTAGCACGTGCAGAAAGAAAAGGCGGCGGGGGGGGGCTGGTTATTGATTTTTAAATGTAATCAATAGCATATTACTCTGAAATCTGCAATATTATAAAACGATCAGATCTAATTTGGCAGGCCCATCGTGTTCCAAAAACCTATCATCATTCTTCTGAAAAGAACCACGGCGTTCTCAGCGTTACGTTCTGGACAGCTCCGAAGTGACGCAAGGCCTGCATAACTGTGAGTGATGTGCATATATGACCCTGTTAACCCATCTCTGTAATCCCCAATCTTTGTCTTTGAGTGCCTTGTTAAGTCAGGGCCGGGACGTGAGCTTGGGGCTGGTTCCGTCGTGATTAAAAAGCTAAACCACTAAGGGAATCAATCATGATCCCAATTTCACACACAACTCAAATCGTGGAACATGACAAACATCATTTTAAAGTAAAAAGAGTAAAGTATTTTTAAGTATTTGCTTTCTTAGTAATTTAGAAATTCAGCTTGATCTTTCACATTGAGTTGGTGTGAGACATTTTCAGCTCTGTAACTGGGATTCAGTTTGGCCAAGAAATTGTTTCCCCTTTTGAGTATAAACAGGCGATTTCGGCGACTTTGCTTAATCCACCCTGGGACGACTACCTCAACTGCCCCGCTGCCGTGGTTGCTGTTTCAGTTTGCCCTGGTCCACCTAAAAGTTTAAGAACGTTCCGAATGCAACGCAGAGTGGCAGAGGATTGGAACAGGGTGGTGGGAATGAAATGGTCATTAAATAAAAATGAAAAAATCAGCTCAGTAGTCCACAGATACTGTAACAGCAGCTAAATTAAGGCACATGAATCTTCGGCAAAGAAGTGAATAAAACGCTTGGATGTTTTTGTGAGCGTGTTTAACGTGTTAGTGCTCTCTCCTCGGCTCGCTATGGTGACTGTGAAGTTCCTGCGTCAGAATTCATCGAAGAGCATCAGGGACGATTGCTGGGTATAAAAGTCACCCATGTAAAGATTGTTCAGAAGGAATAAACCTCTAATATCACTACCGGTGCAGCCTGCTTTATGTGATGGTGTGTGTACCCTACCACTCAGGGGCATCCAGTCTGCAGAACATCAGGGTACCGAACAGCCCAGCCTCGAGGCCGAGAACTGCAGAGTCTGACTCAGGCACTGTGACAAGGGCTTGGGAAAGGTTATGTGTGACTGTGTGTGTGTTTGTGCGAGCGGGTTTACCTATCCTTATGGGGACACAATGTCCCCATAACTTGATAAATGTCGGAGAGAGTGATCAGCCCCCCCCCCGGCTGCTGACCCACAGAGTATGAGACACGCGCTGTTTTACTTGCAAG